>CM070837.1:33728492-34090992 GCA_036326025.1 Chrosomus eos
AAGCATCTCTTTCAGTAGTTTAGTCGGTATAGGGTCTAACATACATGTTGTCGATTTGGATGATTTAACGATTTGATCAAATTCACCCTCTCCTATAGCAATGAATGAATCGAATTTTTCATCGGTGAGACTACAATGCACTGACAAATGCGATTCTGTAGTAGACGGTTACATAGTTATAATTTTCTCCCTGATTTTATCAATCTTGTAAGTAAAAAAGTTCATAAAGTCATTACTGCTGTGCTGCTTGGAAACACCTTCTAATAGGTGTAAGGGAAACATATATATAATAACAATATGTATTTAAGGGGCCAGACAGGCCAATTTAGCTCAAAAAGAATTATCAATTTATTTATAGAGAATCTTAACAGAATCCCTTATACGGCCAGCAAATGACTCGTTCCGCGTTCATTGAACGGGCCGTAACCTCTGCAGTGGATATAAATATCCAAACTATAGTGAAACACTATTTATTAGCAAGGTAACTTAGATCGCAGTTCAAGACAATAAATCTGTAAGCACATAACACAAGAACAATTATCTTTAACATAAACAAGGCTTTATTGATTATTCTAACACATAAAAACTAATATCTATCACAAGCACACACACACATTCATACGAGTTGCAGAAAGAAAGAGTGAGGAAAGAATGAGTTTTAAGAGTGAGATGGTGAAATCCCACGTTTCTATATGCACTTTAAGACATGACCTGAATGAACCATCAATCATTAATTTAACCCTTCTATCGTTTCTTAAGCGGGTAATTCAATTGTATATCAATGCACCAGTTCAGTTAAGAGTCTGGAGGCTACTTGCTTGTCCTTGCGTTGCTTTGGGGTTCCCTTTTCTCAGCGTCAGAGGGGTTTCCCGGGTCCGTTGCGTGGCTGGTCTTCTCGTGCCTGAATAGATCGTGGGCAGCCAATCACGTGGTGTGTTGGCGGGTGGATGAAAGCCTTTGAAGTTGGAAGTACGTTGCAGTCGAACCATTTTCACAAAACTTTGCAGCAAAACTTAACTTAGAACCGAGACTTTAAACGGAAAAGAAAACAAAGGAAAAGAAAGGAAAGTGAGACGAGTTAGATGGCTTGAATGAGCTGTTTTAAACCCTGATCTTGATTTGGGTCATTTGTCTCTATGCGTCTACATGGTTACTATAACCATCGTCTGCTCCACCCGACTTGTTCTTTCGAGACTTTTTCCGAGAGAGAGAGAGAGAGAGAGAGAAAAAGAGAGAGTTTAAGATTTTAAACTCAAAGTTTGTCCAACCTCCAGGATGAGTTCTGGCCAATTAGACACTGGCTTAATTTAGGTGGTGGCTCTATTTTCTTCTTATCACAAATCATGCATTATCTGTGATCTCCTTGCTCTCCAGCACTAGCAGAGAGGCCACAGTTTAGACATTATTACTATTATAAGAATACAAAACATTTTACACAGATTTCACTCAAGCCATCTTATGAATTAAGAATATATGATCTTACTGATATCAAACAAGACACACTTTCATTCATCCATCTAAAGTAACAACAATTGCATGACTTGTATGTTATCTAGCATAATAGACACATACATAGCTACAATATAGGATTAGGTAGTGGAACAATGTTTGATTATAAGTTCGTCAATAATTGTTTTGGGATGATTTTATTTATTTTATATGTAAAGTCTCATGGTTTGAGAGATTTCAGCTCTGGGTCCTTCAGAGGTATTTACGACTATGGCGGTCTGTTTTAAATCTGTTGTCCTGGGATCAAACACCTCGGTCGTTATCTTAGTGGGTCCAATCAAATGGAAGATTCATTTGTGTTTGGTTCACGCTCAAACCCTACATAGGGTTGAAAAATAAGTAGATCTGGCAGTTTTTAAAGCCTCTCTGTATGCAATCGTGCTCTCTTTCCATGAAATGCGAAATACCTCTAGTTTCATTTTCTTCCAGTTTGGCTCCATTTTTCTGTCTGCTCTCTTAAGGGCCTGAGTCTGCTCATTGTATCATGGCTTGGACTGTTTTCTTTAATTCATTTTAAGCGCAAAGAAGCAACTGTGTCTAAAGTGCTGGAAAAGAGAGAGTTAAAAGTTTCTGGCGCAATATGGAATTCTTCTAAGCTATCTGGGATGCTGAGATGAAACTGATCAGGAAGATTATTTATAAAGCAATCTTTAGTGGCAGAAGTGATCGGTCTAACATATTTGTAACACGGGATCGGCTTTGCAGCCTTGGCTAAATGAAGTTTACACAAGTATTTCAATGGCATCAACATTGATTCCATGTGATAATATTAGATCTAGAGTATGATTACTGACACGTGTTGTCTAACTCCAATAGAGTTAAGAATGTCTTTAAATGCCAATCCCAATACTTCTTTTTCGTTATCTACATGTATATTAAAATCACCAACAATTAGGACTTTATCTGCAGCCAGTACTAACTCTGATAGAAAGTCAGCAAATTCTTTGATAAAGTCTGTATGGTGCCCTGGTGGCCTGTATAGAGTAGCCAGCACACATTTCAAATGTGATTTATCATTTATGCTAGATATTGTTACATTTAGAACCAAAACTTCAAACAAATTATATTTGAAAATAGACTTCTTAGTAATTCTTAAATTACAGCAACACCTCCCCCTTAAGTTCATATTTATAACCGTAATCTTGGGGGGTGGACTCATTTAAAGTAATGTAATTGTTTGGTTTTAACCAGGTTTCTGTCAAACACAGCAAATCTAGATTATAGACCTACTATGGACCTTCCATTTTGAGTCCTGAATAAAGTAAATTATTATTATAATTATTATATTATAGTCTGTGATCATATCATCTTCGAATATTATATCAATATCGAATATTAAGCAACCCAAGCTTTATCATTTGTTCATTTGTATTATATCTGTTTTTTATTTGTTGAACATCAATAAAATTTTGACCCTTAGATGGGTTTGGATTTTTTTTGTATTTCCTAATCCAGGGAACAGACAGAGTCTCTATATGATGATATGTGTAGGTGTCACATCTGACTGACATAAATTGTTTAAGGTGGGTCTAGAACCCGGGTCTCCCAGTCAGAGTATTTTTAGAGTACACTATTTTTCTACCTCTGGTCTACTGGGCAAAAGTTTGCTTTTGCTTCTGCACATGGGTCTTCTACAAACTGTCTTATTGGCTGTGGACAGAGGAGAGCAAACAACAGGCTTCAAACGTGAGATGAGAAAAGTGGGGTGGATGCGCATAGACCTGGGTAGGAGAAGCCGGTATGACACAGGATTGATCTTCTTAAGGATCTTAAATGGACCGATGAATCGTGGGGCCAGTTTACGAGACTCTAGATGAAGTGGAAGATCCTTAGTTTACAGAGGAGAGCAAACAACAGGCTTCAAACGTGAGATGAGAAAAGTGGGGTGAATGCGCTTAGACCTGGGTAGGAGAAGCCGGTATGACACAGGATTTATCTTCCTAAGGATCTTAAATGGACCGATGAATCGTGGGGTCAGTTTCCGAGACTCTAGATGAAGTGGAAGATCCTTAGTTGACAACCACACCCTCTGACCCTGGCGTAGGGATGGCCCGATTCTACGGCGCCAGTTGGCCTGTTTCTGTTGCCACCGCGATTCTCGAACTAAGGCTTTGCGAGCTTTCCGCCCGGGCCTGGCGGCACCTCTGGACGAATTGGTTTGCGGCTGGTACCTGGACCTCAAGTTCCTGCTCAGGAAACAAAGATGGGGGAAACCCAAATTGACATTCAAAAGGAGACATGCCCAAGGATGAATGGTGTAGAGTGTTATGAGCAAACTCAGCCCAGATCAGACGGGAGCTCCAGGTGCTTTGATTATTGGAGAACAGGCACCTGAGAGTCTTCTCAATCTCCTGGTTGACCCGTTCTATCTGACCATTTGACTGAGGGTGGAACCCAGAAGACAGACTGATGGATGCTCCAATAAGACGGCCAAAAGCCTTCCAAAACCGAGAAGTAAATTGCGACCCCCGATCAGAGACCATGTCCTGAGGAAACCCGTGGATCCTGAAGACCTGCTGCATCATGAGGTTTGCCGTCTGACAAGCTGTGGGGATCTTAGGCAGAGGTATCAGATGACATGCTTTTGAGAATCTGTCTACCACCACCAAGATGACTGTTACCTTGCGATTTAGGAAGTCCATTAACAAAGTCCAAGGAGATGTGAGTCCATGGACATCGCGGGATGGGTAAAGTGTGAAGAAGACCTTGAGGTCCCGGATGTATGTGAGGTTTTTGTGGTCAGTGAATGGGTGATGAATGGTGATGATGAATGGGTGTTTGGCCCCTTCCAGGCAGTGTCTCCATTCCTGGGGCCTCATGTACAAAGACTTGCGTTGAATTCATACTAAAACATTGCGTACGGACAAAGCTGTAAATGTGCGTACGCACAAAAAAAACAGATGTTTGAATCTCTGCGTACGAAGGATCCCACGCATATTCTCTTTGTACATCCCAATTAACGTAAAATTTAGCGCACATGCACGAGCACAATGCCCCACCCTTAATTAAATAAATTTAAATATGGTAATGAGCCAACTTTGGCAAAAGAAAGCAGTAAGAAAATGGCTAAATCAAGCGGCAAGAAACGAAACTTTACAGAAAGTGAATTGGAGGTGCTACTATCGGAGGTAGAAACGTACTATCGGAGAGTGTGAAACTGAGAAAAATGACTTTGAAGTTATCTTAATGTCCTGACAATTGAGTTATAGATATAATATTGTAATTTTCACATTTTGTAGTGTATACCTGTATTAACCTATCTACAAAAAAAAATTGAACTCAAATTTGACCTTTGACCCTTTTTCGGAAGTTACTGTATTCTGCCTTAGCATTGCCCACAAAATCACAATCGGTCATACCAAGGCAAAACACCTTAACTTCTATTTTATAGCACAATGTTATGATAACACTTAAAATGTAAGCAATATTAACCCTATTGGACTCGTGATAAAAATGGCTTCACATGTATCAACAAGACGTGTAAGTAGTGAGAATAGTTGGAAAATATGAATGGTTTTAATTAACATGAATTTCATAAAACAGAGTTGATTAACACCACTAAAAGTGTAAAAGATGTGGAATATTTAAAGATTTTTTGAAAAGTTGATTCAAAAACTGAAGTGTGTGTGTGTGGTGTGTGTGTGTGTGTGTGTGTGTGTGTGTGTGTGTGTGGTGTGTGTGTGTGTGTGTGTGTGTGTGTGTGGTGTGTGTGTAAAGATCAGAGCTGTGTGAGTCTGCAGAAGGGCAGAGGCCTGATTGTTCCCCTCCCTTCTTCATTCTCACAGTCATTTTGCAGATATAGTGACCTAACATTTATTAATACTAACTTTATTCTCATCTGAATTATAAATAATTTATTTCTGTATAAAATAATACTACCATTAAAAACACATTTGATTTTCTATTTTAATTTGTTGAATGTGTAACTTAAAAAATAAACAAAAATTAATACCAATGCACAATGTTGTGTTTTGTGAGTATACACAAATGTAAGCAAACTCTTTGCAGTTTGAATTATGTCCCCCCCCCCCCCCCCTCTCTGTCTCTCTCTCTATCTCTCTCACGCATACACATGCGCTTGCGCGCGCACACCACACACACACACACACACACACACACACACACACACACACGTGCGCCCGGTAACCGAACTGGGTGAGGCGGGGCTGCTACGGCGTGTGCAACATTTTTCTGTCAACTCTGCATATCATTCGCGATGGATAGCCTATTGTTTGTCGATGGAGCGGGTTCAGACTATATGATCTGACCGCATTTGTGCAGGACAAAACTCTGAGGACATCAGAAGTTACAGGGACTGATGGCAGCTGTACAAAGTACACACGCTACATCGTAATTGAAATTTTAATGGAGAGTAAAACAAAGGCAGAACACCGTACAATCTGAAAGGTAGGATTATTTGATAGAACACCGGCACAGTAACTTCATATTGACGCGGGGCTAAACAAAGGCAGAGCACCGTAACTCAATATAAGCGTTCCAAAACAAAGCCAAAGAGCCGTAACTGATGTTACGGTGTTCTGCCTTAGTTTCTCATGGGCTTTTGGAAGTTACTGTTAAGACAGCCCATCATTTTCTCGAAAAAACAAAAGAATTGACTCAAGATACTTATCCACATGATCCCTGCAGCACCAGAGTCTATGAAAGCCATGTGCTCATGAAGTTCATGGCCCCAGGAGAGTTTGACATCAATGGAAAGACCCGAAGCTGCTGGTCGGGGGTAAGTGATTACTCTCGTCCCAGGCCCCCTCTTCTTGGACGAGAGCTTCCTTTTCCCACCAGTTCAGGGCAGTTGGCTCGGAAGTGACCTGACTCACCACAATACAGGCAGCACTTATCTCTCATCTGTCTCTCCGCCTGTGACAACCGAGTTCTCCCCACCTGCATTGACTCCTCAGAACACCCAGTCAGAGAGGAAGGCTCCATAGAACTGGTGAAGGTGTTAAACTCGGGCAGTCGAGTGTCACAGCGACGTTCAGCTTGTCAATTCCGGATGCGGTTGTCCAGTCTAATGGCAACATCAATCAGAGACTCCAAATCAGGGGCTGGGTCTCTGTATGCCAACTAATCCTTTAATTCATGTGATAGGGCACGATGGAATGCAGCTTTCAGGGCTCGCTGATCCCACTCACTCTCTGTAGCTAGATTGCGGAACTCAATAGCAAACTCTGCAACACTGCGTCTTCCTTGTGTGAGTTGAAGCAGTCGATGATCAACCTCTGCTCCACTAACAGGGTGGTGGAATACTTTCCTCATCTCTGATATGAAGAGGTCACTGCTGGTCGTGAGAGGAGACTGTCGCTCCCAGAGAGCTGTAGCCCAATTCAACGCCTTTCCTACGAGAAGGGTTGTCATATATGCCACTCTGCTGCTCCCTGTAGGGAAACTGTTAGGCTGCAATTGGAAAGCAAGAGTACATTGTGTTATAAATCCTCGACATCTCTCTGGGTTCCCATCATTCCTCTCAGGGGCTGGAAGTCTAGGCTGAAGTTGAAGACCAGGTGGTGGACTTGGCTGAGGGGTACCTTGATACTGGGCTGGTAGGACTTGGGCAGCTTGAGATATGGACTGGGTTGGTGGGACTGGAGGTATAGGATGATGTCTTAGATGCTGGAAAATCTCATTTAGAATCTGTTCATGCTTGTTAATGGCCGATGCTTGGCTAGAAACCTCAGAGAGGATGCGTTCCACGTTGGAGGGAGGAGTATGTTCTTCTGCTGGGTCTACTTCCATGGTTCAGTCTTGCTGTCACATCTGACTGACATAAAGTGTCGAAGGTGGGTCTAGAACCCGGGTCTCCCAGTCAGAGATGGCTATTTTTCTACCTCTGGTCTACTGGGGAAGACAGTTTGTAGAAGACCCATGTGCAGAAGCAAAAGCAAACTAGGAGGCTCAGATAACTCAAAAGTAGGCAGTCTTTACTTGATTGCAGTTCTTAAATACAAACAAACAAGCAGTCATAGCTTTACAAAACAAAACATAAAGTAAGCACAATGGCAACAGAAAAAACAGCACTTAACTCTTCTAGAACTCAGGAAATCCATAGATGGTAGGTTCAAGACTGAACACAGCTCATTGAAAACTGCCATCTTAAATAGGGCAAAATACAGGTGCAACACATTAACTTGATTAGCAGTCATAACTAAAGAGTTCACAGCAGGTGGTGCCACCTAGTGGCGGGGAGAGTAATTGCAGGAAGGAGCAGACAGCTCTCCCCAGTGGCTTGGAGTGTCATTGCGAGAGGAATCAGACAATGTTCCCTAGTGGCTTGGAGAGTATTGCAGGAGGAGTCTTACAGTAGGTGAAAGAGTCTCTATGTGATGGGATTTATCTGACCTCAGTGACGTGAGACAGCTAGCAGACGGTCGGTTTAGCCAGTTTGTCTGCTTCCTGACCTGAGCCCCAGATTGTCATGTTTGAGCTCGAAGACTATGTGCCATATTACTAGAGAAAAGAGCAGCACCATCCCATGAGGAATAAAAACCATCTCTTTTCAACAGGTCAGGTCTGCTCCAAAAACTTTTCCAATTGTCTATGAATTCTATTTTATTTTGCGGACACCACTTAGACAGACAGCCATTGAGTGAGGACATTCTACTTACTGTCTCATCACTCCTTCGAACAGGAAGAGGGCCAGAGCAAATTACAGTGCCTGACATAGTACTTGCGAGGTCACACATCGCAAGTACTATGTCAGGCACTGTAATTTGCTCTGTAATTTGCTACTTGCGAGGTCACACATCTCTTTAACGTTAATTTTAGTGATCTCTGACTGGCGAAGACGAAACATCATTATTGCCAACGTGAATAATAATCTCAGAGAATTTATGATTAGCATTAGCCAGCACTTTTAAATTTGCTTTAATGTCAGGCACTCTGGCTCCAGACAAACTAACAAGCGTTTTTTTTTTTTTTTGCGACTACACCGTCTCACTGTCACCCAATTGCCCTGCTGCACGGGCTCTACAGCCAGAACCGAACAATGCTCAGTGTTCTCTAAGCTAATCTCATCCAAAGTAGTATCTAAAGTCCTTGTACTCTTACAAGTACCCTCAATTAAAGTTTGGATGCGTGTCTCTAGTTCTGAAATCTTCTCCGTCAGCCTGACTATCTTCCTGCATTCATCACATAAAATGCAGAAAATCCTGTGCTGACAGAGAAGGCTATGCTATACATGTTACATGTACATGAAGTGCAAGTGACAATAAGAGGAGAAGATGACATGAAGATGACAGATGTTTGTTTGACTGATACTCACCACAGTTGTTTAATGGATTGTTAAAAGGCACGAGCAAAATAAATAAATGAGCGCACTGATGGCATGCTAACAGGCTAGCGAATTACTAGCGTGCTAGCAATGATTTAGATTGAAGCTAGTGATGTAAGGTTAATATGTGATGAGTAAGTTATATTTAACAGTATAAACAACAGGATATGCTTGTAAAAAATGATACAAAACAGAAAGATATACAAGGCTTACAGACGCAAACCAATGCAGCAGCAGCAGCAAGGCAAACAGGAGCAGACAGGACAGAACCGAACAAAAAGTTGTGACGCCTGTGCCCCACTCTCCCCTATCAGTTATAGAATTCAACACTTGTCTTTATTTACATGAACCAAGAACCTCAACATTTCACAAGTAATTCAATGTTAACAGCTGGAGAGAAGAGAGAGAAAATGGCTTCAGAAATTTTTGTAGAAAAACTGGAAAGTTTGTAAATTTAGCATTTTGTAGAATTTCACCATATAATATGAAAGCATATGTAAAATTTCATAGTAGATTTAAAAAGCAAATTAATAATGTAAGACAAAAGACATACATTGATGTGTAACAAATTAGCCATTTACACGTAGGCTATATATAACATATATATTTTATTATAGTTGATTTTTAAGGGCCTGAATATACATTTATTTTTCCGCTTGTATCACATATTCATTTTCCCAGTAGTTGTAAGTTAAAACTTCTTGATTGTGGTTAGTCCAAATTCTTTTGTAGTTTTTATTTACATTTTCTAAAAACAGCACATCCATAGTTAATCTTTTGAGATTGTATGTTAATTTGTTTGTTTCATCTGACAGGAGTGATGATCAGTGGGTTGGAGTTTTTACCTTCATCATTATCGCCTGGGCTGAAAAATGGATAGAGTTTCTCAGAGAAAGTCTGACCAGTGAAAGAGTAGAGATGAGATCTGAATTCCATGTCATAAAAAGAGACCAGACCCTCCTCATAATCCACAAACACACCAACCTTCTCAGGTTTCACTCTCAGAGATAAAGAGACAGGTGGACTTTCACAAGCATAATATTGATTCTCATTCCTCAGAATCACAGTCCAGACTCCATCCTCAGTGACTCAGCTCCTTTGGGCCTGGATGCCATGGTACAGATGTGGCCGAGGTCACATTTATATGCTTTTCCCCCGATCGCTCTGCTCCCTGGTGTTCTATAAAGGGTCAGGAGGTACGGTGTGAGCTTACTCTTGGTAGCCCCGTATTGGCCGGCCTGAATTTGGTTCTCGGACCTTATTAGTCTCTTGGAGAGTCCTCCCTGGCATGTCCCTATTAGGAGAGATCTCCTTTCCCAGGCCGGTGTTACAATATTTCATCCACGGCCGGAGTTATGCAGACTATGGGTCTGGCCCCTGAGGGGGTCCAACCCTTAAATAGGTGGCCTTTTTAAGAGAGCTAGAGCCACTCTACCTTATTTCTGCCTTGGCACAGAGGTGCCTGTAGGCAATATCATGATTCTTTGGGTATTCATCATATAAGAATCTATTTGAGTCTGCTTGCTGCTCGTCCTGCTCCCTGGAAGAGAGGTGGTGCTGCCCCCTCTTACTTGATGACGTGGGAGCCACTCTACCTTATTTCTGCCTTGGCACTGATGTGCTTGTAGGCAATATCATGATTCTTCAGGTATCCATCCTCCATCGCATGTGTCGGATGGTCAAGGTCATGGCCTTGGAGGCCCCTATGTTAGGCCTCGGGCTGGGAGGAGTCAAATCTATCTAGATATGTATCAAAGGCTAGGAGCTATCCCACTTTTGGTCAATTAGACAGTTGGTTATCTGCTGAAACCTCTCATAACTGATGTACGAGGTGCGCCTTGGCCTTCACCTCTCACCTAATATTCCTTTACTGTCTGTGGTTCCCATCCATGGGGTCCGTTGAGCCACTGGCTCCAGACCTCCCCTTCTTACACCAAATCTTTTGACAATCTAGGTTGGATCTACCTTCTCATTCCTATCGTTCTTGAGTGTGCCAGATGCTTCACACCAGGGTGTATTCTCTCAGTGTGGCGCAGTGGGTATTGTTCCCCAATGTGTCGATTCTCCACGCAGCGCGAGTTCCCTCGAAAGGGAACGTCTCGGGTTACAACTGTAACCTGAGAAGGGAACGAGACGCTGCGTCCCTCGGCCACACTTGTCGCGCTCCTGAGAACGACTTGCTTCGACCAATCAGAAGCTGACACTGTTATGATCCGGCGTCCCTTTATAGCTTCCACACCGCCATCAAATGAGATGTCACGAGAGACGTGATTTGGCTACGCCAATCGAGATTGAATAGCTGACTTCAGATGCTTCATGCCAAAGGAATTCCCCAATGTGTCGATTCTCGACGCAGTGTCTTGTTCCCTTCTCCCTTTGTTCCCCTTCTACAGTCTTAACCCGAGACGTTATGTTTGACATGTGAAAGAGTTTCTGTTATTTTGAAGTTTTGATCGTTTCCATTGTGCAGAAGAGTAGAGCTTATATTATTAGAGCGTAAATGGAAACAAACTAATTTAGAGGTCTTTAGAATCGCGTGGAAAGACCATATGTCACATTATAAAAGGGCTCTAAAAACAGCCAGGGCTGAGCATCTCCGCAAACTAATAGAAAATAACCAAAATAATCCAAGGTTCTTATTTAACACCGTGGCTAGACTAACAAATAAACAGACATCACCTGAGCAAAATATTCCGTTACAGTGTATTAGTAATGATTTTATGAATTTCTTCACTGAGAAAATAGAAAAAATCATAAACACAATTGTAAATGTATCTTTTATGATTTTAAAAAAATCTTTTATGGTGTCTTATGATTCAACCTCAATTATCGCCCCTCATGAACAACTACACCGCTTTACAACTATAGGACAGGAAGAGCTAAATAAACTTATCATTGCATCTAAACCAACAACATATTTATTAGATCCAATACCCACTAAACTACTGAAAGAAGTGTTACCTGTAGTGGAAGAGCCTCTTCTCAATATTATTAACTAGTCTTTATTTTAGGTCATGTTTCAAGAATATTCAAGCTGGCAGTAATAAAACCTCTCATTAAGAAACCACAATTAGATCGAAATATCCTAGCAAATTACAGACCCATCTCAAATCTTCCATTTATGGCTAAAATAGTAGAAAAATTTGTGTCCGCTCAATTGTGCTCTTTCTTGCAAGAAAATGATATCTATGAAAATTTTTAGTCAAGATTCAGACCACATCATAGCACAGAAACTGCGCTAGTCAAAATTACAAATGATTAACTTTTAGCTTCTGACCAAGGCTGGATCTCAATACTAGTTCTACTCGATCTTAGCGCTGCGTTCGACACTATAGATCATACTCTTGGATCGACTACAAAACTACACTGGTGTTCAGGGACAGGCATTAAGCTGGTTTAGATCGTACTTATCAGACCACTACCATTTTGTCTGTTTAAATGGGGAAAAATCGAAGATAACGTCAGTAGACTATGGAGTGCCGCAAGGATCTGTGCTAGGCCCTCTGCTATTCTCAATATATATGCTGCCACATGGTAATATTATAAGAAAACATGGAATTAATTTCCACTGTTTTGCCGATGACACTCAATTATATATCTCATCACGACCAGATTAAAACACTAACTTATCTAACTTGACAGAGTGTCTTAAAGATATAAAATGCTGGATGACGTGTAATTTCCTGCTATTAAATTCAGAGAAAACGGAGGTATTACTTATTGGTCCAAAAAACTACCCACAAAATCCCTTACAATACAACTTTAATTTAGAAGGATGTCCTGTTACTTTATCCACTACAGTAAAAGACCTAGGTGTTATCCTAGACCGCAACTTGACTTTTGAAAATCATATTTCTTATGTTACAAGAACAGCCTTTTACCACCTTAAAAACATTGCTAAGCTACGTAACATGCTCTCTGTTTCTGATGCAGAAAAGTTAGTTCAAGCATTTTTGACCTCGAGACTAGATTACTGTAATGCTTTTATTAGCTGGTTGTCCTGCATTCTCAATAAACAAGCTACAGTTAGTGCAAAATGCAGCTGCTAGAGTTCTTACTAGGTCAAGAAAATATGATCATATAACATCAATTTTATCATCTCTACACTGGTTACCTATTAAGTTCCGTATCAATTACAAAGGATTACTACTGACCTATAAAGCCCTATATGCTTTAGCTCCTGTGTATTTAACAGACCTTCTATCGCCATACAATCCATTGCGCTCTTTAAGATCACTAAATTCGAGGCTTCTGGTCATTCCTAGGATATCTAAGTCCACTAGAGGAGGGAGGGCGTTCTCACATTTAGCTCCTAAACTCTGGAATAGCCTTTCTGATATTGTTCGAGACTCAGACTCGCTGTCCCAGTTTAAAACTAGATTAAAGACGCATCTCTTTAACCAAGCATTCACTTAATGCTTACCTTTTTATACTACTGCTGAATCAGTTCGAATGCATTAACATTATGAACATCAGCTATGCTAATTATTTCCCATCTGCCTTTCTGCTGTTATCTCGGGACACTAGTCCCGAGGTAAATAGCGTTCGTCAGCTCCAGTTTGTATCCAGCCTCTCACGGGGACTTCAGATGCCCCAACACCTGTGATGAGACGACTCGACGCCTGTGAAGAGACGACTCAACGTCGGCGATATGTTATGCCCTAAATCAATACATGATTATCTAACTGTATTTTTCTATGTACATTTCCAAAATGCACTTTCTGTAAAGCTGCTTTGAGACAATGTGTATTGTGAAAAGCGCTATACAAATAAATTTGAATTGAATTGAATTGAACTGTGTTTAAATAGGGAAAACGAGGAAGTGTTTGGTCGCTTCTCTTTTTGGCCCATATTTAATGCACTGGGCTAAGCTAAGTGCTAACATAGTTTTGCGGCAATACTGAGAGATATAGTGCACGCACTGAGACGAGAGAGGTATGTATCAACTCGTCTTATTTAAGGGAATAACATAGTTTCATATGAAAAACCGGTGGAGTATCCTTTTAATGACAACAGTCATAAACATTCATAAAGACTCCTTCATGTTCATGACAGGTGTTATGTCATGTTTATGACAGTGTCATGTCATTCTTATGCACACTCCTTCAAATAAAGTGTTACCATTTTTGTTTTGATGATAAATGGAGCCGGTCTCCAAAAGTGATTAACCTGTCCTGTGATTTTCTCTCACACAACACTGTCCAGACACGAACTTATGCACTAGTATGTTTGTGTCACAGGTCGGGAGGGTCGACTGGGTCTACCCCCTCCCTTTAGAATGTACCACTGAGGAGCAGACCAGAAACCAGGCGGACAAGGAAGGTAAAATGTAACAGGCTTTATTGATTAAAAGAATTTGTATATCCTAATTAAAATTCCTCCTTCCTCCCCAGCATCCAGTGGCCGCCGGGACGTCGGCTGGACGACAGGCGGGGACTGGGTCCACTCAACCCCCTCGGACTCTTCGGGTGCCGAGGTTCTCGGCAATGGAGGGAACGCGGACCTGACCAGCAGGTAAGTGCTCTAAGCACGGCTTTCCTTCTCGGACTCTGAGCGGACTGTACTCTTCTCGACCTCCCAAGTACAGAAGTTTACAGCGGTGAAGAGGAGCGTCGACTGGACAGCCGGTAGATACTCCTGGTACGGTAGGTTCTTTCCTATGCAGGGGATGCAGAAAGCTTACGGCTGTGAAAGGGGCGTCGACTAGACAGCAGGTGGGTACTTCGAGCACGGTTGGTCCTTTCCTATACAGGGGGTGCAGGAAACTTAGGGCTGTGAAGGGGCGTCAACTAGACAGCAGGTAGGTACTTCGAGTCCGGTTGGTTCTTTCCTATACAGGGGATGCAGAAAGCTCACGGCTGTGAAAGGGGCGTCGACTAGACAGCAGGTAGGTACTTCGAGTCCGGTTGGTTCTTTCCTATACAGGGGATGCAGGAAGCTCACGGCTGTGAAAGGGGCGTCGACTAGACAGCAGGTGGGTACTTCGAGTACGGTTGGTCCTTTCCTATACAGGGGATGCGGAAAGCTTACGGCTGTGGAAGGAGCGTCGACTAGACAGCAGGTAGATACTTCGAGTCCGGTTGGTTCTTTCCTATACAGGGGATGCAGAAAGCTCACGGCTGTGAAAGGGGCGTCGACTAGACAGCAGGTAGGTACTTCGAGTCCGGTTGGTTCTTTCCTATACAGGGGATGCAGGAAGCTCACGGCTGTGAAAGGGGCGTCGACTAGACAGCAGGTGGGTACTTCGAGTACGGTTGGTCCTTTCCTATACAGGGGATGCGGAAAGCTTACGGCTGTGGAAGGAGCGTCGACTAGACAGCAGGTGGGTACTTCGAGTACGGTTGGTCCTTTCCTATACAGGGGATGCAGAAAGCTCACGGCTGTGAAAGGGGCGTTGACTAGACAGCAGGTAGGTACTTCGAGTCCGGTTGGTTCTTTCCTATACAGGGGATGCAGAAAGCTCACGGCTGTGAAAGGGGCGTCGACTAGACAGCAGGTAGATACTTCGAGTCCGGTTGGTTCTTTCCTATACAGGGATGCAGAAAGCTCACGGCTGTGAAAGGGGCGTCGACTAGACAGCAGGTAGGTACTTCGAGTCCGGTTGGTTCTTTCCTATACAGGGGATGCAGAAAGCTCACGGCTGTGAAAGGGGCGTCGACTAGACAGCAGGTGGGTACTTCGAGTACGGTTGGTCCTTTCCTATACAGGGGATGCGGAAAGCTTACGACAGTGTTGATAACACAGAATGCACAAGGCGTTCGATGGAGGACACTCAGAACAGCAGATCACTGGACTTCCTCCGTTCTCCAGACAACATCAATGATGAATCAGAACATCGCAAGCTTTAAATTCCACCGTCGCTTAATCTCTTCTTCAGCGGCTCCAAACTGCAACACAGGGCAAGGCCGATGGGCACGTGACAGAATTCGGTATAGTAAGCATGCAGTAGCTTCACTTCAAACACACACGGTGGGCACAGCATCAACTCACGTCACTCTCAACCACTCTGTGAAATATAAGGCCACAGCCCACCTCCTTGTTCTGAACAGCAGGGACAGTAAGACGGAAGAATATATAGCGATCTCACTCGTGCATCATAACAGCTGTCTTCTCATTACGGTGTCTAGACTCCGGTTCCTAGGTCGCTTCTCTTCATATACAGTGTCTTGGTGTATAAATCACGTATCATACGGCCAGTAAAAGGTTTGCACTTATCTCTACCCAGGCAGGGGACTTGATGTTTCCAAGGCAACTTCTCCTCTGCTTCTCTGTTCCACTCCACCCAATCTTTCGTAGCGGATTCCCTTCCGCGGATCGATCTCACCAGTCAATTTTGTCCCACAGAAACTCTCAGCCTTCCTCGACGGAACAAGGTCAGGACACAGCACCCGAAACCGAACACAGAACACTGCACTGAACTACCCTCTTGGTCTCCCAAAGCTTGGTCTTTATCTGTTTCAAGCCGCTGTGTGTCCCAATCACCAAACAGCCCCTTGATGCGCCGCACCTGCTGTCACTCTGTCATCAGCGGCTGCTGTTGCCATGGTAGCGACGCATATCAGGCTGACTGGGTGTTGCGTCGAGAGCGCTCCGGGCGGAAACATTCCTCCGTGGAATATATAGTTCCGCCGCTGGTTCGTCACCTTGTGACATACTCCCCCGCCAATCCGTTCTAGTCCCGAGAACGGGTTCCGCTCTCCCAGTCTCCATACCTCACCGGGGGTCGACCTCGGTTCTCCCTCCGGGACCGCCTCGGCGGAGACTCGGGTCTCACCGGTCCCGGTGCTGGGCCCAAGCCCCTGGGGACCACTCCCCATCCTACCAGTAACGGTCCTGGTGCTGCCACAACCGGGGGGGCTTCCTCTCTGGGATTTGGGTAGTTCGGGCAAGGGCGAATCAGATTCCGGTGGAGCACCCGTTCTGGGCCCGCTCTCCCCTCGGGTCGGATAGCATACACGGGTTGATCTGGACGTGGTTGTCGTAAGACCACATAGGGCCGAGGCTCCCACCGATCGCTCAGCTTACCCTTCCCTTGGCGACGATTATCCCTCACCAAGACTCTCTCTCCTGGGAGCAGTGGGGCTTCCCGAGCTGTTCGGTCGTACAGTCTCTTGCTCTTTGCCCCCGCCTGGTTAATCCGGTCCGAGACCCGGCCATACGCCCAGTGGAGTCGCTGGTGGTGCCTCGCCACCCAGTCTGACAAGCTCCCTTCCTCCCCTTGGGTAGCAGCCCCCGTTACTAAGTCGGCTGGTAGCCGTACGTGTCTTCCAAACATCAGATATGTTGGAGCATACCCAGTGGTGCTATGCACGCTGTTGTTATACGCTTGGATCAGTGCCGGAAGCGTATCTGCCCAATGGCCCTGCTGATCCATCTCCAACGTTCCCAATAGGCCCAGCAATGTTTGGTTAAACCTCTCGCATCCTCCATTCCCTTGGGGGTGGTACGGTGTCGTGTGGGTCTTCCTACCCCCGTACAGCTGGCACAACTCATGGACCACCCTGGACTCAAAGTTCGGCCCCTGGTCTGAGTGGAATATTTCAGGGCACCCAAAAGGCTGAATCACAGCCCTCCACAAGGCATTTGCGGTGGTGGTAGCAGTTTGGTCCAAGGTGGGAATGGCCCAGGCATATTTGGTGAATAGGTCTGTCACCACCAAGATGTTCTGAATCCGGTCCACCGGCCTTCCCAGCGTCAGATAGTCCATGGCGACCATGTGCATGGGAGCCTTTGCCTGAATCGGGACCAATGGGGCTCGGATCTCCTTCCTGGTCTTAAACAGGGTGCACCGGGGGCATCCCTGAAGGTAGGCCTTGGTAATCCTCTCCATCCCAGGCCAATAGAACTGGCGTCGCAATAGCGAGATCGTCTTCTCCAGGCCCTGATGGCCCAACTGGGTGTGATAGGCCTGTAGCAGGGACCGATGTTGCCCCTCCGGAACTACTGTTTGCCAGATCTTCTCGCCCAGGTTAGGGTCCTGGATGGAGCGACAGAGCACCCCCTCCCTCAAAGCCAACCTTTCCCATTGTCCTAGCAACCCTCGGACTGCCTGAGTCTGAGCCCGGCGTTCTCTGGCCTCTGGCCATTTCCCAGTCTGGACCCACTCTCGTACCGTCCGCAACCCTTCATCCTCCGCTTGTCTCGACCTCCAACACTGTGGGTCCCAGCCCCACCCATTGGGGGCCTCTTCCTGCGATGATCCAGGCGCTTCCACGATCCCCACCATTGCTCCTTCCTCCTCCTCGGAGCTAGAGTTGGGCCCCTGAACTACTGGACCTGCCACCGGAAACCTCGACAGCACATCAGCATTCGTATGCTCTTTCCCTGGCCGATACTTCAGCTGGTAGTCGAAATTCGCCAGTTGTGCCACCCATCTCTGTTCGACAGCCCCCAGCCTTGCCGTCTGAAGATGTACCAGAGGGTTGTTGTCCGTTACCACCAGAACCTTGGTCCCCCACAGGTAGTCCTTGAACTTTTCGCTCATTGCCCACTTCATGGCCAACAACTCAAGTTTGAAGGAACTATAGTTAGCATCGTTCCTCTCTGCCGGGTGTAAGCTTCGGCTGGCGTATGCAATCACCCTCTCCTTCCCCTGCTGTTTTTGGGCTAGCACGGCACCCAGGCCGAGATGGCTGGCATCAGTGTACAAGATGAAAGGCTGGGAGAAGTCTGCATAGGCCAGAATCGGGGCCTGTAGTAGTTCCTGTTTAAGCCTCCGGAATGCAGCCTCACATGCCTGGTCCCACTGAACCGCGGGAGATCCCCGGCCCCTCGAACGTCCCGTGCCCCCGAGCAGCTGGTTAATGGGCTTGGCGATTTTGGAGAAGTCCTGAATGAACCGCCGGTAATATCCGACAAAACCCAGGAAGGATCTGACCTGTCGCACAGTCTTCGGCGCCTCCCACCCTTGCACAGCCGACACCTTCTCTGGGTCCACAGCGATCCCAGCTGCACTCACCACATGGCCCAGAAACTTCACCTCTTTCCGGAAAAGCTGACACTTGTCAGGTTGCAGCTTTAGCCCGTATTTGTCCAGGGCGCGGAAAGCTTGCTCCAGATGTTGGAGGTGAGTCTCAAAGTCCGTCGAATAGACAATAACGTCATCGAGGTAGACCAGCGTGGTTTCCGTCAACTGACCTCCCAGGCACCGCTGCATAAGCCGCTGGAACGTGGCTGGGGCGTTGCAAAGGCCAAACGGCATCCGTTCCCACTCGTATAGCCCGAAAGGGGTCGTGAAGGCTGTCTTCTCCCTGTCCCGCTCGTCCACCTGTACCTGCCAGTACCCACTGGCCAAGTCGAGAGTAGAATACCATGCAGACTGTGTAAGACTGGTGAGTGAATCCTCTACTCGGGGCAGGGGGAAAGCATCCCGCTTAGTCACCTGGTTCAGCTTACGGTAATCCACACAGAATCTCCAGGAACCATTTTTCTTACGCACCAGTACGATAGGGGCGGCCCAAGGGCTACTACTTTCCCGGATAATCCCCTTGTCCAACATTCCTCGCAGGAGGGTGCGGACCTCAGAATACAGGGTCGGTGGCACTGGTCGATAACGTTCTCTACTCGGGGCGGCGTCCCCGGTCGGAATCTGATGTTTTACAATGTCCGTCCGGCCATAGTCCTCGTCGTGAGTCGAGAACAAGTGCTGCCATTTGAGCAGGAAATCCTGGAGCCGCCCAGTCTGTTCCTCTCCCAGTCCTTCACCGCGTAGTGACCCTCCCTGGAGGTGATTAGGCAATTCCTCTCCCTCACTACCCACCGGCGGTCCAGTTCGGGTCAGGGCAACTTCCACTACGGAGGGGCTTACCCGGTTAAACTGCACTTCACCCGGCTCTCTCACTTGTTGCGGGCGCACCCCTGTGACTCGGGCCAGACACTGATGTCGATGCAACAGGACGGGGAACGCATTCACGTTCCGTACTTTCACAGAAATCCTCCCCCGCCGTGCTGTGGCTAGCCCCCGAGCTACCTCAAGGTTTGGGCCGTCCAGATGGGGTTCCACCAATACCCACTCTCCCGGGCCATAGAGTTGCGAGGGGAGCCTGGCCCACACCACAGCCTCACTCTGAGCGGGAATGGACAACGCGTATCGGCACGCCGTCCTCCCAGTGCCCTCTCGATCTCCTCGCGTCTCGGCAAGGCGAACCCGTCGACAATCGGCCTTGATCCGGTCCCACTCGTGACTCTCCGAGGTCGAGGCCGTCTGCTTTAGT
This sequence comes from Chrosomus eos, assembly GCA_036326025.1. Lineage (NCBI taxonomy): Eukaryota > Metazoa > Chordata > Actinopteri > Cypriniformes > Leuciscidae > Chrosomus > Chrosomus eos. The sequence continues at coordinate 33,748,500 of CM070837.1, forward strand.
CCACCTCGGAACAGTTCCTCCCAACATTCTGCTATAACGTTCATGCCCAACAAGGCGCGATGGTTTCCCAGGCAGGCGTCACGAACGATCACCACCCCCTTCTGGGGGACAACGACTCCATGGATCTTCAAGTCAGTCACCAGGTATCCCACGTATGGGATGTCCAGACCGTTGGCTCCCCGTAGCGTCAACCAGGGGGCTTCTGAGGTGGGGCAATCCTGGCCCTTAAATAGCTCTCGTGACAGGCTCTCAGAGAACAGAGTGACTTGTGACCCAGTGTCTAACAGGCACTGTACTTCCAAACCGTTGACCTGGGCCACTACAATGGGGCAATGCCCCACCAAACATGCTCTGGACTTCGTAATCAATAGGGGGTCTACCATGGGAGTCCCAGCCACTTGACCCACAGTGGCCGGCAACTCTAAAAATCCTCCTGTGATCCCCGACGGGAGCGGCACTGGCGGAAGTAATGACCCGGCTCTCCACAACCATGACAAATGGGGCGTCCCTGTTCGTCCCACCTGAACCGCGGCCCCATTGGCCTAGCTGGGCGTCGCTCTGGGAATCGGCTCCCCGCTGAATAGGTCCGCTCTCGGAGCAATGGACTGGAACGTTCACGCCGGAGCTCTTCTCTGAAGGAGTTGGATAGCTCGGCCAGCTGTTCCTGGACGTCCTTTTTCAACTCCTCTCGTAACGCACGTCTCCATTCCGCTTCGACCGGGCGTGGGGGGTCGACGGGTGCACTCGCAGCCATGCACGTTGAGGGCTCTACCGTGTGATCCCGTTCCAAGGCCAAAGCCTCTTGTCTCAGTTCGTCAAAAGACGAGTCCGGGTTCCGGCGGACCTGTATTCGCAGGCTTTGGCGTACGGGGCCTTCCCGTAGCCCCAGGAGGAATTGGTCTCGCAGCAGGCTCTCTTCACCCCCTAGACCATGGTCTTGCCTTCCTCTTAGCCTAGCGAACTGCTCTCTCAGCTGTAGCGTGAATGCCCGGATGGTCTGTCGCGGCCCTTGTTTGCAGTTGAAGAACTGTGTTCGCAGAACGGCTACGGGAGTGGTATCGCCGTATTGCCCCGAAAGGAAGTCAAAGATAGCTTGAGCCGTGGTACGGTTCGCTTCTGGCGCTGCTCGCACTTCCCTCAGTGCTTCTCCTTCCAAGGAATTCAAGATGAACTGCACTCCCTGAGGGGCATCCAGACCTTGGAGCCCGACTAAATATTCGACCTGGGCCCTCCATGTCGACAGACTCATCTCCGATCCCGGACCTTGGTACTTTTGGGCCCAAGGGGCTCCCATGAATATGGGCATGACTTGTCTTCGTGCTCCCGGTGCCTCTTCATCTGCCATAGCGGCTTCTGGTGGCTCAACTCAGTGGTAACCCTGCCGACTACGCCAATAATCTGTCACAGGTCGGGAGGGTCGACTGGGTCTACCCCCTCCCTTTAGAATGTACCACTGAGGAGCAGACCAGAAACCAGGCGGACAAGGAAGGTAAAATGTAACAGGCTTTATTGATTAAAAGAATTTGTTTATCCTAATTAAAATTCCTCCTTCCTCCCCAGCATCCAGTGGCCGCCGGGACGTCGGCTGGACGACAGGCGGGGACTGGGTCCACTCAACCCCCTCGGACTCTTCGGGTGCCGAGGTTCTCGGCAATGGAGGGAACCGGACCTGACCAGCAGGTAAGTGCTCTAAGCACGGCTTTCCTTCTCGGACTCTGAGCGGACTGTACTCTTCTCGACCTCCCAAGTACAGAAGTTTACAGCGGTGAAGAGGAGCGTCGACTGGACAGCCGGTAGGTACTCCTGGTACGGTAGGTTCTTTCCTATGCAGGGGATGCAGAAAGCTTACGGCTGTGAAAGGGGCGTCGACTAGACAGCAGGTGGGTACTTCGAGCACGGTTGGTCCTTTCCTATACAGGGGGTGCAGGAAACTTAGGGCTGTGAAGGGGCGTCAACTAGACAGCAGGTAGGTACTTCGAGTCCGGTTGGTTCTTTCCTATACAGGGGATGCAGAAAGCTCACGGCTGTGAAAGGGGCGTCGACTAGACAGCAGGTGGGTACTTCGAGTACGGTTGGTTCTTTCCTATACAGGGGATGCAGGAAACTTAGGGCTGTGAAAGGGGCGTCGACTAGACAGCAGGTAGGTACTTCGAGTCCGGTTGGTTCTTTCCTATACAGGGGATGCAGAAAGCTCACGGCTGTGAAAGGGGCGTCGACTAGACAGCAGGTAGATACTTCGAGTCCGGTTGGTTCTTTCCTATACAGGGGATGCAGAAAGCTCACGGCTGTGAAAGGGGCGTCGACTAGACAGCAGGTAGGTACTTCGAGTCCGGTTGGTTCTTTCCTATACAGGGGATGCAGGAAGCTCACGGCTGTGAAAGGGGCGTCGACTAGACAGCAGGTGGGTACTTCGAGTACGGTTGGTCCTTTCCTATACAGGGGATGCGGAAAGCTTACGGCTGTGGAAGGAGCGTCGACTAGACAGCAGGTGGGTACTTCGAGTACGGTTGGTCCTTTCCTATACAGGGGATGCAGAAAGCTCACGGCTGTGAAAGGGGCGTTGACTAGACAGCAGGTAGGTACTTCGAGTCCGGTTGGTTCTTTCCTATACAGGGGATGCAGAAAGCTCACGGCTGTGAAAGGGGCGTCGACTAGACAGCAGGTAGATACTTCGAGTCCGGTTGGTTCTTTCCTATACAGGGGATGCAGAAAGCTCACGGCTGTGAAAGGGGCGTCGACTAGACAGCAGGTAGGTACTTCGAGTCCGGTTGGTTCTTTCCTATACAGGGGATGCAGAAAGCTCACGGCTGTGAAAGGGGCGTCGACTAGACAGCAGGTGGGTACTTCGAGTACGGTTGGTCCTTTCCTATACAGGGGATGCGGAAAGCTTACGACAGTGTTGATAACACAGAATGCACAAGGCGTTCGATGGAGGACACTCAGAACAGCAGATCACTGGACTTCCTCCGTTCTCCAGACAACATCAATGATGAATCAGAACATCGCAAGCTTTAAATTCCACCGTCGCTTAATCTCTTCTTCAGCGGCTCCAAACTGCAACACAGGGCAAGGCCGATGGGCACGTGACAGAATTCGGTATAGTAAGCATGCAGTAGCTTCACTTCAAACACACACGGTGGGCACAGCATCAACTCACGTCACTCTCAACCACTCTGTGAAATATAAGGCCACAGCCCACCTCCTTGTTCTGAACAGCAGGGACAGTAAGACGGAAGAATATATAGCGATCTCACTCGTGCATCATAACAGCTGTCTTCTCATTACGGTGTCTAGACTCCGGTTCCTAGGTCGCTTCTCTTCATATACAGTGTCTTGGTGTATAAATCACGTATCATACGGCCAGTAAAAGGTTTGCACTTATCTCTACCCAGGCAGGGGACTTGATGTTTCCAAGGCAACTTCTCCTCTGCTTCTCTGTTCCACTCCACCCAATCTTTCGTAGCGGATTCCCTTCCGCGGATCGATCTCACCAGTCAATTTTGTCCCACAGAAACTCTCAGCCTTCCTCGACGGAACAAGGTCAGGACACAGCACCCGAAACCGAACACAGAACACTGCACTGAACTACCCTCTTGGTCTCCCAAAGCTTGGTCTTTATCTGTTTCAAGCCGCTGTGTGTCCCAATCACCAAACAGCCCCTTGATGCGCCGCACCTGCTGTCACTCTGTCATCAGCGGCTGCTGTTGCCATGGTAGCGACGCATATCAGGCTGACTGGGTGTTGCGTCGAGAGCGCTCCGGGCGGAAACATTCCTCCGTGGAATATATAGTTCCGCCGCTGGTTCGTCACCTTGTGACATTTGTCTTTACATTATAATAATATTTCATATAATCTAGATATGGAATAAATAGCATTCAATACAAAATGAATATGTCTCATATATTGAAATCAAGTTATTTTGTGTTATATATTGATATATATATATATATATATATATATATATATATATATATATATATATATATATATATATATATATATATATATATATCAATATATATATCAGGCCGCCTGATGGGTCGTCTCCGCCCTGGCCGCCCGGTGGGTCGTCTCCGCCCTGGCCGCCCGATGGGTCTCTGCCCTGGCCACCTGAAAGGTCGTCTCCGCCCTGGCCGCCTGATGGGTCGTCTCCGCCCCGGCCACCTGAAAGGTCGTCTCCACCCTGGCCGCCTGATGGGTCGTCTCCGCCCTGTTGATATATCGTTATATATATATTAGTGTTGTCACGATACTAGAATTCAATGATACACGAACTTCGATACGATACCTTGAAAAATATCGATATTCGATACCATTTTCGATACCACAGAAAAAAACTGCCACAATATTAAGGGGGAATTTTTTTTATTTAAAGCTAAATATAACAAGTCTAGAACATTACATGAAGTATATTGAGGTATATCATGTATGAGGTATACATGAACAAAAATGTCCTCAGTTCTATTTGTTAATATTTTTTAATTGGACCAGAGCTAACATGATCCGTTGTATTTTTATTACCTACTGTTATCAAAGATTAAAATATACTGTAACATAAAAGCACTTAACAGTATCAAATTGGAGGAGAGAGTGTCAGTAATGTATAATAATAAGATTAAACATTCAATTTTCAGTTAAAGGCATTTCATTATTGAATTATAGAGATGCCATTGTCTGTTTAGTTTAATTAGTATCTGTGTAATCAAATTGATAATCACTAATGAAGGCAAATTGCAGAATTAATTTTTGAATAAAGTTAAATAGGCACAAGCTAATTTACATTTGACCACAGTTACAATATTTACTTGTCTAAGATTCCTCAGTCAGATTATGTTAACTTTAAGAAAACGGTGAAAAAACTAGACAACACAGTCTCATATCAACAACAACACTAGTCCATCTTGGTTAATGTTTTTTAGAAAAGTTAAAATGAGAAGAGTTACAGTATTTCCTTTAGGATTTTAATTAGCAGTTGATTTCTAATCTTAAATCTGACTCCATGAATAATTTAATCTGACTCCAAATTTTAAATGATTCTTTATCTTTTACTAATTATCTATCTTAACAGCTGATCAAACGTTTAAGTGTGATTTAATTTAGTCACTGATTATTCTAGGTTTCTTACTTTCAGTTATTAATTCATTATGGACCCAATGCCGCACAGAGATCACGTCGGCCGGATCGTGTTTCTCACGGACACAGCCTCGCCAGTCTGATCTTAGTCAGAGGGTGCAGGGTTTGCTAATACCTCTTAAGTCGGTTCCTAACTGCTTACTCATACAAAAAAAGTGTAGTTTATTTAGCCACTTCCATACAACTTGCCAAGTCAGTGATAGACAGAAATCAAAAAGTCTTCAGATGACGTGCCTACTGCTCCGTTCATATGCGCCTTTAGTTTGACCTATCCTGGACACAGAGCTGCGGTAGCACCAGCCTCCTCATAATCTACTAAAATAATGATTTCAGAATACTTCAGAATAACTCAAGATGTAACATTTATTTGTCAGGTAAAAATGTATCATGCCAATTAAACAAGTAATTAACAGCCAATTCAGAAATAAATAAATACATGACATCAATTACTCACAGATGATTCTAAAAGTAAGCAATGCATTCCTGACAGAGACACACAGTAGTGTGTGAGTGCTTTCCACCGGGAATTGCATGGGGGTTTTCCTGGTTACAGGTTCCCAAAGACTGCTCTGCCACTTACCCTTATATACCCAGACCAGAACAAAAGGCTTGTACAAATAGGTTTTAGAATTGTTTTGGGTCTATTCATGTACCCCAGGGGGTCAGGGACGTGCGGTCAGGGTAGGCAGGGTAGGCAGTGCCTCACCAAAGGAAATGTTGACATTACATTTATTAATTCACCACATTATTAATTGCATTTATTTTTTTCCAAATATTAATTTTTGTAACAAAATTTTTCAGGAATACACATATAATATACTCCTTTTGCCATTTTTGCTCTTAAAAACCATTGTTTCAAGCAGGAAATTCAAGTCCATGACCATTGAGGCAGAGGTTAGCAGTGCCTCTTTGGTCCATAGACCGTAGTTTACGGAGATTTGCGCATGCGCAGTCAGTTCTCACGCGGTCTTGAATGATCAACATTGAGGCAGAGACCGAGCGTGCTTCATGTCACGTGATCCCCTCGCTCTCACCTCTCACTCACTCCGCGCTTCCCGCTACTAGCGGCGTCGGCGATGCTGTCAACCTAGTTCAACGGCTGTGAACCTGTGAATATTTGGATATTATGGATATGTAGTACTTAAAAAGATTTTCAACATTGTCCTATGACGAAAAAAAGAGTACAAAAAAGTAAGCACCACCTTTAAAACGTAATTTCGTTTTTCGTAAGGGTTAAAATGCTGTTTTGTCTTTTTTTAATTCTGGTGCGCCGTCGCCAGACGCTCATTGTGTGTCGGTGTGTGTGCCTAGCGCAGTTTGTAGGAGCGAATAAGCTGTTTTTGTACTTTAAAGCTGTACTGCTGACACAATGTTTTATGACTGTAGCCTATTCAAATCCTGGTGCGCCGTCACCAGACCAATAGTGTGTGTGTGGCTGTGGCTGTTTGTGCGCGTTTGCGCATTTTGAAGGAGTGACTAGGCTGCTTGTCGGTTCGTTGACACCGCACCGCCTCCCTCTGTGTCCCGCACAAAACATTTGTTTGTTGTATAGCCTAAGTCAAAAGATATGTGTCCATTAATTTGATTTTTAGATTTGATTGTGCATTAGCCTCACATATAACTGACTTTACTGTATGCAGGCAGCGATGTGATGATGCCTGATATGAACTTGGGTTGCTACATTAACTGAATGATATGAACATATATGCCTAATTGATAGGTCACTGCCTACCCATGACAAGAACTCACCGCACGTTACTGCAGGGGGTAGCACCTGGTTTCAGAGGAGAGGGGAGGATTATCAGATATCTTGAAGAGACACCATCCAAAGAGTAGAACTGGATTCTCCTAAGTGTTCAATCTTTCTCATAATACCAATAGCTGTAATGAAATTAAGACCATTTTACCAATCGCACTGAGACATTTAAAATGATACCAAACATGAAAAGTAAAAACATTAGATTCACAAGATACATCATATGGGATATATAGACATTTTCAGTGAACTTTTAGTGACTTCAGGTCAGGGGGAAATGAAGGGAGGAGGGAGAGGGGGATGCAGAGATAAGGAAGGAGAGAAAAGTTTGGACAGGACAATGTCCTGTGCTCTTTCTTTGCGATCTTCTGTCCAGGGTGCGTTTGATTGCTTTATTGCAGGAGTTTTATCTCTTAGCAGGAAAATCAAGTCTTACAATGGTTTAGAGCTCCACCTAGTGGCAAGTTTGACATTTCTTTAATTCTGCTAATTCTGGTATTCACATGAATCAGGAAGTAGTGAGTGCTCCATGCGGGCAGCGGTAACGATGGCTCTCGTTAATTGTCACATATTTCTGTAATCTTAAAACTTGCAACAGCATCGCTTTTTCACTCTATACCCAAGACCATTAAACCTGTGGGCAAACAAACATACTGTCTTCAGAGTCGTGTGAGGGAAGAGAGTTTATCTGACTGTCAATATACTAAAATGATGTTGAGGACAGTACAGATATACAAGTTTAAAGCAGCTGGCCCTGTTAGATGCTCTGACAGATACTGTTGCTGACTGACAGATTAATACTTGCACTGTTTAAAGCGTTTGAGATGTGGTGCTTTCCTCAGTGCTTAACTTACATTTCACAGGTATATTCTCCATCTGTAAATGTTAGAAAGTCAAACAAATATGTCCATTTCACTGTCTGGAGAGGACGAGCTTCTGCAAGTAAATCTCCGCTAAAATTCAAGTGTCCATGAACGAGCACCGCCACGCGCATGAGCACAATAGAATAGTAGTGCAATAAATCTGACTAAAATATACATATTGCTAAAATATTTGTTGTTGGAGACAATAAATGTGTGGAATTTTAAACCTACAAGTATATTTTTATGAAAGTGACCATTATAATGGGGTAATCAAATGCAGGCTAATATAATTAGTTTCTGCTTTTGTTTTTATTTTCATTTTTAGTTTAGCCTTTAGTAATTTGAAAAACAAAAGCATTATTTTTGTTTTTAGATTGTAATGTTACAATGTTAGAATGTAATGTGATTTTAACCACCTTTTTGCACATAATATATTGCATAGCCTACATTACATTCACTATATTTGTTTCCATATCCTTCAATATCAACATTGTTTGGATATCATTGAGCAGGATGTGAAATTATTATTTTTAAATAACTACAGATTTTCTTTATCCAAACAGAAAAATTTAGAAAAGTACAGAAATATATATCGTATATCGTTATTTAACCAAAAAATACTGAGATTTGATTTTTTTTTTTTTCTGGCCATATCGCCCATGCAGCCCTACATTAGTAACCTGAGACGTTCCCTATCGAAGGGAACTTTACGATGCATCATCAACGCCATGGGAACGAGAATACCCACAGCGCCAGAATTCCAAGTACCTGAGTGTCAGTCTGTTGTAACTAAGCACTAAGCACCTGAGAACCTGGGGCAGCATCCAGGTCTAAACTGTAAAATCTCACGAATGTGAGCGGAGAGGACCAGCCCGCCGCATCACAGACGTCTTGAAGAGAAACCCCATATAGTAAGGCTTTAGAAGCCGCCATACTCCTAGTCGAGTGAGCTCGGACCACCAAAGGACACGGCTGGTCCGAGTACTCGTATGCAAGTGAAATAGCCTCAACTATCCACTTACTGACCGTCTGTTTAGAAGCCTGAAGACCTTTCTTAGGTGATCCAAATCAAATCAGTAATTGGTCGGGCTTCCTCGTTGAGGATGTCCGATGCACATACGTGTCCAGTGCTCGCACTGGACACAAGAGGTTCAGTCTTTCCTGGTCCGTAGATGTAAAAGGAGGAGGACAGAAAGCCTGCAGCACAATAGGCCTCGGAGTCAAGATATAAGAATGCCTTGACCATCCCCGGTGCAAACTCAAGGCAAGTGGGGGAAACCGAAAGGGCCTGAAGGTCTCCAACTCTCTTAAGGGAAGAAATAGCTAGCAGAAAGATAGTCTTAAGGGTAAGAAACTTATCTGAAACCGAATCTAAGGGCTCGAATGGAGCCCTAGACAGGCCTTCTAGTACTATAGCAAGATCCCAAGCTGGCACCCTAGTGCGAGTTGCAGGCCTTAGCCTCAAAGTGCCACGAAGGAAACGTGTAACCAGGGGGTCGCGACCCAATGATGTACCCCCCACCAGGGCGTGGTAAGCCGCAATGGCAGCCACGTAGACTTTTAGTGTGGAAGGACATAGACCTGACATAAAGCGCTCCTGCAGGAACTCGAGTACATTTAAGCGCATATAGTTTCCTAGTAGCTGGAGCTCTGGAGCTTAGAATGGTCTCAGCAGCCTCAGCTGAGAGACCACTCTCTATGAGTTGAGCCCCCTCAGAGGCCAAACCCACAGGTTCCAAATCTCTGGTCGAGGGTGAAATATTGTGCCCCCAGCCTGAGACAAAAGGTCTCTCCTGATCGGGATCTCCAAGGGAGGACCGTCTAAAAGATGGATCAGGTCCGAAAACCAGATCCCACTTGGGCAGCGTGGTGCTACTAGCAGTAGACTTATTCCGTACCGACGGACTCGCTCCAGAACTCCTGGGAGCAGAGCAACAGGGGGAAACGCGTACAGACGTAGCCTCGGCCACGTCTGCACCATAGCATCCAGCCCCAGGGGGGCTGGGTGAGTAAGGGAGAACCACAGAGGACAATGCGTCGTATTCTGAGACGCAAATAGATCCACTTCTGCTTGGCCGTAAAACTCCCCGATTTTCTCCACCGCCTCGGGGTGGAGTCTCCAGTCCCCTGGCCTCAGCTCCTGCCTTGACAGGATGTTTGCTCCTATATTCTGGTCTCCAGGAATATACACTGCCCTCAGAGAGAGTACCTTCCCCAGAGACCACAGGAGGATCTGGTGCGCCAGTTTGCAAAGCGGACGCGACCGCAGACCCCCCTGACGGTTCAGATAAGACGGTTCAACCACCGATGTGTTGTCTGTTCGTACGAGCACATGATGGCCCCTTAGGTCTGGAAGAAAATGCCTCAACGCATTGAAGACAGCCATCATCTCCAGGCAATTTATGTGCCACGAAAGATGATGACTTTTCCACAGACCCTGAACCAAGCGGCCTTCCATTACCGCTCCCCAGCCGGTGAGGGAAGCATCTGTCGAGATAGTAAATGGCGATGGCAAAGTGCTCCCAACACCGGATCCTGGGTTAAGAACCAGTGCTTTCTCCATATAATTAAGGCACGAAGGCATCGCCGCGCGACCTTGATCATACGAAGTGGGTTTCCCCTCGGGGAGAACCCTCTGGTCCTGGGCCACCACTGTAAAGGCCTCATGTACAGCAAGCCAAAAGGTATCACGTTGGACGCTGCTGCCAATAGACCCAACAGTCTCTCGAACTGTTTCACAGTGCGTGACTGACCTAGCTTTAGCTCTTTGGTGGCTGATAGGACAGCAGCTACACGAACGGGCGATAGATTGGCCCGCATCGTCACTGATTCCCATACCACACCAAGGAAAGTGGTTCTCTGTACTGGAGAAAGCACACTCTTCTTGGCATTGAGCCTCAACCCCAACATCTGCATATGAGCGAGAACGACACCTCGGTGCTGTACCGCCAACTGCTCCGATTCCGCTAGAATCAGCCAGTCGTCGATGTAGTTCAGAATACGTATGCCCAGAAGCCTGAGAGGGGCTATAGCTGCATCCACGCATTTCGTGAACGTGCGGGGTGATAAAGCTAGACCGAAAGGAAGAACACGATATTGGTATTCTTTGCCCCCGAAAGAAAACCTTAGGAACTTCCTGTGCTGAGGGAGGATGGAGATATGGAAGTAAGCGTCCTTCAGATCTATCGTGACAAACCAGTCCTCGGAACTGATTTAAGTCACGATCTGTTTGAGTGTCAGCATCTTGAACTTTAGTTTCTGAACTGACCGATTTAACAGACGAAGATCTAAAATGGGACGCAACCCCCCATCCTTTTTTGGAACAATGAAATAACGGCTGTAAAAACCCGACTCCCGGTCGGGTGAGTACACCTGTTCTATAGCATCCTTTGCTAACAAGGCCTTTACCTCTTGCTCTATTACCAGAGCCTGCTCGGGATGCACCACTGTGGGCAGCACCCCATTGTAACGAGGAGGACGAGAACCAAACAGGATTCTGTATCCTTTCTCTACAATCTGCAGGACCCAACGAGAAATATTTGGCAGAAGCTTCCACGCTGCCAGAAAATTTACTAAGGGAACCAGCCTCTCGAGGCTGGTCTCTGGTGTTATCGAGACAGCTAGTCCTGGAGCCTGAAACATAATGGCAGGAACTACCTGAACTGGCTGCTCTAAAACCCCCCTCAGAGGGTGCAAAACCGATGCTGTGCCACAGCATAGCACCGGCGACTCGCTGGAGACCGCTGCGCCCTGAAGCACCGAGGGTGGCAGGGTTGGCAGGACGGTCTCGTGAGGACCCCGAAATGGAACGGGCACCGTATAATGAGGTGTACACCGCTCTACTTCGGTCAGGGCTGTCCTCACAGGCCTGACGCATGGACATCAGGGTTTTTTTTTTTATTAAAAGACGAAGCCTTCTTCGCCTGAAGAACGGTCCTCAGATCCGGCTTCGGTTTAGAAGGCTTCGACTGAGAGTGCTGCGCCTGTCTCCAGTGTTTCTGTGGAGGAGCACGAGACGCAACACTCTCCTTTTGTTGCACACGATATGAGGAGCTAGATGGCTGGGGCTGCTCATGCCCAGCAGCCCCAGGGGGTTGAACACGGCGAGGGAGAAACTTTTTAAAAGCATCCGATTGCTTCTTAGATTCTTGAAATCTCTCGACGACCGTATAGACTGCGTCGCCGAAGAGACCAGAAGGCTCAACCAGAGCATCTAATAAAAAAGTTCGATCTTTTTCTTTTATTTCGGCCAAATTTAACCAAAGATGCCTCTCAGTGGCAACCAAGGCGGCCATAGAACGACCAATTGCCCTTGTGGTCTCTTTAGTCGCCCTGAGAGACAGATCAGTAGCCCGACGAAGTTCTCGAATTTCGTCAGGACTAACTCCCTCACTCCTATCAATATCCCCCAGCAGGTCAGCTTGATAAGCCTGGAGCACTGCCATTATGTGTAAACACGCTCCAGCTTGATCTGCTGCCGAATAAGCTTTGCCCACTGAACTAGAAGTGGCTTTAAGCGGCTTAGTGGGCAATGCTGAAGCCTTTAAAGATGACGCGGGGCCAGGCGATAAATAGCTCGCGAGTGTCTGTTCAGCCATATCTGTACTCTTTCAGCCCTCTTATATCAGAATATAATTTAACCTGAGGGCTAAAAAGACGAGATGAGTACGGCTTATTCCATGATTTAGATAGCTCATTATGTAAATCGGGAAAAAAGGGAAGGCTTCGTGATGGAGATGATGTGACTGAAGGGAGAAAGCCATCTGAATGGCCATCTGAGAATGTTAGCACTCGTCCCAAAAGTAAATTAGACGAGCGCTAACATTCTCAGATGGCCATTCAATATTTAATTTCTCTACAGCCCGTGTAATCACCTCCACCAACTCCTCATATGCTGGGGAAATAGGTGGCGAATCTATTTCACCGTGTGTGTGTGTGCTTTCACTCTGTATCCTCAAAACATCTACCTCCTCGGAGGAAGAGCACTGAAGTAATAGAGGGCTCTCTCCTCGGGCGGAAGAAGCTGCAGAGCGTGCTTCCGACACCGGGGGGAGAGCGCTAGATATAACACAGATCGCTTGCTGAGGCACAGAAGCTAATGCCGATTTTCACCTTATGTGCTTTTATCATTTCCTGGTCATGACGTCACCCGCCCGTGACACTCATTCTTTCCATTTGACTAGTTGACATAGATGCTTCAGACGCATTCACGCAGGAGGCGTTCCCATGGCGTTGATGAGGCATCGTAAAGTTCCCTTCGATAGGGAACTACATCGGCGAAGACCTACAGCCAATGAGAGAGCAAGAAACAGGACAGCGGGATGTTCAGGGAGGTATTATAGACCAGGATATTATTTTAATAGATATATTTGCAATTATATCAAACAGAAAAAAAGGACAAGCATTTGCTTGACCAGCAGCAACAGCAGCACATTGTAAAATTATTTATTTACCCCCAACTCTCTTTGCAGAAACACAATTCTTACTCCCCTTATCTTCCCAACCATTCCTCCTGCATAATCTGTTTATTTTCTCCTTTTTGCTGCAAATCGGCGCTCAGACAATTTGGATCGCAATCTTCTTGCAGGCACATTTTTAATAACAATTTCAGTCTCGCGCACACGTGATCTTGCGTTATTTCCTTCTCATTCTCGCGTGTGTTTGGTTGTGAAACGTAGCCTAGTTTGCGGATCAGACAGAAGTTGTTGGTGATTCTTTCTTTTGTAAAGTCATGCAATGTGACTAGGATAGTTAGAGAGTGAAGTTGGGAGAGGGGGATCAGAAACGCCCATGAGTGAAACGACCATATGAACTCTTGAATGAAGCACAAACCTTTCTCAGCTCTACTGAGTGCTGGATCTCTTGAATCTTCTTCATTCTGTCCTGGATCATCTGATAATTATCTGTCTTTGTCTGAACCAGCTGATTCTACATACAGAGAAAAACAGACACATTTATCACTGAACATAGCTTTCCATCTTTTGACTGTCTTATTTGAATTTCTCTTTTTAAACACCTTTAAATTCAAAATTGTATTTTTGAATATTTTAGTCCATGTCGGACAGGTTTAAGGGTATCAAAATCAGCTTTTATCAGATATAATGAAAGACTATTGGATTTGTCTGTTGTTGTTTTTTTAGAATGGACAGGTTCTTCAACATGTCACTGCATGTTGCATTTCACAGGGTCTGTAAAGTGTTTTGTTTGTAACTCTTGCCTTCTTCTCTGGACTCTCCTCCTCTATAGGAACAGTGTTGTGAGTCCTGTGTTCTCCTTCAGTGCAGGACAGACAAACACACGTCTGGTCATCTCTACAGAACAGCTCCAGAGGTATATTGTGTGTCCGGCATATATAATCCTCCAGATTTTCCACAGCGTTGATCAGTGTGTGTTCATTTAGACGTGGGACTCTGCGATGAGGCTCCAGATGAGAGTCACAGTAAGAGCTTTGACACGTCAGGCAGGTCTTCACAGCTTTCTGCTTTCTTTCATCACAGATGTCACAGAACACCTCAGATTCTCCTAGATTGAGCTTCTCCTTAAAGTGCTGCACAACCTCTCTGAGTGTTATATTAATCTTGAGATCCGGTCTTTTGCTGAATTTTTCATTACAGAATGGACAGAAGCAGGTCTGTGTGTTCGTCCAGCACTCGATCAAGCAGGCTCTGCAGAAGTTGTGTCCACATGGAGTGGTGACTGGATCAGCGAACACTTCCAGACAGATGGAGCACTGGAGCTCCTCATATAGAGATGGACCACTAGAGGATGCCATGCCTGACAAAACAATGACAATTTATCATCTATATTATATCATCATCTCAGAGAGCAATTTTATAATACTAATACTCAAAGATTTTATTTCTCCACTGACGGCCCTTCAAAATTAGCTTTATATATCCTGACAACATATTTATTTTTTCAAGTGACATGTAGATCACAAATATCTCACTGTATCTGTCTGCTGCTTTTGACATCCACGGCTCATGCAGCAATAGTCAAGAAAGTGTTTGGGACTGTGTGAACTCTTTTTCCAATTCAGCTCCAGTTATGTGTGGAGTCGTATTATTTCAACTCCAAACATGAAATTATCTTATTTTGTTGGCTTTATGGGTGTTTTGTATAACATAAAACATGAACAAAGACATAAACATGAATTAATTTGAATCTCAGGTTTCTGAAGGGGAAATGTACACGTTAGACCAGTTTACAAGACTGAATGATATGAATGTATCTGCTGAAGTGCTGTCATACCTGTTGTGTAGCCTAGAGTTGTTGTTACACTGTAAAAAGTGATCAGTTGACTTTACTTAACCAATTTGGTAACACTTTATTTGAAGGGGTGTGCATAAGACTGACATGACACTGTCATAAACATGACATAACACCTGTCATGAACATGAAGGAGTCTTTATGAATGTTTATGACTGTTGTCATTAAGTGTCATTCGGTAAATTATGACACTTTTAATGCAAAGTTGACATTGTTTAAAATGTCTTTGTTATGACAATTTGACATTAACAAAGACAAAAATGTCTTTGTTATGACAACTTGACATTAACCAAGACAAAAATGTCTTGATTATGACAACTTGACATTATTTTACTTGTCCTCAAGTAAAATGAAACACATTGTACTAGTTATAAAGATGTCATTAAGGGTTACACTGTCAAATGCTTTAACAACAGTGTCATTAATATTTCCCCTTACCTCAAGTAAAGTGGAACACGTTAGACTAGTTATAATTAAATTAAATTATAATATAATTGAATGTCAAGTTGTCATAACAAAGACATTTCTATCTTTGTTAATGTCAAGTTGTTATAATCAAGACATTTTTGTCTTGGTTAATGTCAAGTTGTCATAACAAAGACATTTTAAACAATGTAAACTTTGCATTAAAAGTCTCATAATTTACCGAATGACACTTAATGACAACAGTCATAAACATTCATAAAGACTCCTTCATGTTCACGACAGGTGTTTTGTCATGTTTATGACAGTGTCATGTCAGTCTTATGCACACCCCTTCAAATAAAGTGTTACCAAAAATTTTTTGAGGAAACCCATTGCCTTAAAATGATTAAGTAAAATAAACGTCATGCTTAATCAAAAAAAAAATAAGTAGTGGAATTGTCAAGTTCACATAACTTATTTTTTTCAATGAAGCATTAAGTTTATTTATTTAAAGGTGCCCTAAAATGGTTTTTTAAATTATTTTATAATGTTTCCTGGGTTGCCCTTATAATGTTAGTATGTTTTTTAGATAAAAAATAGTCATAATTTAGAAATAAAAGGCATTTTTCCTAGCCTGATTTTAGTCTCTGATTTGAACACTCTGTTTGAAGGGGCGTGTCTGCTGTGAGAACCGGCCTCTGCTGTGATTGGCTGACATGCTTGCATATGAAATGAGACACGTGAAACTCTCTCGAATACTTATACTACAGCTGTTATATACGTTTTAACTATTACAGCTATCGAGCTTAACGAATCGTGAGATGTTTTTCAAGTATTTAAATCTATGTCCATCACATAAAATGTTGCTGTGAAGAGCATTGAACAAGCAGATGACAGTCTGTCTGTTGATCGCGAGACAACGCAGTTTCTCTCTCTCATGCTTTCACTAATGCAAACGATGTAAATACAGTAAGAGCTTCGTTGTGCAGTGTAACAGCGTCATTGATTTCATAACGAGTTTGGCAAGAGAGATAAACTCGCGCTGTGTGGATTGTTCTTTGACCGCTTTCTGTATAGTTTATTCACTGAGAATTAGCCTATTTAACGTTAGTTATGTATGCTCGTTACTTGAAGTTTGCTAGTACTGTACTAGGATCTTGCGCTGGATCTAACACAGTGTAAATTATCTTTAATAAAATTACTTACCGGTTGCAGGAATATGGTTGGAATTACCCCCTTCTCTTTAGTTTGAGACGCTGAGAGAAGCTTGATATTGTCCCAGGTTGAAAAATAAGTCCGTGGTGAAATGGGCAGAGCAAACTAACAACTTCGAATTAAACTGTTGCGGTATCCGATTATATATAAACATCATCCACGCTTGTTGACATTTCTTTTCTGTGGGAATGGTATGAAAAGTCCTCACATCCCCTGCACAGCCTGGAACATAGCATTTATTTCCATGATCTGCCTTTTTTCTCTCTGATCCTCGCTTGCTCCGATGGTTCGGCTGTGCAGTGCTTGTCATTGAGGGCTGGGATATGCAAATTTTTGGAGGCGTGACCCCCGACTGTTGCGTCACAGTCGGTATTATGTGGAGATTCGCCTGTTTTTCAGGGGTGTTTTTTAAAAACGAGATTTAAATAAGAAGGAGAAAACAATGGTGTTTGAAACTCACTGTATGTCATGTCCATGTACTGAACTCTTGTTATTTAACTATGCCAACATAAATTCAATTTTGAAGTTGAGGGCACCTTTATTTAATATTTTAAGCGAACTGAACACTTTTTACAGTGTAGTCGATCATAAACGATTTGTTCATTTTGAACTACAACTACTAACTCTAGGCTAAGCAACCACAGGTATGACAGCACTTCAGCAGTTAAATTCTTATCATGTCTTGTAAACTGATCTAACTTGTGGGGGAACTTGTACATTTCCACTTCAAATACTTGATATTAATTTATGTCCGTCGAAAAACAAAATACTCAAATTAGACACTTGTCTTTATATAAAATTGATCCTTCAATGTTCTTTTTGTAGGCTTAGGAAAGACAACACAGCATGAAAGGGTGGGAGTTGTTTCTGAAGTCTTTTACCGTGGTAAAGCGCGTTTGGTGTGTCGTGACTTTGGAGTTTCGCTTAACTAAGTAGCAGGGCGTGGCCAAAGCCAGTTAAAGTACTTATTACAGATATTCACTAGCTCTTGTCAGAAGAAGCAGTGGAGCAACAGAAGAGTACATCAGTCTGTAAGTGTTTACTTTTCTCATTATATTTTAGCGTGGATATTCGTTGCTAGGATACTTTGTTTGGTTTACACTGTTTACCGTGGTAAAGCGCGTTTGGTGTGTCGTGACTTTGGAGTTTCGCTTAACTAAGTAGCAGGGCGTGGCCAAAGCCAGTTAAAGTACTTATTACAGATATTCACTAGCTCTTGTCAGAAGAAGCAGTGGAGCAACAGAAGAGTACATCAGTCTGTAAGTGTTTACTTTTCTCATTATATTTTAGCGTGGATATTCGTTGCTAGGATACTTTGTTTGGTTTACACTGTTTACCGTGGTAAAGCGCATATGGTGTGTCGTGACTTTGGAGTTTCGCTTAACTAAGTAGCAGGGCGTGGCCAAAGCCAGTTAAAGTACTTATTACAGATATTCACTAGCTCTTGTCAGAAGAAGCAGTGGAGCAACAGAAGAGTACATCAGTCTGTAAGTGTTTACTTTTCTCATTATATTTTAGCGTGGATATTCGTTGCTAGGATACTTTGTTTGGTTTACACTGTTTACCGTGGTAAAGCGCGTTTGGTGTGTCGTGACTTTGGAGTTTCGCTTAACTAAGTAGCAGGGCGTGGCCTGCTGTATTCAATAACGAGGTATTAGGCGTGTATAAATTGGTTAGTGTTTCGCGGCAGCGGTCGCGGCAGCCCGTGTGTGAAGTCCTCATCGTGTGAAGACCAAAGAGTGTAAAGACCATCGACTCTACCTACGCGACTCCACCGAGCAAGGACACCGACAAGGCACTTGAGTATTATCTTTTTGTTTTTTCCTTTCTCTTCTACACAATTTCTCTTCTAATCTTTCTGTTTGTGAGCTCTCTTACACCATGTGTTTTCAAATTCCTACTATTATTAACATACGCAAATCAAAAGTCACACGTAGGAGGCAGTACAATCCTAACAACCTGCGTAGGTTTCCGACTTCTTCTAGTTCTCTATTCCCTTTTCCTATTGGTCTCTGGAATTGCCAGTCTGCTGTAAACAAAGCTGACTTTATTACATCTATTTCCAGTCATTCAGGTCTACGCGTATTGGCCCTGACTGAGACCTGGATCAGACTTGAGGACACTGTCACACCTGCTGCCCTCTCTACTAACTTCGCTTTCTCTCACACCCCTCGCCTGACCGGAAGGGGTGGAGGTACTGGCCTACTTATCTCAAATGATTGTAAATTTGATCCTTTACCACCTCGTTGTGACCACCACTCATTTGAATCACATTCAGTCACCATCACTAGTCCTATAAAAATCCATTTTGTAGTTATCTATCGTCCCCCAGGTCAGCTTGGCAGTTTCTTGGAGGAGCTTGATGTGCTACTCTCATCCTTCCCTGAGGATGGTACTCCCCTCATAGTTCTTGGTGACTTCAACATCCACATAGAAAAACGACAGGCTGCTGAGTTCCACACCCTGCTTGCCTCTTTCGACCTCAAACGAGTATCTACTGCAGCTACTCACAAATCAGGTAACCAATTAGACCTTATTTACACACGCCACTGCTCCTCTCTTCCTTCTCTGCTAATGTCTCTACTGCTAAAATGACTTACTATCACAACAAAATTAACAATTCTTCTGACTCTCGCATGCTCTTTAAAACCTTCTCCTCTCTTCTCAACCCTCCTCCTCCTCCTCCTTCATCAACCCTAACAGCTGACGACTTTGCCACATTCTTCATTAATAAAACAACTACCATCAGCGGCCAATTTAACAATCCACAAACTGACACACACATTTTACCAGCTAACACACACATTCTACCCTCATTCTCTCTGCTTTCAGAGGCAGAAGTCTCCAAACTACTCCTTTCCAATCGCCCTACTACCTGTCCGCTTGATCCTATTCCTACTAACTTACTTCAAGCCATTTCCTCCTCAGTTATACCCGCACTCACTCACATCATAAACACCTCTCTTCTCACTGGTACCTTTCCCACACATTTAAGCAGGCTCGGGTAACCCCACTGCTTAAGAAACCTACTCTTAATCCAGCACATCTGGATAATTACAGACCGGTATCCCTTCTTCCATTCGCCGCGAAGACACTTGAACGAGTTGTTTTCAACCAGATCTCTTCCTTTCTCACACAGAACAACCTCCTGGACAACAATCAGTCTAGTTTCAAAAGTGGACACTCAACTGAGACTGCGCTGCTCTCAGTAATCGAAGCCCTGAAACTGGCAAGAGCAGCTTCCAAATCCTCAGTTCTCATCCTGCTAGATCTGTCTGCTGCCTTTGACACAGTTAACCACCAGATCCTCCTGTCAATCCTAAAGATGAAGGGCATCTTGGGAACTGCACTCCAATGGTTCAAGTCTTACCTCTCAGGTAGGTCCTTCAGGGTATCGTGGAGGAGTGAGGTGTCAGGGTCACAACATCTACCTACTGGGGTGCCTCAGGGCTCAGTGCTTGGACCACTTCTCTTCTCCATCTACATGACATCACTAGGAACTGTGATTCAGCAACATGGCTTTTCCTATCACTGCTACGCTGATGACACACAACTCTACCTCTCATTCCAGCCTGATGATCCGACGGTAGCTGCTCGCATCTCAGCATGCCTGACAGACATCTCTGACTGGATGAAAGACCACCATCTTCAACTTAACCTTGCGAAGACAGAGCTACTTGTTATCCCGGCCAATCCAACACTTTGTCACAACTTCAATATTCAACTAGGCCCGTCATCCATAACTCCATCACGGTCAGCCAGGAACCTTGGAGTTGTTATTGATGAAGTTGTTGTTGAATTGAACTTCACAGACCACATTACTAGAACTGCCCGGTCCTGCAGATTTGCTTTGTACAACATTAGGAAGATCAGGCCCTTCCTATCAGAGCATGCTGCACAACTCCTTGTTCAAGCGCTTGTTCTATCCAGACTGGACTATTGCAATGCTCTCCTGGCTGGTCTTCCAGCTTGCACGATCAAACCTCTGCAGCTAATCCAAAATGCTGCAGCTAGAGTAGTCTTTAACGAGCTGAAGAGAGCACACGTCACTCCTCTCCTTACAAAATTGCACTGGCTGCCAGTTGCAGCTCGCATCAAATTCAAGTCACTGACGCTTGCTTACAGAACAACCACTGGCTCTGCTCCCTTTTACCTAAACTCTTTACTTCACACTTATGTCCCATCCAGAAATTTGCGCTCTGGAAGTGAACGTCGTCTTGTGGTGCCACGTCAAAGAGGCACAAGATCTCTTTCTCATACCTTTACCATGACTGTTCCCTGCTGGTGGAATGACCTACCCAACTCTACCAGATCTGCTGAGTCCGTAGCCATTTTCAAGAAACGATTGAAGACGCATCTCTTTTGGCAGCACTTGTTGCAGTAATACTAACACTTTCTCTTCTCGTCCTTTCTATTATATATTAAAAAAAAAATTTAAAAAAAAAATTTAAAAAAAAATTAAAAAAAAAAAAATTAAAAAAAAAATTACGAGTTCTACGTTGGATTAAACTGTGAAAGGTTATAGCACTTACATTTTGTTGTCCTGCTGTTAGTTTAACTGCTTCTATGGTTCTCATTTGTAAGTCGCTTTGGATAAAAGTGTCTGCTAAATGAATAAATGTAAATGTAAATGTTTAAGTTGTGTGACATAAAGTTGTTTGAAAAAGCTTTCAGTTCATCTGATTTATTTAGTTTGTCGCCTGCAGTGATGTCATAGCTCCGCCCACAAGCATGAATATTGTAAAGTTTCTAATTCATCCCTTCTGAATGTGCAAACACTTTAAAGTGTTTTTAAAGAAACGTTTCTCAACCTTCAACACATTAACAAAAATATTTCAGTTTTCATACAAATCAAATTATTTGAAAATATTAATTTAAAAATATTTTCAGTTGCCAGGACAACCGCTGTTCGAGTGGACACGTCACGACCAAGTAGCGCGAATCTGCTTTTTAAATTTCAACCCTTATTTTGCTGCCCATCTGAGGAGAATCTGTTGGTTCATCAGGCTAAAATGTGTGCGTATTGCTTTTGTTTAGTTTATGTCAGAACAATGTAAATCAGGGGTTCCCTATCAGGGAACTCGAGCTGCGTGACAACGCATTGGGAACGCCCCTGCGTGAGTACGTCATGAAGCACATATGGAAACAGTCCAATGGCGAGACGGAATGTCATAGGCGGGTGACGTCATCGACCAGGAAACTATAAAGGCACCCCAAACACAAACGCGTCAGCTTCTGAGACTTCAGCAAGCGCTCTGTGTGTGAAATATATCAGTCTGTGTCCTAAAGTGTTTTTGTCTGTCCTTAGTATTGCTAGGCAGGAGTTTTCACATATAAAAAAAATATAGAAAGACACTATATTATATATAATATATATATATATATATATAAAAATGGCGAGTGAACAGCAGTTCAGAAAGTGTGTGCATCCCTGCCCACGTTATATTACGGGTGGGGACACGCACGATCTGTGTGTTGTTTGTATGGGAGTGCAGCATGCTCAGTCGGCTCTCGAGGGAGCCGGTTGTGAGCATTGCGAGCGTATGTCAATGAAAACGCTCCGCTCCCGCCGAGTCCTCTTCGAGGAGAGTGGCTCGGTGCACGCGCCCCGCGGCTCAGGTCCCGCTGTTGCCGAGGCACAGGGGAGGCTTCGATCGTGGGGTTCGCAGATGGATCTATCAGCGGGGATTGAGACGGGCTCTGCCCTATCTCAGCCCTTACCTGGTAGATCCAGTGCCTCAGATCTGGGTGTGGAAGCAGATCTGGGTGCGGTTTCTTCCCCCCAGGCTGAGGCACCAACATTTCAACTATCCAGTTCTGCGGAATTGGATGTTGAAAGCATTGATACAGCAGAGACTGGGGACTCGTCACTTCAGTCTCCCGCTAGTGAGGAGCTTATAGAGGTGCTCACTCGTGCTGTAGAAAAATTAAGCATTGAGTGGCCAGTTGAAAGACAGAAGTCCCGTCTAAGAAGTAAATTAGATGAGAGATTTCTGCCTTCTCGGGCTGCACCTCCACTCTGGTGTCTTCCTTTCTTTCCTGATCTCCACACTGAGGTGTCCAGATCATGGAATAGACCAGTGTCAGCCAGAATATTTAATCATCAAACATCTATATATTCTAATATTTCTGGTGCTAAGAGTTGTGGTTATGGGGCGATGCCTAAGGCTGAGGAGATTTTAGCGAGCCATCTTTCTCCAGCTACAGCTTCGTCTTTTAAGACACCGGCGTTGCCCACCAAGCCATTAAGAAATACTTCGGCTTTGGTGGGTAAAGCTTACTCGGCGGCAGGTCAAGCGGCAGCGTGCTTGCATACTATGTCTATCTTACAAGCATATCAGGCAGACCTGTTGAGAGACATTAGTGAGGGGGATGAAATTGGTGCTGATGTGATCCGCGAACTACATCAGGCAGCTGATCTTTCTCTCCGTGCCACCAAAGAGACGGCCAGATCAGTCGGCCGCTCTATGGCAGCTATGGTGGCTATGGAGAGGCATCTATGGTTAAACCTGTCAGAGATGAAAGATAAAGAAAAATCTTTTCTGCTGGACGCCCCGCTTTCTACTGCTGGCCTCTTCGGTGACTCAGTAAATTCGGTCATCGAGAGAAAAAGCAGGCGGCGGCGCTCCAGAAATTTCTCCCCCTTCGTGTTCATGTCTCCGGGGCTGCTGGGCGGGAGCAGCCCCGGCCGTCGAGTAGCTCCTCACACAGGGCGCAACAAAAGCAAAGTGTCGCGTCTCGTGCTCCCCCTCAGCAAAACCGAGGCGAGACGCGGTGCTCTCAGACGAGGTCCTCCAGGGGCAAGGCCGATCTGAGGGCGGTTATTGTCGCCAGGAAGGCTTCGTCGAAGAAGCCGTGACGCCACACACGTCAGGGTACTGAGGGTGGTCCCCACCGAGAGGGAAAGGTGTTCGCCACAGTTTACGGCGCCCTTTCCCTTTCGGTGCCCTCAGGGGCCCGTTCTGCCAACCACGCCTGCCCCCCCTACCCTTAGTAGAATTTTTGGCGGAGTGGAAAAGCCTTCCAAATATATCTCAGTGGGTCCTGCAGACTATCGAGCACGGGTACGCGATTCAGTTCAGATCACGCCTGCCTCGCTTCAGGGGGGTTCTGCCCACAGTGGTGAGCCCCGAGCAGGCTCTGGTTATGGAACAGGAGGTGAAAACTCTCCTGCTGAAGGGGGCCATAGAACGAGTTCTTCCTCCCAGCAGAGAGTTGGGTTATTACAGCCGATATTTCATTGTTCCAAAAAAGGATGGGGGGTTGCGTCCAATTTTAGATCTGCGCCTTTTAAATCCCTCTGTAGGGAAGCTCAAATTCAAAATGCTTACTCTCAAGCAAATCGTGTCACAGATCAGGTCAGAGGACTGGTTTGTCACGATAGACCTAAAGGACGCATACTTCCACATTTCCATCCTTCCACGGCACAGGAAGTTCCTGAGGTACGCTTCTGGGGGCGAAGCGTACCAATATCGGGTTCTTCCATTTGGCCTAGCACTGTCTCCCCGAACTTTTACGAAATGTATGGATGCAGCTCTGGCACCGCTGCGACTCCAGGGCATCCGCATTTTAAACTATATCGACGATTGGTTGATTCTGGCTCAATCGGAGCATCAGGCCATTCGGCATCGAGATGTCGTGCTCGCCCACATCAAAAAGCTGGGGTTGAGGCTCAACACCAAGAAGAGTGTGCTTTCTCCATTACAGGGAACCACCTTTCTGGGTGTGGTTTGGGATTCGACGACGATGCAGGCACGTCTGTCTCCTGCTCGTATAGCTTCGATTCTCTTAGCCGTCAAACAGGCAAAGCTAGGCCAGTAACTTACTGTAAAGGAATATCAGAGAATTCTGGGTCTGATGGCAGCAGCGTCCAACGTTATACCTTGCGGCCTGCTGTACATGAGACCGCTGCAGTGGTGGCTCAGGGCCAAGGGGTTCTCCCCGAGGGGAAACCCGCTCCGCAAGATCAGGGTCACGCGACGGTGTCTCCGTGCCCTAGCTATTTGGAAAGAACCTTGGTTCCTGTCCTTAGGACCTGTGTTGGGGGCTCCGTGTCGTCGTGTAACTCTAACGACGGACGCCTCTCTCACAGGCTGGGGGGCGATCATGAGTGGTCGCTCTGCCCAGGGTCTGTGGCGGGACCATCATCTTCATTGGCAGATAAATTGCCTAGAAATGATAGCGGTGTTTCAGGCTCTGAGACACTTCCTCCCAGACCTGAGAGGTCACCATGTTCTTTCCCGGTCAGACAACACATCGGTGGTCTCTTATATAAACCATCAGGGGGGTCTGCGTTCGCGCCCGTTATACAAGCTGGCTCGCCAGATCCTTCTATGGTCCCAGGGGAAGCTTCTTTCATTAAGGGCGATTTATATCCCGGGGTATCTGAATCAGGGGGCAGACATCCTGTCGAGGCAGGGGCCGAGGCCCGGGGAGTGGAGACTCTATTTGCAAAATGGTAGACCTATTTGCATCCAGGGAAACATCACACTGTCATCTGTGGTTTTCCCTATGTCCTCCATCCCCGCTGGGGTTGGACGCGATGGTACAGGAGTGGCCGAGGTCACGCCTGTACGCATTTCCCCCGATTGCTCTGCTCCCAGGAGTTCTGGAGAGGGTTCGCCGGGACGGGGTCAGTCTACTGTTGGTAGCCCCGTACTGGCCGGCCCGAGTTTGGTTTGCGGACCTAATTTCTCTCCTCGACGGCTCTCCCCTGGAGATTCCGATCAGGAGGGACCTTCTCTCTCAGTCGAGTGGGTCGATACTTCACCCCCGCCCAGATCTATGGAGGTTGTGGGCCTGGCCTCTGAGGGGGCCCAGCTCATAGAATCTGGTCTCTCGACTGAGGTCGTGGAGACCATCCTCCACTCCAGAGCTCCGGCCACTAGGAAATTATATGCCTTGAGGTGGAAAATTTTCACCTCTTGGTGTGGAAAACACCAGTTGGACCCAGTTAACTGCCCGGTGGGTGCAGTGCTGTAATTCCTTCAGGAGCGTTTCTCCACAGGGTTATCCCACTCCACACTGAAGGTGTACGTGGCGGCCTTATCTGCTTACCACGTCCCTTTGAGTGGAGCCTCTCTCGGGAGACACCCACTTGTAACCCGTTTCCTTCGTGGCACTCTGAGGCTGAGGCCAGCAGTTCGCACGAGGGTGCCGACCTGGGACCTGGCGGTTGTTCTAGAAGGTCTCTCTCTAGCACCGTTCGAGCCCATCGAAGAAGTTTCTGAGAAATTCCTCACTTTAAAGACTGTATTTCTTCTTGCTATATCTTCATTAACCCTTAGGGGTCTGAGCTGTTTTGGGGCTCTTTCGGTGTTTTGATATGCCCTGACATTTGTGCTTATTTCAGCTACGTAAAACATACCATTTGCCAACATATAAATTTGCTTTATTCAGCACAAACTCTGCTACAATAATATGTGAGCAAAATGGATGTACATGTTTGCATTTTATAGAAAAAAAATAAATATGCGTGGTTAGTACGTTTTGGGGAAAAAAATGTCACCGCAATAAGGCCATTTAACACATACTGAATAGTTGTAAACAATACTTTTGAGTTACTATTCTTGTAGGCTAGAATTTTTACTTCAAAATGAAGTGAAAATCATTCTGACCACTCTTTCAGAAAGATCAATATAACGATTTGAATTTCTTACATCAGTTTTTGGGTCATTACTGCTGTATGCGTGGGAGTGTTAATGCCCATGAATATTAATGTGATTTACACCTGGGAAGACTAAAGACACTCCCCCAGTGGCTAATGGCCCATCAAGGTGCTGTGAGGCAGCCTGAACTAAGAATGATTCACTGATGAATAAAACGTTAAAAAGAACAGCATTTATTCAAAAAAGAAATCTTTCCTAAGAACATAAAGACTTAAAGTCATTCATATCACTTAACACTTCCTTTCAAAAAAAAAAAAACATAAAAAGACCAAACTTGTTTTTTTATATAAAAAAAAAAAATATATATATATATATATATATATATATATATATATATATATATATATATATATATATATATATATATATATATATATATAAAATCTTGCTTATATAGTGGTTATATAAATTTAAAAAAAAAGTGCATTCAAAGAATTCTAAAAAACTATCACAGGTTAAAAAAACTTAAGCAGCACAGCTGTTTACAACATTGATTTAAAAAAAAAAGTATATCAGAATGATTTCTGAAGACTGATGGTGACGATGTAAACACAACAAAACAAAAGCAAAAAACTCTTAGCACATTATCCAAAGTAAACTGATGGACAATTATGATTATAGATGCACAATGTATTTGTTGATGGACAGAGAAACATCTATTGATGGGCAGACCGCGTAACCGCGAGTATCTGTTGATGGCCCATATAGACCGCACGCATTTACTGATACACTCAATGAACGGCTGTACCTAATACAAATAAAACATCTCTAGTTAACTAGTAGATCATTCATTTAGTCCGCTCTTAAATAAGAGATCTAGAGCTAAAATGTTTTGTTTTTGAACTCAAGCTGAGCGCTCGTGTCCTGCTATCAGTGTCATGGATACAGTCTCTTGTGGCGGCACGCGCACGCAGTCTTCACTCGCTCTTAGGACGTGCTCTTCAATCTATTGCCATTGCGGACACTATTCATTCCGGTGAAATCACAAAATAAAATGCACACAAACGGGTGTCGTATATACGTGTGTGCTTGATATAGACTGTAACCACTGATGAACATATTCGGTTTTGATGAGAGAAAAAAATATGCCGGGGGCAGATTCGAACCCGTAACCTCTGACACGCTTGGCAACCGATCTAACCACTCGACCACAGAAGAACTCAAACAAAACTCGCAGATCGATATATTTCACTAAATCATTATAACCTAAGCAGTTATTTAAAAAGTTTACACGAGCGTATAGGCCTGCTACAGGAATGTTGTGTTGAGGTAATTACTAGGCAAACTATAGTCTGAAAATGCATTTGAGCTCTATGATCAGAAAAGGAATTATAAAACACTAAACAACTTACCGGTAGCCTACTCCGAACTTGAATCCTCGGGGTCAATTCGTTCTTCAAAATGGAACGTTCTTCGTCTGAGTTTCAAATTCCACTGAGAAAAAGGTGAATTATTCCCATTTGTCCATAATCCTCTGAAGGAGTAACGTTAGCGTGCTTCCATCCCTAAAACGCGATGAACTATCTGTGAATCTCTGATGAAGAATCTGTGTTTGGCATTGATCGGGGGGCGTGCCGCGTGTGATGCATAGATTTACCATGTCAAAAGCGCTGGGGGTGTGGCGGGCTGACCTAATTATTTATAATGAAGGGAGAGCGAAAAAACTGTAACTCTCCTTTGTTTCAAACGGATTACATAAACTGTAAATATATATTTTTTAAATAAATTACTTCATTTAAAAGAAGAGAATCTCAGCTTCATAAAGAGACATATCTCGTATCTCTGTGACAAGTATTGAGAGAGTTACAGTTAATATTTCGGACGCGTTTCAGAACGGACCTCACTGACAGAGACAAGTTAAAACACGCATCATGTTTATTTTTCTTTATTGGACGAAAAGCCCAACACTTTGTTTTTATTGTGAGTACCCACAAAAAAAAATAGAAACTTAACAGGATCTAATGATGTACAACACTTATATTTAAGATCAAAATTAACAGAGTAATTTGATTCTCTTTTGCACTGATAGGGAAAATATCCAGAAAAACGCGGGCACGCGGTTTTCGACCCCAGAGGGTTAAATAAGAGATCTAGAGCTAAAATGTTTTTTTTTTTTTAACTCAAGCTGAGCGCTCGTGTCCTGCTATCAGTGTCATGGATACACTACAGTCTCTTGTGGCGGCGCGCGCGCGCGGTCTTCACTCGCTCTTAGGACGTGCTCTTCAATCTATTGCCATTGCGGACACTATTCATTCCGGTGAAATCACAAAATAAAATGCACACAAACGTGTGTCCTATATACGTGTGTGTTTGATATAGACTGTAACCACTGATGAACATATTTGGTTTTGATGAGAGAAAAAAAAACGACACCGATGGCGGATGCGAACCCAAAAACCTCTGACACGCTTGGCAAACAATCTAACCACTAGACCACAGGAGAACTCAAACAAAACTCGCAGATCAATATATTTCACTAAATAATTACAACCTAAGCAGTTATTTAAAAAGTTTACACGAGCGTATACACGAATGTTGTGAGTTAATATTTACTATAGTCTGAAAATGCATTTGAGCTCTATGATCAGAAAAGGAATTATAAAACACTAAACAACTTACTCCGAACATATCCTCGGGGTCAATTCGTTCTTCAAAATGCAACCGTTCGTCTGAGTTTCAAATCCTCTGAAGGAGTAGCGTGCTTCCATCCCTAAAACGCGATGAACTATCAGTGAATCTCTGATGAAGAATCTTCATGTTGTTATGCAGTGATCGGGGGCGTGCCGTGTGTGCGATGCATATCGCCTATTTACCATGTCAAAAGCGCTGGGGGTGTGGCGGGCTCACCTAATTATCTATAATGAAGGGAGAGCGAAAAAACTGTAACTCTCCTTGGTTTCAAACGGATTACATAAACTGGAAATATATATTTTTTAAATAAATTACTTCATTTAAAAGAAGAGAATCTCAGCTTCATAAAGAGACATCTCTCGTATCTCTGTGACAAGTATTGAAAGAGTTACAGTTAATATTTCGGACGCGTTTCAGAACGGACCTCACAGACAGAGACAAGGTAAAACGTGAATCATGTTTATTTTTCTTTATTTGACGAAAAGCACTACACTTTGTTTTTATTGTGAGTATCAACAAAAAACAATACACACTTAACAGGATCTAATGATGTACAACACTTATATTTAAGATCAAAATCAACAGAGTAATTTGATTCTCTTTTGCACTGATAAGGAAAAAATCCAGCAAAACGCGTGGACGCGGTTTCCGACCCCTAAGGGTTAAAAAGAATAGGAGATATTCAAGCTCTGTCGGTTTCTCCCTCGTGCTTGGAATTTGCTCCCGGCATGGTGAAGGCTTTCCTCCTCCCTAGACCGGGATACGTTCCCAAGGTCCCAACCAATGTGGTCAGGCCTATTGTACTGCAAGCTTTCAGTCCTCCTCCATTTCTGACGTCTGACCAAGAGAAACTAAATCTGCTCTGCCCTGTTAGGGCTCAAGATGCTTACGTCCACAGAACTGCCCTGTGGAGGAAGAGTGAACAACTATTCGTTTGCTTTGGACCCCCTAAGAACGGCTGTCCAGTATCTAAGCAGAGGTTGAGCAAGTGGGTGGTCGAGGCCATCTCACTTGCCTACGAGTCCTCCGGTCAGCCTTCTCCTTTGGCTGTCCGGGCTCATTCAACCAGGAGTATGGCTGCCTCTGAGGCCATTCTGTCAGGATTATCTGTCCAAGACGTTTGTGATGCGGCAGGATGGTCCTCACCGCACACATTCGTCAAGTTTTATCATCTTGACTTTAGCTCCACTCCAGGGGCGCAGGTGCTTTCGTCCGAATGTGCGCTCTGACTTCACACGACGGACACTTGCTCGCATGGCGGCGTTGGTATTAGCATTCCCAATGCGTTGTCACGCAGCTCGAGTTCCCTGATAGGGAGCGTCTCTGGTTACGTATGTAACCCTAGTTCCCTGAAGGGAACGAACGAGACGCTGCGTGTCTGTGCCATACTCCCAGCATGCCCGAGAGCACTTGCTTCAGTCTTATCAGAAGCTGACGCGTTTGTGTTTGGGGTGCCTTTATAGTTTCCTGGTCGATGACGTCACCCGCCTATGACGTTCCGTCTCGCCATTGGACTGTTTCCATACGTGCTTCATGACGTACTCACGCAGGGGCGTTCCCAATGCGTTGTCACGCAGCGTCTCGTTCCCTTCAGGGAACTAGGGTTACATACGTAACCAGAGACGTTTTCAAATTAGGTGAACGTGAGCCTCCCCTTAGAGTAGGTAAGGACAGCCGAGCCCCCCTTCCCCAAAACACCGTCTGCCTGCCCTAACCCGCACGCCTCTGCAGTAAATGCCATATTTTGTGTGTTCCAAGCAATGATGAGTTTCAATAACAACTGATTGTCTGATCAATAACAAATCTTTTTTAATATTGTATTTGAAGACATTTTATTTTCTACATTTTTTTTTAAAGTGCATTCATAAATGATTCTTTGAAACAGCAAATAATTTCCAACTTCATGCAGGCCTAATTGAGGCTACTTTTAAAATCACTGAACATCATTAGCATATGCCTAACCACAAGTCAATAAAACATGCTTAAAGTGATGCACATCAAAATTAAAATTCTGTCATCATATACTCACCCTCAAGTTGTTTCAAGCCTGTATTAATTTCTTTCTTCTGCTGAACACAAAGGAATATATTTTGAAGAATGTCAGTAACCAAACAGTAAACTGGTCGGAAGTCAATGGTTCCAGTTAACTGTTTGGTTACTGGCATTCTTCAATTTATATTCCTTTGTGTTCAGCAGAAGAAAGAAATTCATACAGGCTTGAAACAACTTGAGTGTGAGTAGGCCTATATAATGACAGAATTTTCATTTTGAAGTGAACTATCCCTTTAACGTGTAATCGGCGGCAAAACTACCGACGACGACACCTAACGGCTGAAAAAGCGTCTCGAACAAAATCAGCACAATGGACAGCTCTGACTGATCAATGAACGACAACACTGTTTGTTCACGGAACACATAACATTTAACAGTCAACTGCATTGAAGGCATGTTATCAGATCGAACAGATTCACATATTTTTCATGATTTTTTTTTTTAACAATCTAAAACCTTTTTAAACAAAAAGGTTTTTAAACGAACAAAATGCGCCATTCACGTCATTTGCGCTACAAGAGCGGCATCAACCCTCAACGGCCCTACCAATTTATGGATTCAAGACAACACGTGAGTTTCAATTTAATCGTCCATATTAGTGAGGCCGCGCTTTTGATGCGCAGAGGTGTTCGATGCGGGGCTGCACTCCAGAGAGAAATAAACGCAAGTCGTCCTCCACCTGCAGCCTTGACCTGTATTTGTTTTTAATCAGGGTCAGTGCGGAAAACCCACACTCACACAAGTAGGTGGAGGTGAATGGAATTAGGACTTTCGTAGCCTTAGTGGAGATCTGGGGGAACTCGCTCTCCACAGAAAACCAGAAACGCGTGATCTGCATTTCTCCCAGTCTCTGCTTCAAGTCCATATTCGAGCTGAGTTCGACCAGAGCCTCCTCTTCCTGCAAGCTCAGTCCATCACGGGGTGTGGCGGGGAAAGAGAACGGATTTCTCACACACTGATTTCCCAATGCGTCCTCTCCAAAATACTCGCCAAACTGGTCACGCAACCTATTCAAATGCGCAGTGATGACCATTTGGAAAGAGTTAAGAGGCAGCCCTGTCTTCTCCGCAACATCCTCCAGGGTTGGGAACATTTCCGCCGAACCTCGTTCAACACGAGCACACCACAAGTCCAGCTTTTTCCTGAACCCAGACACTTGGTCGTGTGCCGAAAAGACGTGGCATTCTTTGCCCTGGAGAGAGGTGTTGAGGGAGTTGATCCTACCAAAGATGTCGGAGAGATAGGCCAACATAGCAAGCCAGTTCATGTCTTCCAGATGTTTTGCCAGTGGGGAGTTAATCTCAGTGAGGAAGAGGAAGACTTCTTCACGCAAATCGCATAGCCTGGTGAGGACTTTGCCCCGAGAGAGCCACCTGACCTCGGAGTGCAGGAGCAGCTGCTGGAATTGAGCGCCCATCTCATTGCAGAGGATTGAGAACAGACGGACGTTTAAGGCACGCGATTTAATTAAGTTTACAATTTTGACAGCTTCATCAAGAACGGCATGCAATTCTTGGGGCATCCTTTTTGTTGCTAAAGCCTGTCGATGGATAATGCAGTGCTTCCAGACAGCCGCAGGGGCAACTGCCTGCACCTGTTTTACTAGACCGCTGTGACGGCCAGTCATTGCTCTTGCCCCATCAGTGCATATCCCACAACACCGGCCCCAGTCAAGGCAATTAGCCTGGTAAAAGTTATTCAAGGCCTTGAAAAGTTCGTCAGCTGTTGTGCAGGCGGGTAGAGAAACGCAAAACAAAAAATCTTCCTGCACAGTGTGCGACGTCAGTGGACTCATCCAGCTGAATGGCGAGAAAGGGGCTTTCACGAACACAGTCCAGGACCTGCTCTTTGACATCACAAGCCATGTCTGATATTCGGCGCTGGATGGTATTGTCAGAGATAGGGATCGCGTCAAGTTTAGCAGCAGCTGCTTCTCCCAGCATCACTGAACACATATCTCTAGCTGCAGGGAGTAGCAATGTTTCGCCGATGTTATGGGGTTTGCCTGCCTTCGCTATACGTAGCGCGACACGATAAGAAGCTTCTGTCGCCTTCATGTTAATGGTGCCAAACGACTTTATTATGCTTTTTTGAGACTGCAAATCATCACGTTCCTCGTGAGAAAGTGATGAACGTGATGAGAAAAAACTCAACTGGCTTGTTCACTAAATTCGTGTGCTTAGTGTCAATGTGACGCCGAAGTTTGCATGGTCTCATGCTATCATTTGCTAGCACTTCCTTGCAGACCACACACTGCGGCAGAGGTGCAGCCTCAGCTAATTAAAAAATTATGTAAAAAATAATTATACATAAAAATATAAAAAATGTCATTATATTGAGAAAGTTTCTCATAATTTTGACTTAGTATCTCATTATATTGAGAAAGTTTCTCATAATAATGACTTAATATCTCATAATAATGAGAAACTTTCTCGTAAATAATGACGTCCCAGCCTTGATGCGGGTAACAAGAGCCTGATACCTCCAGAGATGAAGGGTGTTTTCCATATACTGCCAATAGGTGGCGCTAATGCACTGTTTAGTAGTTTAATATCCACTGTAAATGAAACGAAGCAGCAGCAGCTCACCTTTGAAAGGAGTTCACACAGTGCTCACAGATTCAGAAGAACCAGTAGAAGTTTGAGAATATCATGTTTAAAATGTAAACCTGTTAAATGGAGATTATAAATTTCTGTCCATGATGGATATTAATAGTTTGATCACAGAAATCTGTCAGATGAAGAAAGAGAAGGCGTCACTGGTAAAGCTGATGGAGAGAGAAACTAAAGGGATCGAGAGGTTTGTACAGGATTAAGATTCACTTCATCCTTAAATACCTGAATTACCTGAAACTCTGTGTTAGTTTGTCTTTTCCTCATTTTTCTTTTCTCTCTGCTGACTAATGAACTAATCAAATAGATTTGATTCTTCAAATTTCAAATAGGCCTATCTTGATATGTTGCAGATTCTGAGTGCAATGTTTAGGCTATGTATCCTAAACATGTGATTTAGTGCCAGTATTACCAGAACAACGAGAAGCTTCCAGCATTCCTGTCAGACATCAGTGACTGAGAACGACTCCATGGTCTGTACTGCTATTTTGACCAACCCAGGCTCATTGGAAATACGTTACTCTGCCTACATTTTTGCAAAACCTGAAATACGTACCTCCAGGTACGTTTCCCTGCACTTTTCGGGTGAAACGTCCACTAGAGGCGCTAAGTGGTATACATTTTTATCCGTTCAAGATGCGTGTTTATTAAAGGTTATAAAAGCGACAATATCAGTAAATGATGTTCAGACTTCTCAGTATACACTCATTTTACTATCAATTAGGTATTTGTCCCACGCTTTTGAGGTGCCAAGGATGCGTGACTGCAGATGTCCGATGAGCATACTTCTGGATCGCACTTCTCCGAGGTAACTTGCGTGTTTACCGAAAGAGTATGGTATTGCCTCCAATGCCTCGCAAACGGAACAATGAATTCTAAAGAAATGCATTTGTATGTTTTAGTTTTCTGTGTTTTATTGAAATTAAACGGCAGGGAATCGCGAGAAAGCGACCGTGTTGATTACGTACCAAACTGCACAAAACTATTTGGCACTATTCTTGAACGACGTCGGACTCGGCGAGCAATTATTAATTTGTATAACGTTAGCTATGTGTCTCTGTAGTCTCACTACCGAGTATGAGTTAACTGTAAGCCGAATATATAATAAGATATCGAAGGCATAAAGAATTAGTTTAGCCAGAACGTTATGAATTTACGTTTCAGTCAGGTGATTGTTATGTACTCCGTAGAATGTACAGGAAGATTAGTAGCTAGTGGGCAGTGGACACCCTACTTCAATTAACCCTGGTACATAACATATTATATTAACCACATAATCTCAGTTGATCTGTCCTTTTGTTTTCAGTAAGCTTGCTTCTCTGCAGATTTTGGAAATTTCTCTCGTGTTACTAATATGCCTAACATAGGCATAATACATTAAATGCTTATTTTTTAAATGATAAATTATTATATTTAAATAATTCATTGTTGTTGTTTTTCAGTGCACATGCCAACTTAAATGACAACTTTTATCATTTGGAAACGGATCTCTTTATTCTGGGTTTACTTTAAAAAAAAAGTAATTTTAACTTGATATTGCATTGTTCTGTCGTTGTTTGATCGCTTTTTATTTATTTTATTTTATTGTAATGTTATTATGTCGGTCTTATATAGCCAGGGAAGCTGGATTGCTTTGCTGTTTATTGATATTTCTTCAATTATATTTTATCAGTAGGAAATCGCGCTGAAGAAGTCTCGTTCCGAACACATCGCGATATTTGGCATCAGTCACGTGTGCCAGGTGTTGGTAAGTCGTAAATACCAAATACGCTGTCCTAATCATAGATATCATATAGGTAGACGCCCTATCGACCGCTACTGCCTATTGGCACGGACGAGAATTGGAGCCGCCATCTTAAACCGGTCATCCTCTCCGCTCAGTGTAATTGAATGGCAGGTGAAATGAGCTGTCAGCGCATTAAATTAATCATACCTCACTGAAAACTGAACTGATTTTCACGCGGTTTTTTTTGCTGCAAAGGTCATTCATGTAGCTATGATACAGGACACATGGTTCGGCGTATTTTAATATCCATAGTAGGCTTAACAGTTATATAATATTCTGCTATAAGATATAAAGTGACCAGACACAATATGTGTGATGAAGGATATAATGTATTTTATAAATCACACACTATAAATATAATAAAGAAGCAGAAACAGATAGTTGCAGTAAAGTAAGATATTTTAATAAGTTGAAGAAACAATTTATGATTTGTGACACGCACATACACACGAACAGACACACACTCTCTCTCTTCTCTCTCTCTCCTCTCTCTCTCTCTCTCTCTCTCTCTCTCTCTCTCTCTCTCTCTCTCTCTCCTCTCTCTCCTCTCTCTCTCTCTCTCTCACACACACACACACACACACACACACACACACACACACACACACACACACACACACACACACACACACACACACACAGAACGCAGCCACCGAATCCACCGAACGCAGCCACCTGTAAAAAGTGAGAAGAAGCTTTTCAACGTGTTTGCATCAGTAATTTCTAAAAAATTAAATTGTGACAACATTAAGCCTATATCTTTTTTATTGTATGTGGATGTGGGAGGGGAAAATGTCGAGACTAAAGCCCTATTCGGATTACAGTTTTTCTCGATTGCTTAAACACATTTGCCCACTCTGTCATCACATTTTCAAAACAGTTAACACATAGGATAAAACTAAAGCTCAATGGCCAAAATGACTTATTTTGTTAGCAAAATGCAGAGGCATTTAGAGGCTTTTGCATCTGAACTCTTCATATATATATATATATATATATATATATATATATATATATATATATATATATATATATATATATATATATTGTGTGTGTGGATTCTATAAAGTAAAAGCAAAATGCATGTCAAAATTTACATTACTATATGACAATCACATAAATGGGATTGATAAAAGATCTACATTACTGTATACACAGTTTGTTCTGCTAACAGGGCAATAGAGTAAAGCTGAAATAGTGGTATACATTACAGTAACACTGTGAATTACCTGTTCATTCTTAAAAATGCCTGACAATAGATGCCACAGTGCTCCGACTGAGAATGGGCTGGACCCTTTGTCCAGCCTCTCTAAAGGACAAGCTATGATTGATGACATGGTCAATAATTGTTTTTCATTTGAAAATTTCATGTTTTTAAATTTCAATTGAAACTTCAGCTCGATTTCGTCCTCTTGCTGCTGCAGCTCCTCCACCACGCATACAAACTCCTCTTCCTCTGGCCCCTCTGCCATGGCCTCTTACTCCTCTTGCTCCTCTTCCTCAAACTCCTCTTCCTCCTCCTCCCTTCCTCTGGCCCCTCTGCCATGGCCTCTTCCTCTCCTTCCGTGCCTATGATCCATGCTTGCAAATAGCAACACAGAGGTGGCATCTTTTATAGATGGATGAGGACTGATTGCTGATTGAAGAGTTGTGCAAATGAGTTTGACACAACTGCATAGAGATTTATAATTATGCAAGGACTTTCTATCAGCTGTTTATAGATGTTTTCCTTTTGTTCAACACAGTGAATCCAATAGAGTTTGGGGTCTTTCAATGAGATCTGTGGTAACTGTTTTGAAAAAGGGTGTGGAAAATGTGTGAAACAAATGAAAAAGTGTTAAAGCATTTGCAAGAGAAGACTTCTGCTGTGGTAATAATACGATGATGAAGATCAAACGGAGTTTCATTTAGCGTGCCTTAGCAAATGAGAAAAACTGTAACTTTACAAGGGTTGATGGAGTAAGTTAATGTCATTTTACCACAGGACTTCTGTAATATCAATAGCCAAATCGCATGTGATAAGATATAGGTTATTATCAATAAAACTAGAAGTTGGAGGGGGTAACTCAAATAAGCATCGCTGTCATGCGTTTATTAGGCTACATTGCTTCCTGGTATCATGTGCGCAAACACAAATAACCTATACAACAGAGCAGTTGAATGCTTATCTGATAACCTAGAAGCTCTTGTAATTATTACTTTAATAAGGGCAGTTTATTATTTTAATAATACTTAATAATTATTACAGTTACCCCACCTCTCCATGCCGGGTGAACACCGGCTGATGCAGTAAACAGCATTTCACAACGATTTCAGTACAGTAATAGCAAATATCCTTGCTCCTTCTCGATTATCTGGTAATATTCTATTCACAAAATACAACCAATAGTACGGTAATGTTAAGACTTACTTGTGAAAAGCCCTATTTTCGATGGTCCGGCGATTAGAACAGGAAAATGCTCCACAATGCTCTGGCATCTAATCTGCTGCCACGCAACGAAACTAGGAATACGACCGGTTCAAGATGGTGGGCGGATTTCTTGGTTTCCAGCGGCCAACAGGGCTTCTAGTCTCTATATGATTTCTATGGTCCTAATAATGTTTGATATAATGTATTTTCTGTTTGTCGATATTAATCAGATTAGCTCACATTCAGTCACTGCATTATATCTGTCATCTCCACGGAGGCTTTGCGTTTCATTGCGTTCTAATTCAAAACAGGGTGATTAAACACCGTCTGTCACGTGACGTGCTATAGGCCTAGACCTGGCTTAATCATATTCATATCAGGTTTAAAGACAAGTAGTACAATTAATTCCAAAGTTGTATTTGTAGTAGAAGCACAGTAAAAACAACACTTGCTTTTACCACAGTGACATTAGTTTTAATGTGATAGGCTAAGTGTAGTAAAAAGACAGTAATCACAAAACTTACCATGATTTTACCACACTATTGGTAGTTTTAATGTGATACTTATTGTAAATGTACAGTAACCACAACACTTACCATGCTTTTAATGCTTAATAATGTAACATACAATATTTGTAAGGTAAATCAATACTTTTTCCTTTAAATAATCCTATATATTATACATAATGATATTTTCTTATCTCTTTTTTCAGCTGAAAAGACCAAAGAGGCCTTTCGGACTCAGTCAGCCCATTACTGTTTGAGGACAAGTTAACGGAGGAGACGGAAAGCTGCAAAGGCAAATATTCGCAATGGTATGTATGTATGTATGTGTTGGTTTTAACCCTAAAACAAACATTTTATCAACCATTTGTTGTTTCTTAAACCTTTTCTCACAAAACCCATTGCCCGATCAGTACAAACATAGTCTCAAAGTCTTAATAATTCACAAGATTTAACAAGTTATACGATACTCGTACATATTTGTACACAATCCTGCAGCTTTTACTCCTAGTGCTGTCATTGGCTACTGCCTCAATTCCTGTACATATTTATCACAATATTTGTAAATCAGTTGCCCCTCTTTTTGGAAAGTAGTCGGATGTCACACACACTGTCAGAAAGTTTATCAGAAAGTTTATATTAATTGCATTGTATTCATTAAAATTGTTACAAATTGGTCCCTGTCTGTTCATGTTCCAATGATACATGATGTCTCTCCACACCTCATAACCTTCCTCTGTTTGCAAGAGTGGAAAAGCTGATCTGACTTGTTCACATGACATCAAATACTCGATTATTTTGTCATAATCAGATCAGTTACACTGCTGATAACTGTCCCGTTTGCATGTAAATCATGTTATTTTTAAACGAGTTCATATGATTATTGCTTGCTATTAAAGACATACTTTTATTCATAGAAATGCCCACATATCAGTGAACCTATTATATAGAAATGCTTTTAACATTTATTTTTGCGACACTCTTTACAGAAATAAATCCTACAGTTATGGATAAACTCACATCATCATCATCATCAAGTCCTGTGCTGGGCACATTGGGCAACAAGTGTCCTCCAACGTATTCGATCTGTGGCCAGGTTCTCCACATCTTCCCATGGGACACTGACATTCTTCAGATCTTCGTGAAACATCTGCCTCCGTGTCTTCCTTGGTCATCCCTGTCTCCTGCATCCTCCTGGTGGTGTCCT
The DNA here is from genome assembly GCA_036326025.1 of Chrosomus eos. Classification (NCBI taxonomy): domain Eukaryota; kingdom Metazoa; phylum Chordata; class Actinopteri; order Cypriniformes; family Leuciscidae; genus Chrosomus; species Chrosomus eos. Next base: position 33,788,010 of record CM070837.1, read on the forward strand.
CTTCATAAGTGTCTTCGGGTGTTGTTGTTTGGGCATGTGTAGGATGTGTCCAGCGAGGTGCAGCCTTTGCTCTGTCACAGTTTCTGAAAGTCTTCATGTGAAGTCCCACTCCTCCAGGATCTCTTTGATATTATGCAGAACCAATATTGAAAACAGTAATTTATCTGTCATTATAGTCATTATTTCCCATAAAGCATTATGTTTCAGCTTCATAAACTGTACTTGATATCTGCCTAATGCCTTTATCAAATAAGCGTCAGTACTCATCAGGAGTTTTGGTAAAGGACATATTCATTGCCATCCATTGCAGGTGTTTGTCCAAACAATTGAAGATAGTGAGAGTGTTTTTGAAAAACCTTTTGAAAACTATCAATATTTTTGGAATTCTTTTTGGTGCTAAAAGAATATTACAGAAATTACACACTTGACATACTGGATTATTATATTGCTGACATGTATAATAATCCACTATTTTAAGTTGCCTTTCATTTAGTTACAATAAAAGTGACCAATAATCACAAGGATATAGAATTAAAGTTGAGAATGTAAAATGTTGTGCTTACGGTTTGCCTATTTGTTCATAGAAAGAGAAACAAATATATTTTCACAAAACAAAGTTGAATCTCATCTCTTGGTTTGTACAAATATAACGTCATCATAGCAATGTTTTTTAACGTTACTGTATGTGTCACTATAATAGATTGCCCCTGTATCTGGATATTTTTTTATTTATAATTAACTGATTTTTACACTGTTGTGCAGTAGTTTTGGCGCTACATTGGTCTTTAAACAGTTTGACATTAAATATTGGAATATGCTTTCAAAATTGTGTTCATTCATTGTGCTTTTGTTTCATTTATTTGAATATAATTGATATACATTTGATATACTATACATACACTGTAAATGTTAGAACCACTTTAGTACATGTACTCATCTTTAATTAACATACTGCTGTAGGCCATTGCTTAGAAAAAAGTATTTTATTTATTCAAATGTATTTATGGATCAGTCTCTAATCAAATAGGCACATTAGTGTCATTGATCATGTGAACTCGTTGTTGGATGGTAACCACACAAAGGAGTGTTTTGTTTTTAAATGTGATTTTTATAATTTATTTAGGAGGAATGAATGTTTAACAGCCGAAATATTAAATATAAAGTATCTATCCTGCAACCGGAACCAGAAGAGCTCTGTCATCGTTTACCATAAATGGGCAAGTAAGTGTGACGGATCTGTTCAGCTGGGTTGTTATTGGCTGTGACTTTATCGCAGAACTCGCTGTGATTGGACCATCCTTTTAAACCATATAAAACGGCGTTTCATGTTACAAAGTATGTTTTGGTGTTATTGTTAAGTTAGTTATACATTAAGTTAACTATAAAGTGTCTCTATGTTGTGAGAAATCACTCCTTTACCGAAATCCTAACCCTAACCCTAAGCACATTTGAATGAACTACAGCACCACGTTTCCTGTTCCATTGATAGAATGACAGAGATATGTGGGTAATGTAGTTTAAAACGTTTAGTAATGAAACAATAAATGTTAAATCAATAATATCTTTAATGGACAACTGGATATCTAAATTTGTTCATTGTGCAAACCTTTATGACATATATGAGGGACAGGCTGAAATTTATATTTTTACCGTGAACACTTTCAAAAATAACCTTTTTGCCAGCTTTCCATATATGTCTGAAAACTGTGCCCAACATTATTTATTAAATAAAGCATAAGCAGTTATCCTGCCAATTTTCTCTTTGATACACTAACCGGACTTTAAGTTACAGCCATTTGAAATGTAAAAAATAAATAAATGAAAAATCTTTTTTGCTCTTCTGGGGGCCATTCCTGGGCCCCTGGGGGTGGAAGGGCAGTTCAATCTACACAGATCTACACACACTATTACTATTACACAGGGATAATGCACTATTCAGTAAAACAACAAAAAACAGTGCCAACATTTCCTTTTCACCCCCTCTGATTGCTGCTTATATGCCTGACAACAGTAATGTCTATTCTTTTATTTTAAATGCAATAGATATTTACTAGAATGATCAACATGGATCATCTTCAATTATGCTTGAACTGTTTATAGCAAGATAGCCCACTGCAGCCCTTTTGTTATTCACTTCCCTTTATTTCACTGAAAACTGGCATACATGCATGTGCACCTTTCAGGTCACCTGATGGAGTTTTAGGTCACCAGTAGGTCATTTGATGGAGTTTTAGGACACCAGTAGGTCACCTGATGGAGTTTTAGGTCACCAGTAGGTCATTTGATGGAGTTTTAGGTCACCAGTAGGTCACCTGATGGAGTTTTAGGACACCAGTAGGTCACCTGATGGAGTTTTAGGTCACCAGTAGGTCACCTGATGGAGTTTTAGGACACCAGTAGGTCACCTGATGGAGTTTTAGGTCACCAGTAGGTCACCTGATGGAGTTTTAGGACACCAGTAGGTCACCTGATGGAGTTTTAGGACACCAGTAGGTCACCTGATGGAGTTTTAGGTCACCAGTAGGTCATTTGATGGAGTTTTTCGGTTCCTTGCCACTGTTGCCTTTGGCTTGCTCAGTTGGGGATATTTAATTTAATTTAATCAATCAATAATACTATTGATCCGCATTACCAAACGTGGATGTTTTATTATTATTTTAATTAATACTGTGAAGCTGCTTTGATACAATCTGTATTGTGAAAAGCGCTATACAAATATTCTTGACTTGACCTTTTGTTGCATTGTTGTCCCAAATATCATTTACCAGATCTAAATTTGTATGTCATACGTAAAATAATTATAATTATTAAATACATGCAGTTGGTTTTAAATTATGTATAAACTAAAGAAATAAGAAATAAAAATTTCTCAAATCAATTTATTTACTGCACCAAACACCACTTCATTACACAATATTCACCATACTTTATTACACAATTTATTGCAGGTCACAGCATAAAGTTGATAAAGTAGCATAAAGACAAATGAGATTCAAGATAAATAAAAATGTGTCTTCAAAAATATATTAACATCATATTAATCCATTCACAGCTGCATAAGCCACAAAATGAGTGCCAGAGAATTATATTCAGTCACCTATGATACAGAAAACAGATTTGATATTGTGTTGGAAAATAATGATTCATTATCACAGCTAAACTGGTTTCTTGCTCTTCCCTGTACATGTCTCTATCATGTTCATGTTCTTCTTCCTCGTCTAAACAGTTTGTTCAGTTGTACCCTACAGTACAACAGATGAACAGAAGATGTGATCACTGATGTGGTGTAGCTTTTTCTCAACCAGAGGAAGAAGTCTCAACATCCCATTGTCAGGCGTTCTCCAGTCCTGGTCTGAAATTAAAACAAAAAACACAAACAATTCAAATGAAGTTGTTTAATGGACAGTCAGGTCAGCTTATATTCTGTGTTATTTACAGCAGTGATGGGCTCTGGCCCTCAGCGTCCCCTGTCCTGCAGATTTAGCTCTAACATCAAACCCTCCTGCCTTTCTGTCTATAAGTAAACCTGAAGACTTTGGTTAAAATTTTCAGATGTATGCTCAGTTAGGGTTGGAGGTAAACTCTCCACCTCAAAAAGGAGTTGCCTGTTCCTTTTTTAAATTTACATAGCAGCAGTCAGTACATTATATAATATACACATTGAAGTATTATATAAATATATAATATTGCAACACATAATATAAGTTAAGTACTGAACAAAAACTGTTTTACCCATGTGACCCTGGATAACAAAACCAGTCACGAGTCGCGTGGGTATATTTGTGGCAATAGCCAACAATATTCAGGATTTATTTCTGTAAAGAGTGTCGCAAAAATAAATGTTAAAAGCATTTCTATATAATAGTTTCACTGATATGTGGGCATTTCTATGAATAAAAGTATGTATTTAATAGCAAGCAATAATCATATGAACTCGTTTAAAAATAACATGATTTACATGCAAACGGGACAGTTATCAGCAGTGTAACTGATCTGATTATGACAAAATAATCGAGTATCTGATGTCATGTGACAAGTCAGATCAGCTTTTCCACTCTTGCAAACAGAGGTAGGTTATGAGGTGTGGAGAGACATCATGTATAATTGGAACATGAACAGACAGGAAGGGGCGGCCAATTTACCTGGTGCCCCATGCATTACAGCCCATTTCACCCCATCATTGTGTTTGTGATTATTTGGTCTATAGGCCTATATATATATATAGCAAGAGCATTACATCTAGCATTCAAGTCAAGTCCCCTTTATTTTTATATAGCGCTTTTTAGCCTACAATACTATTTCAAGGCAGCTTTACAGTGATAACAGGAAAATAATGCAACAAAGTTTGCTTCTCCTGTACAGCAGATCTAGAAGAAAATAGTGTTAATCCAGTTTAAGTATGTTCAGTGATGGTTTATTTTGCTGTAATAAAAAAAAAAAAAAATATTCAATTTATATAGCCGCTCTGGATAAAACAGTGATGTCATCATCCAAATGTCATTCATGCACAAACTATTCATTGAGCACTAGCAAAAGTGTTTGTTTGGGAATTGATGGCAGAAATCTTCCACTAAATTATGGCACGTTTTCATGTTTTCAACATGAATGAAACTGCGAAATGTCTTCTTTAATGTGAATTTTACATAAAACGTTTTTAATAAACCTGTAGCCTATACGTAAATATCGTTAATAATTTTGGCAAAAAAAAAAAAAGCCATATAGCCTATCCCCTTCAAAACTGCACAACTGTATTAAAACATTAAATAATAAAAGTGATAGTAAATGCGTCTAAAAAAACTAACATGATTGTTACAAATCGCATTGTCTGGGGGCTCTGGAGAACTCAGAACAAATGTTAGCAAGTTTTAAGGTAAAAATAACTGCCATTAAATTATAGTATCTTACTGCTATGCAATTAGATAAACGTTCATTCATTACATCACTTTACCTCTGTCTTTATCCATATATTTTAATGAATACAATGCAATTAATATAAACTTTCTGACAGTGTGTGGTACATCCGGCTACTTTCCAAAAAGAGGGGCAACTGATTTACAAATATTGTGATAAATATGTACAGGAATTGAGGCAGTAGCCAATGACAGCACTAGGAGTAAAAGCTGCAGGATTGTGTACAAATATGTACGAGTATCGTATAACTTGTTAAATCTTGTGAATTATTAAGACTTTGAGACTATGTTTGTACTGATTGGGCAATGGGTTTTGTGAGAAAAGGTTTAAGAAACAACAAATGCTTGATAAAATGTTTGTTTTAGGGTTAAAACCAACACATACATACATACATACCATTGCGAATATTTGCCTTTGCAGCTTTCCGTCTCCTCCGTTAACTTGTCCTCAAACAGTAATGGGCTGACTGAGTCCGAAAGGCCTCTTTGGTCTTTTCAGCTGAAAAAAGAGATAAGAAAATATCATTATGTATAATATATAGGATTATTTAAAGGAAAAAGTATTGATTTACCTTACAAATATTGTATGTTACATTATTAAGCATTAAAAGCATGGTAAGTGTTGTGGTTACTGTACATTTACAATAAGTATCACATTAAAACTACCAATAGTGTGGTAAAAGCATGGTAAGTTTTGTGATTACTGTCTTTTTACTACACTTAGCCTATCACATTAAAACTAATGTCACTGTGGTAAAAGCAAGTGTTGTTTTTACTGTGCTTCTACTACAAATACAACTTTGGAATTAATTGTACTACTTGTCTTTAAACCTGATATGAATATGATTAAGCCAGGTCTAGGCCTATAGCACGTCACGTGACAGACGGTGTTTAATCACCCTGTTTTGAATTAGAACGCAATGAAACGCAAAGCCTCCGTGGAGATGACAGATATAATGCAGTGACTGAATGTGAGCTAATCTGATTAATATCGACAAACAGAAAATACATTATATCAAACATTATTAGGACAGCGTATTTGGTATTTACGACTTACCAACACCTGGCACACGTGACTAATGCCAAATATCGCGATGTGTTCGGAACGAGACTTCTTCAGCGCGATTTCCTACTGATAAAATATAATTGAAGAAATATCAATAAACAGCAAAGCAATCCAGCTTCCCTGGCTATATAAGACCGACATAATAACATTACAATAAAATAAAATAAATAAAAAGCGATCAAACGACGACAGACCAATGCAATATCAAGTTAAAATTACTTTTTTTTAAAAGTAAACCCAGAATAAAGAGATCCGTTTCCAAATGATAAAAGTTGTCATTTAAGTTGGCATGTGCACTGAAAAACAACAACAATGAATTATTTAAATATTAATAATTTATCATTTAAAAAATAAGCATTTAATGTATTATGCCTATGTTAGGCATATTAGTAACACGAGAGAAATTTCCAAAATCTGCAGAGAAGCAAGCTTACTGAAAACAAAAGGACAGATCAACTGAGATTATGTGGTTAATATAATATGTTATGTACCAGGGTTAATTGAAGTAGGGTGTCCACTGCCCACTAGCTACTAATCTTCCTGTACGTTTCACGGAGTACATAACAATCACCTGACTGAAACGTAAATTCATAACGTTCTGGCTAAACTAATTCTTTATGCCTTCGATATCTTGTTATATATTCTGCTTACAGTTAACTCATACTCGGTAGTGAGACTACAGAGACACATAGCTAACGTTATACAAATTAATAATTGCTCGCCGAGTCCGACGTCGTTCAAGAATAGTGCCAAATAGTTTTGTGCAGTTTGGTACGTAATCAACACGGTCGCTTTCTCGCGATTCCCTGCCGTTTAATTTCAATAAAACACAGAAAACTAAAACATACAAATGCATTTCTTTAGAATTCATTGTTCCGTTTGCGAGGCATTGGAGGCAATACCATACTCTTTCGGTAAACAAACACGCAAGTTACCTCGGAGAAGTGCGATCCAGAAGTATGCTCATCGGACATCTGCAGTCACGCATCCTTGGCACCTCAAAAGCGTGGGACAAATACCTAATTGATAGTAAAATGAGTGTATACTGAGAAGTCTGAACATCATTTACTGATATTGTCGCTTTTATAACCTTTAATAAACACGCATCTTGAACGGATAAAAATGTATACCACTTAGCGCCTCTAGTGGACGTTTCACCCGAAAAGTGCAGGGAAACGTACCTGGAGGTACGTATTTCAGGTTTTGCAAAAATGTAGGCAGAGTAACGTATTTCCAATGAGCCTGGGTTGATTTTGACATATCTAAAGATTTTACATCCAGTCTGACAACAGTTTATTATTCTTTAAAATAGTCTCCTTCAGAGGAACAGTTGTTACATAAATTGAAAGTCGCTGTAATTCTGTCTTCCTCGGGAGCTGGAAGAGGTTTGAGTGTGTGTGACTGATGGACAGGATTCAGTGGAGCGTCAGAGATCAACTCTCTGAACACACACAGATCCAGAGACACGCAGGACTGACGCTCAGGAGAGTGTGTGTGACAGTCATGGATCCACCGATCAAACCTGCACAGAGTCTCTGGGTTCAGACTGTAACGCTGGAGAACAGCAGATGCTGCAGACGCCCCTGAAGATGATGAAGATGAGGAGAGAAACCACAGCTGAGGAAGAACACAGCGATGATGATGAAGATGAGGAGAGAAACCACAGCTGAGGAAGAACACAGCGATGATGATGAAGATGAGGAGAGAAACCACAGCTGAGGAAGAACACAGCGATGATGATGAAGATGAGGAGAGAATCCACAGCTGAGAAAGAACACAGCGATGATGATGAAGATGAGGAGAGAAACCACAGCTGAGGAAGAACACAGCGATGATGATGCTTTTATTCCATCAGGTATATGTTTCTTCCTTTTATTACCTTTTCATAATATTTTACATTTGTAATTTCAGAACCTGTAACAAGAAAGATGGTTTCACTTGAGTCAAAGACAAAAATGTAAAAAAGCCTAAATCTATTTATTTTTATAGTAGCTTCAAAAGTTCTCAGTCCTCTTTTAACATGTACACTTTATATTTGTGATAATTATTTTAAGCTACAGCAGTTCTGCAAGGGAACTGACTCTGGGTTATGAAACGCAGACATTTAACAACACATAACTTCCCAGAGAAATGTTATTTGTAGTGCTCAATTAATGCGCTCACACACTGTAAAACGAGACGTAAAAACACAATTCATGAAATCTTTATTTTTGTTTAAGATTCCCTTATTGGGTGACAGTAAAGTGCAACGTTTTTTGAGGAGAAGAATCTAGGTTAATCGAGCTAAGATTTGAGAATTTTTTTTTATGTTAATATTTTTTTTTAAATAACTGCACAAAACGTACACATTGGGACTTTAATAAGCAGGTAAAGTATTCATTAGTCTTCATCATAGAATTGATGAAATTCTTGTAACGAACTAGTGTCGATTCTAGTGCCGGTAAAATCTGAAAAAAAAAAAAAAAAGCTCACATGAAGATAAAACATGCTTAAACATATATGAAATAAATTGACATGCTCCTGAAATCAGCTGAGAATGAACACTGGAGAGAAGCCGCACACATGCCATCTGTGTCGGAGGAGTTTAGCACGAACAGAATTCAGTTTTACATGATCGTTCACACTGGAGCGAAGCCGTTCACGAGCCGTTGAAGTGGTTTCAACTTTTCTGTAAATAACTTCGCAGAGATCTTTGATTCAGAAACAATAAGACTTTATTCTGGAACGCCTTTCCGTTCCATAGAAAGGCGCTCCAACAAAGCCGAGTGACTCCTGCAGGGGCATCGCTCTAACGCTCTGGCCATCCGGCCCACTGGCGTTCCCGAGTCTTTTGGGTTCAGAGTTAAATACATACATCTTTTTCCATAGAGGGTAACACACCCTATAGATAGTTTTGTGTGAAGGTCTTATACCATGTGACCTCTCAGAATAGAGTTGACTGCTGCCTAATATTCAAGGTTTTGTTACAGGCACACACAGAGAAGTCAAACAGAGAAATAATTGTGTATTCTTATAAGGCTAAATTGAAGGAATGAACGATGTTCACAGACAAGGTAGAGTATGTTACATGATTTCATGAAAGGATGATGTATTGCGACATCAGAAACGAAGAAAAACGAAATAATGACTATTGTAGCGCTTGACGTAAAGCAGTCGAATTTTGTAGTTCTTTTGTGGTTGGGTTACTACCCAACTGAGCCTGGGTTCTCCCAAGGTTTTTTTCTCCATTCTGTCACCTGATGGAGTTTTGGTTCCTTGCCACTGTTGCCTTCGCCTTTTGGCTTGCTTAGTTGGGGACATTTAATTTTCAATTGAACAATACTATTACAACATTGTTTTCCTGTTATCTCTGTAAAGCTGCTTTGAAACAATTTGTATTGTAAAAAGCGCTATATAAATAAAGGTGACTTGACTTGACTTGACTACCCGAAACCCGAAGTTACATAGTGCCAGTAAAAGCGATACAGACCCCGTCAGGCGATGCAGACGAGTCATTTAACTTATTTTAAGTCGATGTATGAAGTGGTTTCAACTTTTCTGTAAATAACTTCGCAGAGATCTTTGATGCCAGAAACAATTACACTCTAAAAAATAATTCAGTGGCTTAGTAAATATCACAGTAATAGTTAGCTTTATTAACTTAATAAAATCTCTGAACATCATTTACTTGATAGTTTGGGTTGAACATACAAAAATAATTAAAAATCCTACAGTTAATTTTGTCTAAAATTTTCAGTTATATTTAAGTTTTTTTCACTAACAGAATTTAGTATTTGACTAACCAATTATTTATTTAAAATATACTTAATCTATTTGTGACATTTCCATCAAAATATTTTGAGAATAGATAATTAAACTGATCTGTTTCAAGAACCACAAATATTACTTTATTCAAATCAATATTATTCATATTTAACACACACATAATAAATTGAGTAGGTTTACTCAATTCTCAACGGTTGAGTGAGAGTGGGCTGTTTGAATTCTCTTCTCCGGACTCCGGTCTCCAGAACAGTTTTCTCTTCTCAGCAGGGGCGGATCTACCGGGGTGGCATAGGGTGGCAAGTGCCACCCTAAAAGAAAGCCTTGCCACCCCTGCTGCCACCCCAGTTTGCAGCAACAAATTAAAAGTTGGGGATTTTTTTTTTTCCGATTTGAATCCCATTTCCTGCATTTACATACATTTAGGGACTATGGTGATACAAAATCCAGGAAATAATTAAGTTGATTATAATGATAAATTCTGCCAAAAATAAAAGTAGGCTACTAAACTATGTATAACAAAAATTTGGATGGTCATTTTAACACATTCTGTTGACTATAAACTAACGTTGCACCTACATGTCTACTAACTCTCATTAGAGTATTAGTAGAGTATTAGTAGATTGGTAGGGTTAGGGTTAGAATAAGTTGACATGTAGTTGCATAGTTACTTATAGTCAGTAGACTGGCTGTTGGAGGACCATCACAATAAAGTTATCAGATATTAGACAGACTAATACTAATGACAGTTAGTTGACATGTAGTTGCAAAGTTACTTAGTCACCAGAATGTTCAAAAGGGACCATCAAAATAAATTGTTATTAAACAAAAGATTTTACTTTTTTGATTAATAGGGGCCGATTCCCAAAACTTGAGGTAATAATTTTATAAAGTCAAAAATGTTCACCATTAATGTTTTGTGTGTAAATTAAATTGAAATTATGTGAGACCCAATTTCCACTGTAATGTAAAAACTACATATAGTATATTTTAAATAATTGTTTAATAGCATATTTTTATGAATGAAGGCCAGTTTCAATGATATTAATATAGCTACTGACGTCTCGATGAAAAGGACCCCACCCTCCCCCAAATTTGAAACATTTATTAGGCTTCAAAATATAAAAACTTTAAATTTAAGTAAACTTTAAACAATCTTCACTTAAACCCATAATAAATGTCATATTTACCTGTGCCCTTCCTGTCTAACAGGTACGAAATATACAGAAATTATACAGAATATACAGAAAAAGGTTATAAAATAGTCTGCACTGCATACATTAAATTAAATATAGATTAATCCTTATTAAATCTACAACGTTCTTTAGACAAGATCAGTGAGTAATTTGCTCTGTTCCCCTTTGTTCTTTGGTTAACTTAAATGACAGACAGAATTGGCTGCTGTCCCTTTAAGATCTATCGCTGATGACAGGATCTTACCCATTTAATTTTCTCATTTAGCCTACGATTGACTTTCATTTAAGGTTTTATTTAACTCATTTAAGACTGTTCTTGTGAGGATACAATTGACAAAACGGAAATTTTGCAATAAATGTGTGTATTATTATTATTCAAGTGCGAAAGAGAACTGGATTCTGGCGCGCTGTCTGTGAATGTCCTGACGCACACGACGCACAGACAGCGCGCCAGAATCCAGTTCTCTCTTATACCTGCTCATTAGAACTTTCAGCGAGCTCTTTTTAGAGTGTGGACTATGGTGAGACGCGACGCACCTGGATGCGGACGCGCGCATCGGCACAGGCTATATTCTGCTCCTCCAGGGCGATGACGGCGTGCGGTTAAAAAAAATCATAAACGAACTTGAATGTGGGGGGGACACAAACGGGATTTTGAAAAGTGGGGGGGACATGTCCCCCCTGTCCCCATAGGAAATTACGCCCATGCATATGTGACTCACCTAAGTTAGAGTGTCACGACTGTCTTTTCGCGTTATTGTAACGCCTATAACAAGACTATATTCCTAAAGATAATGAATATAACTAATTTGGATGATAAAATGTTCTCAGAACTGTGCACTGTTTGTTTATTAGCAGGTTTTGGAGTCGCGTCGCAGCATCTTTAGGCTCTGAGTGAAACGCAGGACGGCGGTATAAAGTTAGAAGTTTCCCCGCAGAGCGCGAGTCCATCTCCGGCACGAGAACCAGCGCTGATCCGGTGGATATTGGATAACAGACCGGTTGATTAAACTTGAATTACTTTAATGTTTAAATGTTTGATTTTTACGTCTAAATGCTAAAACCGTATAAAATTCGCTGTAACGTTATTGCTGTAACTTACTCATCGACAATAAAGGCCAATGTCATGTACCGGTGGTTGTATGGAATATTTTTTACTAAGGTTTAAAGGAAATGAAAAAGTTAATATTACTCATAAATAAAAACAGTTGATATTACTCATACATATTGTTTTTTTTAAATGTTGTTCCCCAATTAATTCTACTCAATTTTATTTGTTAATGTACCAAATGCAGTTACTCAGATCTACTTAATTTTTTTACTTACATTTACTCAGTTCATACAGTGTATGTAATTTATTTCACTGCTTTCAAATTAAATCAATATTTTTAAGTGTACAAATGTTTCACCAAAAAAAATTGAGTAAACCATGGTTAAACTTTTTAGAGTGTAGACTTTATTTTCGAACGCCGATCCGTTCAATAGAACGGCGCTCTAACGCTCTGGCCATCCGGCCCACTGGCGCTCCCGAGTCTTTTTGGGTTCAGAGTTAAATACATACATCTTTTTCCATAGAGGGTAACACACCCTATAGATAGTTTTGGGTGAAGGTCTTATACCATGTGACATCTCAGAATAGAACTGACTGCTGCCTAACATTCAAGGTTTTGTTACAGGCACACACAGAGAGAAAATTCAAAGTCACCCCAAAGACACAGAGCAATAATGGTGTATTCTTATAAGGCTAAATTACTTGTTTTGTAAATAATAAAATCTTCAACATGTACCATCACAAGGGTCTTGGAAATATATTATGAAGGTTGAAAAACTACATAGTGTTACTTTAACACTGGGAACAATGTATTTTTCTCAGCTGATGAAGAATTTAAAAGATTGGGTCATGGAGGAGCTTATAGGATAGGCTATATTAAAAATTAAATGTATTGTTAATTCAAATCAAAGCCGCTAATACATAGAGTACAATGTGCTAAATATACATGAAATTACCAGCAATAAAAAGTCAGTGGCTCATTTAATGAAATCAGAATAGTTTTATTTATGTAGTGGTTCATCTTCTCACACTTGCAACAAATTATGTTTTGAGTTTTGATCAAATTACTCTTTCCCCCTTTTACCTCAAGGCACTAGGAGGATTCTTGAATAAATAAAATTGATCGAAATTGGAGGGGTGTGTGAGATATTAATAAATAGTAGAGCCTATTACTGTGTTATCAGCACAAGGAAGACACAAGTTTAATAAAACTTTTATTAACAAAACGATAACCAAGAACATTATTTCACATAAGCCCCAGAGGCCTGTTGCAGAAAGCCAGTTTCAGGGGATACCCGTATGTTTGACATTACTTTGAGCAAACTCGGGTTTTCTGGACATTTTTTGGTCCCCATGAGGAAATTTAAATGTAAAAATGCAGAAGGTTTTCTGTGAGGGTTGTGGGACAGAATATACAGGTTGTACAGTATAAAAACCACATGTATATGGAAAGTTTCCATAAATCATGAAAACTCAATGAGTGTGTCCCCTGGTCTGAGATTGACAGCGCAGACTTCGGCATACGGTAAACACATCCCATAATTCCTTACTCCCTCACTGACCACAACACACACGTTGCTTTTCATTCACCCTTCCTGTCAATATTATGTTTTCTCTCTTGCAGGTTTAATTTGGCAGCGGTTAATGACAGTGATGTTGGACTGAAAACGGATCTGATAACCATCAAACCCAGTCAGATTTGGTCAGTGCTCACACACACACACACACACACACACACACACACACACACACACACACACACACACACACACACACACACACACACACACACACGCACGCACGCACGCACGCACGCACGCACGCACGCACGCACGCACGCACATTCATAAAAACAGCTTTAATTAACATTTTAATGAAGACATTTCAGATTCAGTTTGTTCAGGTATGAGTTGAAGATCTCAGATTCTAGTTTTTATGGTGTGTTATTTCTAAATAACATAATTCTAACTTTAGCTTCTTTTTTTTTTCAAAAACACATTCATTGGTCATTACTGGCATCCCAAATATACTCAATTTCCAAATGAAAATAATTCAGGTTCAATTAACTACATTAATACTGTATTGTAAATTTGTTAAAGTTGTATTCTGGTTAAATATAATTTATATTTTCTGGTTATGATTTGAATTATCCATCAGGTTGTAAAATAAAATAAACAATACATATAAATGGGAACATTGGGAAACAGATCTGTGCCATCTCGTGTCTCCAAACAACTTTTTGGATTACAGTAATAGTCCTAAAATAAGATTAATTTTCTTTTGGCACAATGCATTTCTCTTTGTTTTTCCTTTTAATGATGGGGAGATGTGACCTGACATGTTAGTCCTGTTGTGTTTTTCTGATGACAGGAGGGTTTTATTACGGTATCTCTGCTCATTTGTGAGCATTTAAAACAAGTACGTTAATAAATCTTATCTATATGTATATATAAATTGTATTGTGTAAACTTGTTTATTTATCACCTTAACAATATTGTCAATCTAGCAATTGTGAAGTAATGTGAGCAGTATTTTATTAATCTTGATGTTAAAGGTGCTCTAAGCGATGTCACGCGTTTTTAAGGCCAAAACATTTTTTGTCACATACAGCAAACATCTCCACACTATCCGCTGGCTGCCTGTCCCCTGAACACACTGTAAAAAAACGCGGTCTCTGCACACACCCCAGGCTCCACAAACGGCTACAAAAACAAACTCTAGCGACCCGCACTACGAAACATAACAAACTGTTCCAGCCAATAACCGACAAGAATGGTTTGGGGGTGGGTTTGAGGGGTTAGTGCGCGGATGAGGAGGAGGGAGGGTCTAGCTAGCCTCCGTTTTGTTTGACAATAGTTCGAATGCAACAGAAGTGATGTCACCCAGGATCGCTTAGAGAACCTTTAATGGATAAATAATGGATAATCTTAAAATGACTGGATAAATGTAGGGGTGAGCGGGGCACAAACTAACGCGGGGATAGTTTTAACACACGTTTTAAAGGGGCGGTTTACTGCTTTTTTTCTTTGCATGATTGTGTTTATGGGGTGCAATATAACATGTCTTCGTGTTAGTTCGTTTTTTTTTTGTTTTTGTTTTTTCATAAATTTCACCTTTATTGTAAGCCGCTTTCTCCTCTGTCATTTGAACAACCGGTTGACTTCCTGATTCTATGAAACCACTCCCTCAGAAACAGGCAATGGGCTCAGATTGGTTAGTTGGGCCGGTGTGTTGTAATCATAGACTGTAAAAAATATGGACAAAGTGTCTGTGACGTCACCCATAGACCGATTTCGAGCCGGCAAAACGAAGGGAAAACTGCAGGCGGCCAATACAAACCAGCACAGATTCGGCTACATAATTAGCAGCTTAAAGGGTTAGTTCACCCAAAAATTAAAATTCTATCATAGTTTACTTACCCTCAAGTTGTTCCAAACATCTATGTGTTTATTTGTTCTGCTGAACACAAAGGAAGATATTTGGAAGAAAACAGATCTCATTCCCCATTGACTACCATAGTATGTATTTTTTCCTACTATGGAAGTCAATGGGGATTGAGATCTGTTTTCTTCCAAATATCGTCCTTTGTGTTCAGCAGAACAAATAAACACATAGAGGTTTGGAACAACTTGAGGGTAAGTAAACGATGATAGAATTTTCATTTTTGGGTGAACTAACGTTATCATTATTATTATTAAATGTCATCTTGTTGTGTTGTTGGGTGCTAGAATCAATAAAGAAAGAATATGCTGTATCTGGAATTTTTATTTCTAGAAAATATTCACATCATTAAAATTGCACCGTAATATCACTGTTTACATTGCGGTCTTCTTGGCGCTGGCTCGGCAGAACTGCGGATCGTACCACACAAGTCTTGTACATGACCATTCATCACATAGTTATAGGCATCTAAAGATTTATATGCCCTCAGTTTCTCTTTACACTCGGTTTCTCTATAGGATAGGTGTAGAAGTCAGGCCACTCGACCGAGGTAACGTTAATCCTGTCAGATCGTCCATTGAGTGAGCGTGTAACGGCTACGGGTCGGCCAATCTGGTTCCGTCCGTTAAAATTAACTTTTGCAACTAACAATTGCGGTCCTGGACAGTGAGTGACCTTGCACATTAAGATAAAATCGGATTTTCTCCAGTCATTGTTAAAAAAACAAGCTAACAAAACTTGCATACTAACGTTAGGGAAGCGGCCAGAGGGATCGTTCTGCCACCACCTAAGCTCCGCCCACAGAAAAACGTCACCATGTTTACCAACTGAAAATTGGTCTATAGACTTTCCGAATAACGGTTTTGAAGCTATTTCATTTAAGGAGCTGTTTTGTTTTATATGCTCATAAGAAAAGTCAAGTATAGCTCCATCATTGCTCAAAGTAAAAAAAAAAATCTGGTTCAGGCAACATGTACATTGATTATCTTCACTGCATTTATAACACGAAATATAAAACACAACCCTTCTTTTTTTGTTTTCATTTAAAAAAAAATAATCATTAAAACAGACATTTAAAAAACAGACAGGGTTGTTTCATTTTATTATACATGTTCATACAGTGAAGACAATGTAAAATAAATATAAAGAAATATTTTAATTATTTTAAAATAGCCTATATTAAATAAAATTACACAACCCTGTTTCTTTTTGTTAAATGTCAGTTTTAATGATCAATCCAGTATAAAAGTAGCCTAAAAGGTATAAGAAATAAAGCAAACGATTCAGTCAAACATAAGTCAGCTCTCTAATAGTGCTACAAAGTTAAAGTTAAATAGCCTAAATATATAAAGTTATGAAACTTCACTTTGCCCTTAGCCAAAACAAATTGCCATGGAACAAACTATAGATTACAAACTATATATTAATCGATATAGATGAATTGTTTAAAGGGTAACTAAACCCCTGGTCAGAGCCTGACTCCACCCACTGGCAATATTTGAAAATGCTGGAAAAGTGGGCGGAGCCTAGCGGAGATAGAGGGGATGAACTGAGGGCAGTTAAATACTCTATCCTGATCGTTTTCAATACTTTCAATTCCAACTCCTGACTCACTACAGTGGTTTTGACGAAACAAGATGGTTTTTACACTGCCAAGGGCGTGATAGCTCGTACCAAGAGCGTGGTTAGCTGGAACCTGCTTACATCAGCTCTCACCGCTTACATCACGAACCACCGCAAAGATCCAATAGGAAAATTCAACTGCAGTAGCCACTGTTCAACCTGAAGAGGGCAGCACTCAGACGTTTTTACACCATATATTGTAGAATTAAAACACTTTATACCCAAATGTCAAAAAAGTTACTTGAATCAATGATCAGCACTAATAAAGCCCCAGTCTTACAGATCATTAACTAAAAAAAGTTGGTTTAGTGTTTAGTTACTCTTTAAACACAAGACTAGAGACATCAGAGCCAGCGGTACACGTCAGAAGCGCAAGCCGAGGAAAAGCTGTTCCATTCGGGGTTAACGCCCGCTGATTGCCTGGATCTCACAACTCCGAAAACGTCAGATAGATTTTTCAAATAGGTGCTCTCTTTGTAAATAAACCACAGATTTGAGCTTTAAACAACTACATTCTCGACTGAAACGCTCTTAAAATTGCATTTCGTGACACAATAACAGTAGTATTTTGATATTACGCGGGTTTTCTCCTCTGCTATTGACGCTTGCTGGTTGGTGCGAGATGCATTCTGGGATACCTGGCTGTCTCGAGTCACCTCTCGATGCATCCTCGGTAAACGGGGCGGATCTTCTTCTTTTTTGTTTTATTGGCAACCGCACTTTACAGTGCATTACTGCCATCATCAGGTAGCTTGGATCAGAAACACTTCCTATTTTCTTAACATTTCTACCCTTCCCCACCCCTAAAGAGAGGAGGAGGGAAAAAAAAAGAGAAAATTTTTTTTAACCCACTGGCGCTGCGTGTTCAGCTCCTCCAGTTTCCACCCCACCTCCCTTTAACTCCCACTTCTCACCAAACCTTACTTAACCTTCAGATTAACTTTCCTTATCCCACACTATACTTCATCCACATCTTCTACATCTCTCTACAAGCCTATACTTATTAATCCTACATTCTCTTCATTAAACCTGTATTGTTCAGAAACTGAAGCAACACATTGACTGTACTATTTCCTACATTTGAGTCTAATATTCTTTAATGTTAACTCTTTCCCTTCATTCTTCCATACTTCTTCTTTTAGCACTTCTCTTTCTTCTTCATAACCCTTACAATTAATAATCACATGTTCCACAGATTCACTCTGTCCACATTTATCACATAATCCTGTTGGATGCTTAGATATTAAATGTAATGTTTTATTCAAACCTGTATGCCCCACTCTTAGTCTTGTAATTATACTTTCCTCCCTTCTATTTCTCCCTTTTTTTCTACCTTCTCCCACTTTCTTTTGTATTGCATATAAATGTCTCCCTTTACTCTCATTATCCCAATATTGTTGCCACTTTTTAATCACTTTTTCTTTTATTACTGATTTTATTTCTTTTATACTATGTGGTATCTCAATTTCTACCATTTCCTCATCTACTGCTTGTTTAGCCAATTTATCTGCTTCTTCATTTCCTTTAAGTCCCACATGGGCTGGTACCTGTCAGGGTATTGTAAATTACCTATCTTAGTCATGGTGTTATATCCAGCCCACTAGGGGGACTCACAGGAGTACTACATGTCTGAGTAATACAAGAGAGTAAAACAGTTGATACTGATGTAAACAAGCTGATTACCGTTGTTCCATGTGGCTGTTCAATAAACAGACAAACTACGATTAATGCCTCCTTGCACATGTATGCAAGACATGGTGTCAGAAGTATAAAGGCAAGAGAAGAGCAATATGTCGAAATTTCATCCACCAGAAGGTTTTAACTTTGATCGTCCAACGGAATGGCCAACGTGGCGGCAGAGGTTCGCGCGCTACAGGACCGCAACAAAACTGAGCAAAGAAGATAAAGAGGTACAGATAAGCACTTTAATATATGCCATGGGCATTGAAGCTGAGAACATTTTCAAATCGTTCACGTTCGGAGCAGAGGAAAGTGCTGAGGAGTACGAAACAGTGCTGGGAAAATTTGACGAGTATTTCTTGCCGAAAAAGAACGTGATACATGAGCGGGCGTGTTTTCACCAGAGAGTGCAGAGGCCCGGGGAAAATGCGGAGTGCTATATCAGAGCCCTCTACGAACTCAGTGAGAACTGTGAATTCGGTGCAAGTCGAAACGAACATATAAGAGACAGGCTTGTAGTTGGAATTCATGATAAAGAGCTTTCTAGGAGGATGCAGCTAATGACAGCACTTACTCTGGAAACTGTGGTGCAGATGACGCGGCAAGCTGAGGATGTCGCGCAGCAGATTAGTCAGCAGGAGGGTCAGTCGACAAACAGCGTGCACGAGGTAGCCTCCAGGCGTGCATCAAAGGCGGCAAGTCGGCCCTGGACGAAAGAGAAATATAAAAGAGCTGGTGAGAAAACAGAAAACGAGTGTAGTAGGTGTGGTAAGACAGGACACAAAGACATCAGAAAATGCCCAGCAGCAGATACTGAATGCAGAAAATGCAAAAGAAAAGGACACTGGGCGAGAATGTGCAAGTCAAAAACGGTGAGACAAGTGACGGCGAATGAAGTGAGTGAAGACAGCTTTTATCTGGGCGCAGTGAGTAACAAAAATGAGTCAGAAGAAGCTAAATGGAATGTGTTACTTAAGATAGGTGATACTCCAGTTAGTTTTAAGATCGATACGGGAGCGGATGTTACCGTAATGAACACTGTGACGTATGAAAAGCTTCACCCAAAGGCACAGCTCCTTCATTCGAACATAGCACTAGACAGCCCAGGCGGGTCACTGAATTGCATCGGTCAGTTCACTGCAGCAGTGGAGCATAAAGGTAGAAAATATGCCATTACCGTGTATGTGGTTGACGGAAGAACCGTCAGTAATCTTCTAAGCCGACAGACAGCAGCTGAAATGGGGCTAGTCAAAAGAATAGAGCAGATAACCACAGTTTTTGAAGGAGGTGGTATAATGAAAACTGAGCCGGTAAAAATACACCTGAAAGAAGGTGCGGAGCCATACGCAGTACATACTGCACGGAGAGTACCATTACCACTGCTTTCTAAAGTAACAGCAGAACTGCAGAGAATGGAGGAACAAGGTGTTGTGGAAAAAGTCACACAGCCTACAGATTGGTGTGCACCCATGGTTCCGGTCATGAAGCCCAATGGCACCATCAGAATTTGTGTTGGGTTAAATAAACTAAACGACAACATAAAAAGAGAGAGATACATGCTTCCCACAACAGACGAAATTCTAGCTAAATTAGCTGGAGCAAGCGTCTTTACATCATTAGATGCAGCGTCAGGATTCTGGCAGATTCCGCTATGTGATGAGAGCAGCTTGCTGACAACATTCATCACTCCAGTGGGACGCTATTGCTTTAAGAGGCTTCCTTTCGGAATCAGTATAGCCCCGGAAATCTTCCAAAGAAAAATGAATGGACTTCTCAGGGACATGGAAGGAGTCGCGGTGTACATGGATGATGTGATCGTGTACGGGAAGGATCGGGCTGAGCATGACAAACACCTGGAGAAGGTGCTGAAAAGGATGGAAAGTGTGGGGCTCAAATTGAATAAAGAAAAGTGTGTTTTCAGGAAAGCAGAGTTGAGTTTCCTGGGTCATGTCGTGGATGCACAAGGTGTCAGAGCAGACCCAGAAAAGGTGCGTGCAATAAGTGACTTGCAAGAACCGAACAATGTAAATGAGTTGAGGAGGGCCCTGGGCCTCATAAACTACATGGGTAAATACATTCCGGACTTGGCAACGAAGGGAGGTCCTTTGTATGAACTGCTTAAGAATGGACGTGCATGGACATGGGACCAACCGCAGAAAAGCGCATTCAACATTTTGAAAGGCTCGCTCACAAAAGCTCCAGTCTTGGCACATTATGATCTGGAAAAAGAAACAGTAGTTTCGGCGGATGCTAGCAGTTATGGTATCGGCGGCGTTTTAATGCAAAAACATGAGGACAGCTGGAAACCGGTTGCGTACTGTTCTAGAAGACTGACTGATTCTGAAACAAGATACGCCCAGATTGAGAAGGAATGCCTTGCTGGCGTGTGGGCATGTGAAAGGTTCCAGAAATACTTAGTGGGCATGGACACATTCAAATTGATCACTGATCATAAGCCATTAGTGCCACTGATTAACAGTAAAGATCTAGACACAGTGCCAGTAAGATGTCAGAGACTTTTGATGAGGCTCATGCGGTTTAATGCAAAAGCGGAGTACGCACCTGGCAAAACCTTGGTTGTTGCAGATGCACTGTCACGTAGCCCATTGAACACCACTGAAGACTTCATGACAGCAGATGTGAGTTGTCACGTGAATGCGATCATCAGTTGTCTGCCTGTGTCACAGCGCAAGCTAACAGAAATAAAAACTGAGACACAAAAGGATGAGCAGCTACAAACCGTAGAGAAGTTCGTAACAGAAGGGTGGCCAGAATATGCTAAAAGCGTTCCTGATAGGGTACAGAGCTTTTACAAATGGAAAGACTCTTTGTCAGTGAGTGAGGGACTGATTGTGCTGGGGAATCGCATAGTAATTCCAAAAGTGATGAGACACGAGATGCTTAGCAGAATTCACGACGGACACCAAGGTCTGTCGAAATGCAGGGCACGCGCTCAAGAGACTGTGTGGTGGCCTGGAATTTCTGAGGATCTTAAACGAAAGATCGAGACGTGTAAGTTTTGCATTGAACATAAACGTGCACAGCACAAAGAACCTTTACAGTCAACACCACTGCCGGAAAGGCCATGGCAACGAATAGCCATAGACTTATGTATGCACAGAGCGCAACAATATCTGGTAGTATCTGACTACTATTCGCGCTACTTGGAAATTCTTCTGTTACACGTCACAACGTCTGAACATGTTATTCAGAGACTCAAAGTGTTGTTTGCGAGATTCGGCATACCAGAACAAATTGTTAGCGACAATGGACCGCAGTTCTCCAGTGAAGCCTGGAGGAGCTTTTGTATTATGTACGATATTCAACACATTACATCGAGTCCGCACAATCCACAAGGTAACGGACATGCCGAACGAGCAGTTCAGACAGCGAAGCGCATTCTGAAACAGGATGACCCGTTGGTGGCACTCATGTGTTTCAGAGCCACACCCACCACCTCTACAGGGGTCAGTCCAGCGGAATTGCTCATGGGAAGAAAAATCCGTACAACTCTACCCACCTTACCGAAAAATCTGAGACCAAAGTGGCCAAACAAATCAAGTGTGAAAGAGAAAGACAAAGCAGCAAAAGACAAGCAAGCGTTCTACTTTAACAGACGACATGGTGCAAAGGACTTACCTCTCCTGAGGCCAGGGGATTCAGTCTTGTTAAAGCTGGACAATGAATCTAAATGGAAAGGGCCTGCAACGGTGCTGAGGGAAAGCACAACTCCTCGGTCATATGAAGTTTTTAATGACGAGGGGGGAGAGAAACGGAGAAATCGAAGGCATCTTCAGTTGCTTCCTGATGGAGTTCCAGGAACTA
Organism: Chrosomus eos; assembly: GCA_036326025.1. NCBI lineage: Eukaryota > Metazoa > Chordata > Actinopteri > Cypriniformes > Leuciscidae > Chrosomus > Chrosomus eos. The sequence continues at coordinate 33,810,564 of CM070837.1, forward strand.
CGTTAAAGACAATTGAGGGGTCAGAGAAATCACCACAGAGAGCTCAACTTCATAGAGACTCTGATTTATTTGCAGAGACAATTGCAACAAAACATACTACCACCAGATCAGGAAGAGTAAGCAAGCCGGCTGAACGGCTGGACTTATGAAAGAACCTGATAATATGTTGCCAGGAATAGTGCCACTCAACAATTTAACTGTGTTAAATGGCCAGGTTCGTTTATTCCTGAACATAATAATTGATATTATTTTGTTTGATGTGAAAATATGTTCTGGTAGTGAGTTTAAGAAGGTTAAATACATAGTCATCTGTGTTATGTTAGGTTACTGAGTTTTAGCCATGAGGTAAACAGAATTGTGCCCTGGAGTATTATACTAAAAGAGGGAGGTGTCAGGGTATTGTAAATTACCTATCTTAGTCATGGTGTTATATCCAGCCCACTAGGGGGACTCACGGGAGTACTACATGTCTGAGTAATACAAGAGAGTAAAACAGTTGATACTGATGTAAACAAGCTGATTACCGTTGTTCCATGTGGCTGTTCAATAAACAGACAAACTACGATTAATGCCTCCTTGCACATGTATGCAAGACAGTACCCACATAAATTGTACTTCTATTTTACTTTGCTTTCAACTCAAAGAGATTTTGCAGGATTTCCATCATTAAATCTGGTCTTTATTCTGATTTTTGATTATCAATACTGACTATTGCTGAATATGAATCTGAAGATATGACCGCATTATTAATTCTCCTTTCTTTAATTAGTTGTACTGCTAACAATATAGCCATCAGTTCACCAGTATATACTGATAACTGATCACTAATTCTAGCTTTTTTCCTCACAAGTAACTTTTGTACATAGACTGCCACTCCTATTCTCTCTCCTTTTTTAGAAGCATCCGTGTATATCTGTATATGATCTCCGTACCTAATTCTTAATTACTCGTTTGTTTTTATTACTTCCATCTCATTACTTCCTTCGCTCTGTCTTATCTTCAGTAAAGTTAAATCTATTTCTGTTTGAGGAAGAATCCATATAGGGTTATGTGGATACATTACACTTGGCACACATCTATAATTGTCTATCCCCATCTCTTTAATATCTTCTTCTACCACCCATCCAAAACTCTTGTGTTTATTCATCCCTTGTTCCCAACATATTCCTAATATTTTCCTTGTTGGATGCCTCTCATCCTGACTATTTAGATTTGTCCAATAAACAGCCATTAACTGTTGCCTTCTGATATTAAGCGGCATTTCATTTACCTCCACTTGCATTGCTGCTATAGGTGTAGTTGGACATGTTCCACAGCAAATTCTCATTGCCTGTGCTTGAATTCTGTCTAACTTCGCTAACTGTGACTTTGCCGCCAACCCATATGCCACACTTCCATAATCTAGCACAGATCGTATCATTGCTACATATACTGTTTGAAGCGCCCCTCTATCTGCTCCCCACTCTTGTCCTGCCATACATTTCATTACATTTATAACTCTTTTGCACTTATTCACTATCTTATGAATATGCTCTTTCCACGTAAGTCTAGTATCCAGCCATACTCCCAAGAATCTAACTAATGCCACTCGTGCCATTTCATTGTTGTATATCTTTAACTTACATTCATTATCTACTTTCTTGTTGGAAAATATAATACTTTGTGACTTCTCCACAGATAACTTAAATCCCCACTTAGACTACCATTTTACCACCTCATCCACCGCCTTCTGCATTTTCCCCATTATAAACTTTTTATTTCTTCCTCTGAACCGCAAAGCCCCATCATCTGCAAACAATGATCTACCAACACTCCTATCCACCTTACTAAATATATCATCTATCATTATTATAAAAAGGACTGGACTTATTACACTTCCCTGAGGAGTGCCATTTTCTACGATTCCTTGAGATGATATAGAATCTCCCACCCTCACTCTTATTACTCTTTCCTTAAGGAAGTCATTAATCCAATTGAACATTCTTCCCCCTACCCCCATCTCCTCCAACTTAATCATGAGACCCTCCCTCCACAACATATCATAGGCTTTTTCAATATCGAGAAACACAGCAATTACTGATTCTTTATTTGACAGAGCTTTCTTTATTTCTGCCTCCAAACACATTACCGGATCCATAGTTCCTCTTCCTACCCTAAACCCACTTTGATAAGGTGTTAATTTGCCTTCTTTTTCCAAAAAATATATCATTATCATTCTTTCCATCACTTTCCCTACATGAGAAGTAAGAGCTATTGGTCTATAGTTACCTGGCTTACTAGGATCCTTCCCTTGTTTCCTTATTGGCAGTATCAGTGCTTCTTTCCAACTTTGTGGTAACACCCCCATTTCCCACACTTTATTATAGAACTCTAACATTACTCTCAATGATTCCTCACTTAACTGTCTGAGCATATAATAACTGATTGCATCTTGACCCGGAGTAGTTTCTCTCATTCTCCTCAGTGCTCGTTTTAGTTCGGTTAATCCAAACGGGACATCCATTACACTATCTCTTTCCTCTCTCATTTCCAATAGATGAGGATGCTCTCTTAATATTTCCTCCCTTTCCCTCTTAAATTCTTCAGTCAGATTTTCTGTACTAACGGGGCGGATTAAGAACACATCCGGGGATTTGAACTGGACTTGGCTAGATGTGAACTTTGAATTGGAACAGTACTTGGGCAGTGACTGATGACGTTTCACAAGTCCACAAGAACACAAGTACAGACAAGAACGCATATTGAGAAACGGCCTGAGTGTGAGCTCTTGAAGCTCCGCCCCCTGTGCGGTGCTCATTTGCATTTAAAGGGCACACACTAAAATGGCGCATTTTCTGAGCACCAAAAAATGACAATTGAAACATGCTGTGAAAAATGATCTGTTGGGTATTTTGAGCTAAAACTTCACATACACACTCTGGGGACATCAGAGACTTATTTTACATCTTGTGAAAAGGGGCATAATAAGGGACCTTTAATAGTTGTAAGTTAAAACTTCTTGATTGTGGTTAGTGCAAATTCTTTTTTTGGTTTTTATTTACATATTCTAAAAACAGCACATCCATAGTTAATCTTTTGAGATGTAATGTTATTTTGTTCGTTTCATCTGACAGGAGTGATGATCAGTGGGTTTGAGTTTTCACCTTCATTATTAAACCATGTGCTGAAATATGGATAGAGTTTCTCAGTGAAAGTCTGAGCAGTGAAAGAGTAGATATGAGATCTGGACTCCACGTCATAAAAAGAGACCAGACCCTCCTCATAATCCACAAACACACCAACCTTCTCAGGTTTCACTCTCAGAGATAAAGAGATAGGTGGACTTTCACAAGCAAAATAATGATTCTCATTCATCAGATCCAGAATCCATCCTCAGGACTCAGTCTGTTCCTCCTCTTCCTGTTAATGGATTCTCTGGCCACTCCTAAATCCCACTCAGTATTTCCCTTCACCTGCACCTCATAGTAAAATCTCCCTGAACTGAATCCCTGCTTTGCCAGAACAGAATAATCCACATTAAATCTCTTTGGGGTTTCTGGGACGTCCTGCCAAACGTCTCCATGACTGACTTGTTTTCCATCATCAGACAGGATGAGATGTGGATGAGCTGTATCAGGATCCAGAGTCACATCCACTAAGAGAGATCAGACATTATCAATCAACTTCAGAACAAACATTTTCATGTGTGCATTATAAACAAACAAATAGTGAGTGTATCTGTGTCAGTCACACTGTACCTGCAAACTTCTGGACAAACTTCAATCCTGTGAACACAGAGGACAATATAATGATGAATTATTTATAGCAATAGTTTCAAGTTAACGGTGAGTTTCTCTCTACTGACAGCATCATGTAAATGTTGATCGTCCATCAGTTTGTAAAACAAAACGTTTTATTATCAGGGTTCTGTCACTTCTGTCTAGTCTATTTCTTGGTTTTGTGACAGAGCTCTGACACTCATGTTTTGTCTTGTGCTGTGTTTAACACTAGCTGTGTGATTTCATGTTGTCATGTTTTGTGTGAACATGTGGCTTACGAGTTTTCTCATTGGATGTGTGTTTATGTCTTGTTTTGTGTGAGCACATGGCTTGTGATTTGTTTTACTGTCCATGTGCTTGTGTTTTTGTCATGTTTGGTGTGAGCACATGGCTTGCCATGTGTGTTTCCTTGTGCCATGTGCTCTTCTGTCATTGTCTAGTCCCTCCCACCTTGTTACCTGATTATTGATTAATTTGCCCCACCTGTCCTCCCTCGTTGCTCTCCCTATTCTCCTTGTGTTTTCAGTCCTGTGCTGGTTCGTCGTCTTTACACTGTGGCCCTGTCCCAAATGGCACACTCCGGACTTCCTCAGAGTCCACACTTCGGTGACGTCATGTAGTCCAGACCTATATGGCCCTTAGCGCGAGTCCACGAGGGCGCATTGAGAGGTATTTTTGGGACAGACTCGATCGTCACGCCGGAAACAGAAAGACGGTATGGTGGTTGTTATGGACAGGAGACAGGAGGTTCGGGGAAATATGCTGACTATTGTTGTTGTGTTTACATATAACTCAGTAAAGCCCTGACATTCTGTTCTATTTATTAAATGAATCATAATATAATATAATATTATATTATATTATTCAGCTCGCTATTATTAGCCTATGTTTGAGACATCAACCACTGGTTGATCATAATGTTTGTATAAACTTATCATAAAAAACCTAATGATAATTACACTTAAATATTTTCTTCTCAGCCATGTTAACAATTGTCCGTGAGCGAAATCTCCTCCCATCTGTTGTCTGATTGGCCTTTCGCAAGGATTCCTGGGTAGTTAAAGTGCGTGGAGCCTGCATGGTGTTTGGAGCTCCGTCGAATTGATTCATTAATCCTCGATTTTCTTCTTTACCACTCAATTATAAACAGGCACTTTCTATTTTTATATCATGTGAGCTTATCCTCGATACTATTCCTTATAAAAAACAATCGGATTGCTTTGATATCGCTACTTAGATCCAACTTTCCGAATCTCGGCTACTAGCCTTTAGCCCCCTAGCATTTCACGCGTGGCCTCGCGCCTATCGAGCGTCTCATTTTACACCCGTTTCTCTGAAAGGATACGGGTTATATCCATCATTTCAGTCCTAAATTAGTAGTGATATTGGTAGTATCACTACTAATTTACTGTTCATCTGTTATAATGGCGAACATATCGGATGTGTGTCTAACGTTACCTCTGAGTGCAGGTGAGGACACATTCGAGCTGATTTCGGTACGATTGGAGCTGGAGTCGGTGGAGAAGCAGATTCGTGTTCTGCTGGAGAAGCAAGCCGAGCTGCGAGATCGGCGATCAGCGCTTGAAACATCACGCGCCGATGCTCACAAGTCAGTGGTTAGTAACTTTTTGACTTTGACTCCGACTTTGTCTACTCCGTGCGTTTCTCTGCCCAGGAGGACGCGATCATCTCAGCCTTCAATCACTCCTGCACCCTGGGTCACGACACGAGCCAGGACCAGAGCTAGAACCTCTCCGCCCCTCCCGGTCTTGGAGATCTCCACCCGGAACCGCTTCTCCCCTCTTCGCGAGTCGGAACGCGACGACGCCGTGATCATCGGCACTTCCATGGTCCGTCATGTCCGTGCTACCTCGGGTAAAGGTAAGGTGCGCACTCACTGCTTTCCTGGTGCTCGTGTTCTTGATGTCGCTGCGCAGGTTCCCGAGATCCTGAACGGTGACGAGCGCGTCGGAGCTGTCGTGCTGCACGCGGGGACGAATGACATCAGGCTGCGGCAGACGGAGGTTCTGAAGAAGGACTACAGGAGCCTGATCGAGACGGTACGCAGCACATCGCCTAGAGCAACGATCGTCGTGTCTGGACCGCTTCCCACTTACCGACTTAGGACAAGAAAGGTTCAGTAGATTATTTGCTTTAAATGAATGGTTAATGTCATGGTGTAATGAACAGAAACTGCTCTTTGTAAATAATTGGAATCTGTTTTGGGAGCGACCTAGGCTCTTCCGTCCTGATGGTCTGCACCCCAGTAGAGTCGGAGCGGCTGTTCTGTCGGACAACATCTCCAAGACGCTACACACCATCTGACTAGTAAGTCAAAGTCCAAATCACAGTCTTTGCTGTCCCAACTTAATTGATATAAGTACCAATGTAGAACATTATATAGAAACTGTGTCTATTCCTCGCTTAGTGAGGCCAAACAATAAATCTACTGTAGGATCTAGCAAGAATATTATTGTAATTAAACCAGAAAATCTAAATATCAGTGAACAAAAACAATTTCTAAAGCTAGGTCTTCTAAACATTAGATCGCTCACACCTAAGGCGGTTATTGTAAATGAAATGGTCACAGATAATAATTTCGATGTTCTGTGCCTTACTGAAACCTGGCTTAAACCAAATGATTATTTCGGTCTAAATGAGTCTACTCCACCAGGATACTGTTATAAGCATGAGCCCCGTCTGATCGGTCGTGGCGGCGGTGTTGCAACAATCTATAGAGAATATCTTAATGTTACTCAGAAAACTTGTCATAGGTTTAATTCGTTTGAAGTACTTGTGCTAAATGTTACGCTCTTAGATATAAGAAAGAAATCCTTATTATCTCTAGCCTTGGCTACCGTATATAGACCTCCAGGGCCATATGCTGATTTCCTAAAAGATTTTGCAGACTTTCTCTCAGACCTATTGGTCAATGTTGATAAAGCAATAATTATTGGCGACTTTAACATACACGTAGATAATACAAATGATGCGTTAGGGGCTGCGTTTACAGATCTATTAAACTCTTTTGGGGTGAAGCAAAACTTCAGTGGTCCCACTCATCGTCTAAATCATACACTAGATTTAATTATATCATATGGAACCGATCCAACCGATATAGATATTTATACCGCAAAGTGACGATCTCACTGATCATTACATGGTAACTTGCATAATACGTACTGCTGAAATTTGTCATGTTGCACCACGTTATCGACCAGACAGAACAATCCTTCCAAACACTATAGATAGATTCTCAAATAGCTTACCTGATCTATCTCAGCTGCTCAGTAAACCCAAACAAACAGATGAACTAGAGGAAATGACTAGCAGTATGAGCAACATTTTCTCTAGTACACTAGATATTGTTGCACCAATTAGATTAAAAAAGGTTAGAGAGAAAACTAAAGCACCATGGTACAACAGTGCTACGCATGCTATCAAGAGAGAAACTCGTAACTTAGAGCGTAAATGGAAACGAACTAATTTAGAGGTCTTCAGAATCGCGTGGAAAGACAGTATGTCACGTTATAAAAGGGCTCTAAAATCAGCCAGGGCTGAGCATATCCGCAAACTAATAGAAAATAACCAAAATAATCCAAGGTTTTTATTTAACACCGTGGCTAGACTAACAAATAATCAGACATCTCCAGAGCAAAATATTCCGTTACAATATAGTAGTAATGATTTTATGAATTACTTCGATGAGAAAATAGAAAGCATCCGAAACACAATTGTAAATGTACAATCCTCTATGGTGTCTTATGATTCAGCCTCAATTATGGCCCCTCTAGAACAACTACACCGCTTTACAACTATAGGACAGGAAGAGCTAAATAAACTTATCATTGCATCTAAACCAACCAGAGCCGATCCGCCCTATACGCTCACTACGCAAGCTGCGTAGGGCCCCGCAAATTACTCAAGGCCCCGCCTCCCCCTCGTGCCATAGCGCGTCAAGTAATGTTTACAACATCAATGACAAAATTAAGCGAAACTATCCTTCTGGTCACAAAAAGAAAGAGAAAGAAAAGAGAGTGAATTGCGGGAACAACAATCAGGTAAACTTGTGTTTTCAACTTGTGTTCACAAGTTTGATGTCAGCAAAGTAAAGTTAAGTTTATGTGCATTTCTATTGTGTTTTTTAAAGTGCAACTGCTCGGAAAAGATAACCGCGTCGCGTGTGTTATCATGCGTTCACATGCGCGTGCACGAAATGAAACGCGCATTTTTCAAGCAGAAATTATGTGGAGACCAGACATACTGTACAATATATGGGCGTGAATGATGGCCCTCCTCATCAAAGTACACATTATACACACTTTTAAAACAAGACACTGATTATAGTCTCAGTTAATGTGTAGTAAAAACTCTAAACAACTACACTAATTATGCAAGATGAAAAGCAATGTATTGACAATTTGACATTGATTGACTTTGATTTATAGGCTATATTGAATTTAAAATGTTGATTAGCTGGACATACTGGTTCAAAACCAAAACGGTTCAAGGTCCAAATGAGTTTTCAGTGCAGCTTCAAATGGCTTCAAATGACAAATGACGATACCAGACGATGAATAAGGGTCTTATCTAGCGAAACGATGCGCCATTTCGAAAATAAATAAAACAGTTAAAGTATTATTAGCACAATTGCTCAACTTGTTCTGTCCTGAGATGCGTGTTCGTGATCCTCCTGTTCGAACTCGTTCATTAAAATGAACAAATCTATTTGAGTCATTTCGTTCGTTGAATGAACAAAATGACTCGAAAATAGACTCGTTCAAAATGAACAAATCTTTTTTCGAGTCATTTCGTTCGTTGAATGAATAAAATGACTCGAAAAAAGATTTGTTCATTTTAATGAATGAGTTCGAACAGGAGAATCACAAACGTACATCTCAGGACAGAACAAGTTGAGCATTTGTGCTAATAATACTTTAACTGTTTTATTTATTTTTGAAATGGCGCATCGTTTCGCTAGATAAGACCCTTATTCATCGTCTGGTATCGTCATTTGTCATTTGAAGTCATTTGAAGCTGCACTGAAAACTCATTTGGACCTTGAACCGTTTTGGCCACTATTGAAGTCCATTATATGGAGAAAAATCCTGGAATGTTTTCATCAAAATCATTAATTTCTTTTCGACTGAAGAAAGAAAGACATGGATATCTTGGATGACATGGGGGAGAGTAAATTATCAGCAAAAGTTTTTTAAAAAGTGAACTAATCCTTTAAGGTCAACAGTTGTGCAAAAAAAATTACAAATAAATGAAAAGCCTGTTGAAATTAACAACATCTCCCCTCTTGCTGAATCAGAATCTCACAGATTTAATTTATGATTGTCAGTGTCACAATAATGTGTCTATTCCTAAAATCAAGCTGCTTCATTCTTTCAGTTTTTTGATTACGCCTACATGACCTTGAGCAGTGGTTCAAGTGTGTGGGGGAGATAAGCAGAAAAAAACAGCCATTGGAACGGCGTTCAAGTGCGTGAATAGCCTTTCCATCTTAAAGGAGTAGTTCACTTTAAAAAAAACTTTTGCTGATAATTTACTCACCCACCCCCATGTCATCCAAGATATCCATGTCATTCTTTCTTCAGTCGAAAAGAAATGAAGGTTTTTGATGAAAACATTGCAGGATTTTTCTCCATATAATGGACTTCAATGGGACCCAAACGGTTCAAGGTCCAAAAGACAGTTTCAGTGCAAACTGCAAACTGTTCAAAGGGCTTTAAACGATTTCAGACGATGAATAAGGGTCTTATCAAGCTTAACGATCGCTCATTTAAAAAATAAATATCAAAGTCTAAGTTTTATAAGCTCAAATGGTCACCTTGCTCTGTGATGCGCATTCGCGACTCTCCTATTCGAACTCGTTCATCAAAATGAACGAATCTTTTCCAGAGTCAACTCGTTCATTTGGTTCCCTTGAATGAACCAAATGACACGAAAAAAGATTTGTTTATTTTGATAAATGAGTTCGAACAGGAGAGTCATGAACGTGCATCACAGAACAGAGCAAGGCGACCATTTGAGCTTATAAAACTTAAACTTTGTTATTTATTTTTGAAATGACCGATCGTTTCGCTTGATAAGACCCTTATTCATCGTCTGAAATTGTTTAAAGCCCTTTGAACAGTTTGCAGTTTGCACTGAAACTGTCTTTTGGACCTTGAACCGTTTGGGTCCCATTGAAGTCCATTATATGGAGAAAAATCCTGGAATGTTTTCATCAAAAACCTTAATTTCTTTTCGACTGAAGAAAGAATGACATGGATATCTTGGATGACATGGGGGTGAGTAAATTATCAGCAAAAGTTTTTTTAAAAGTGAACTACTCCTTTAATAGCCTTAATAAAGCAGCATCGAACAGCAAATACACTGAATCGTTCTTCTTCAGACCGTTGACTTGTCACCATTGGAACAAACCCAACATAGAAGTTAATCGCCATAGAAAAGCACCTCTTCAGCGAACCAAATCACAAACTGCTATTGTGAATGAGAAGCAACTGCTGTAGGCCTACGTGTTTATGGTGAGAAGGCGAACAAGAAGCTGAGCTTATGACATGAGGCGCTGTCAAAAACAGTTATATATTTGCGCTTTTATATATTGTTCATCCAAGTATCACTAAAATGTTTAATGTTTTTGTTTATTTAAAAGTTCTCTATTATTCTCAATTACTGTTATATAAAATAATGGAATTACAAAGTGAAACTATTGCAGGCGTTTTTGATTGAGCATTTTTTATTTATTTTTTACATTTAAACCAGATTTTTTTTTTTTTTTTTTAAACACATCTTCACTAAATCCTCGGTTTGGTTTGTGAAAATCCTCAGTTCCACGGCAATGTAGCCACGGTTTTCTTATATATATGTACACACACACACACACACACACACACACACACACACACACACACACACACTGTACTGTATACACGTGTGCGTGTCAGCTATTATAATATAATATATATATATTATATATATATATATATATATATATATATATATATATATATATATTATATATATAATATATATATATATATAAAATTGGGTTGTTGTAACACCATTGAGATGAATGATAACGCTAATATGGTGAATTATCCACTTTGAATTAACCATGTACTCAGTGTGCACTTTTGCATATTCTAATCCTTTTAAAAACAGCTCATGCATGTATAATCTTTCCAGATTTCTTTTTTCATATTTTTGGAGGACGTATTTGTTTATTTTAATTGACACATGTAATGATCAGTGGGTTTGAGTTTTTACCTGCATTATTATTTCCTGGGTCAAACACTGGATAGAGTTTCTCAGTGAAAGTCTGACCAGTGAAAGAGTAGATATGAGATCTGGACTCCACGTCATAAAAAGAGACCAGACCCTCCTCATAATCCACAAACACACCAACCTTCTCAGGTTTCACTCTCAGAGATAAAGAGACAGATGGATCATCACAAGCTTTATATTGATTCTCACTGATCAGCATCAGAACCCAACATCCATTCTCAGGACTCGCTCTATTCTTCCCCTTCCTGTTAATGGATTCTCCGGCCACTCCTAAACACCACCAAGTCTTTCCCTTCACCTGCACCTCATAGTAAAATCTCCCTGAACTGAATCCCTCCTTTGCCATAACACAACTGTCTTCAAATCTCTTTGGGTTTTCTGGGACGTCCTGCTCAATGTCTTCATCACTGACTTGTTTTCCATCATTAGACAGGATGAGATGTGGATTTGCTGTATCAGGATCCAGAGTCAAATCCACTGAGAGAGATCAGACATTATCAATCAACTTCAGAACAAACATTTTCAGATGTACAGTATATAATATAGATTAACAAAGTATGTCAAGTGTATTGAAGAAAATGGTGTCAGTCACACTGTACCTGCAAATTTCTGCACAAACTTCAACCCTGTGGACACAGATGACAATATAATGATGAATTATTTATAGCAATAATTTCAGGTTGACATTGAGTTTCTCTGTTATCATGTTATTCTCAGTCTTCAGTTTATAAAACAAAATGCAAATTGTTAACAAAAACATGAGTTAATGTTGGAATATAACATAACATAGACAGGGTTTATTAAGTTATTTTATCATACCAGTCTAATGTTAACATGTCAAGTTTAAGTGTTATGGTTATATTTTTGAAACAGTGTGATCTTTTGCAGACTGAGTTAAAAATAATTATCTGCAGTGATCACCACCATGCCACCCATGCTTAAATTGGATTTAACCTAGAATATTCCTTGAAAAAAAAAAAAAGTCTTATAGCTACGGACAAAAAAAATTGAAACATTTAAAATTCACATACCAGTTTGACTGAGTTTTTCATTTAGAGTCTCATCTAGAGTTTTCTTCAGTTCAGTCAGAGCTCTTTTCAGAGAGTTCACATTCACATCAGAGTCAATCCTGATCTCAGTGCAGTTCTTGGTGTGTGGATGACTGTACAGGGATGACCAAGTCTACAGCAGGAGAAAGAGAAGACTGTTAAATAATGTGACCGGTGCAAAATTTGTGAGAATGAGACTAATTTCAAAAAAATATCTGTGTGGGTGAGTATTTACGCAAACATTATCTGTTATGTCTTAAGTTAACATTTTGGTTAACTGATGTGATAAAACATCTGATGTGTAAAATAGCAGATCCATGTAGTACAGTGGTCTTAATATACAGGCTGCCTGTTTCATTAATGTTAATCAAATAATTGTGTTATCATGGGAAGAAAATGTAATGCATATGTTTTCTAGATATTTAGTGTGTGCCAAATTTGTTATTACCATGGATTTTAAGGTATGGTTGCTTGGTGAAATTGTTTTGGAACCTTTAGAAAACTTGAACTAAATTTTTCTCAAAATTGACTTTGCTGACTCTATCGACTTCAAACGAGTGCAGTCTTAATTTTGTGACTCAAACAAATCACACATAATTTTGTTTAATAGAGAAAATGACAACCAATTTTGAACATTTGCGCATTGCGACTTATTTTGCCAGCATGGGTCACTTATTTTTTAAGTTTTATGGGCGATTTCCCAGGCAAAGATTGAACCTTGTCCTTATAAACCAGATTAACAGAAATCTGCTTTCTCTTTCATGGTTTTAAATAGTCCTAGACTTAGCCTAGTCCAGAGTTCCCTTTTGATATGGTTTACTCGTCGTATTGCGAGTTGCTGACGCTATAGGGGGACTCCTTTTCTCCAAAATGCTGAAACCTGATTGAATCGCGTCTGTGCACTTTCAGACAAATGGCATTGCAGTGTGCATTTCACCGACATAAGTCAGTGCTGGGCGTTATTTCATCTGAATCTTTCTCCTTCAGTGCAAAGATCATCTCCTTGCTGACTCCAAAGAAGATGAAGAAAGAAGCCTACTAGCTCACCATGGAAGTGCCCTGGCAGCTGATTACAACGCTTGCATGCCAAAAGAGCATATTTTCCCTGGGCATTTGGTACAAAATGTGTACACAAGTGTGACACGTGCAGGGCACCCCTGCACCCCTTGGATAAGCACTCTTTGAGTGCATTGCCTGCCTGCCTGCACACACTGAGGCCATGACAAGTTGAGATAAGCTGCTTTTACTGTGAGAGCATGGATCATTTTTATTTAAAGAGAGTGATCCCGCCCCTCGTGGTCCCCCATATTCTTCCTCTTTAGGAGCCTCGGAGGAAGAAACCGCTGAGTCACGGAGCTGAGATGCGGGTCTGAGTGAGTTATATCAAGCCTGGTTTGGACGGCAAAGTAATCCGTCTCCCCACCAAGGCCATTGAGTGGTCAGCCCCAGAAGAGACCGTCTGCAGCTGCCTCGACGAGTAGGTCCTGCTGCTGGGGTGCCGCCACAAAGCCCCCTGCTAGAGACCTGTCCCGTTCTTTCAAGAAGTTCATGATGAACTTACTAGGTCATGACGTGCGTCCATTGCCCGCATCCACTCTTCAATCTCAACCGCCCACAGCTAATTTGACGGCGCCGAGCAGAAGGGGTAAGAGAAGCCCCACTTGAAGAGGCTGTTGCCAAGCACCTCTGCATACCCACAGCACTAGGATGGAAAGCCAAGGCTACACTGAAACGATCAAACAAGGTTACTGGCAGACCTCCCTGTTTCAGGTGTGTGGTCCAAACTCTGGCGCAGGGCAGCAAATCTCATGTTTTTCTCTCCAAGTTATAGAGTTTACGAGCGAAAGGTGTCGCAGAGAAGCCCACAGTAAGTCAGGCTTTTACAGCTGCTACTTCCTCATTCCAAAGTACGACAATACGAGCACACTGAATGAGGCGGCAATTCAGGATTTTAACTTTAAACAAATCCTCTCGCAAATATTTATCAAATTTGCATTCGAAGGGGTGGCTTACCAACCTCCCAGCCCAGCAAGCAATTTTGCATTTAAAAGACATCTAATAGCCGTCCAAACACAGCCCAGACATCTAAAACAAGGCAAAATTTGGGCTGTCAGTGAAAATTTAATAGACGTCTAAACCATATCCCAAGAATAGACTAGTTGTTTCATTTAATTTCTTTGTTATCTAATTGATAACTAGTTTCGGGTTACAACTGAGATGGCGGCATGAGAGGTGGACGCTTTTGCTTAACTTAATATAGAATTCCTCATTCGTTCAGTTGAGTACTTAATTTAATACATTTTGGCAATGCAACCTGAGGTACTATGTCATTAGAAACTTTTTGGCCTGATTCTTTTGTTAAAATGCAGAAACGTCTTGGTTACGTATGTAACCCTCTTTCCCTGAGTAGGGAACGGAGACGTTACGTCAAGTGACGACGAATGGGGTTTCGCTTAGAAAGCCTATCGACTTCGAGTATTAAAAAACAAGCCAATGGCAAAGAAATGCCATGGGTCTGAGGAATTTGCATGGCGCAACTCCGCCCCACCTCGTGGGAATAAAAGGAGGACACCGGCAACATGCAGATATGTTTCTTCGCTGAGGAGCTAAGACTGAACTCAGGTGGCCCCCGCGGTACAGCGGAAGGGGCAGCCTGACGTAACATTTCCGTTCCCTTCTCACGACTTACAGAATACACATATGACCCGGGAGGAGGCTGCATACGGAGAACACTGTGGTGTCCAGCCCGAAGGGTGGAATATTTCACACCCAGGGGTGGCAAGGTGGCTTGCCAAGGGAAAGACACATGCTCAGAGAGGCTTACAGTGGAAATACACGTGGGGGTCGCCCAGAGGGGGGACCATGCACACGGAGGCACCTAGCCAATGCGCAAGCAATAGACACTGGCGTTGACGTTAGCAGCGCTGGAGGAGCTCAGGGCTTGACGGGGGAAGCTCACCTGAGGAAAATATCGCACGTATCCAGTCCGTGTGGAGTGGCGAGCAAGCGAAGACACCTGAGCAGGTCCTAGTACCGGCTGGTTGGAGCGAGTACATGAGAGGACACTGGCTCCACTCTGAAATTGTAGAATCTGGCGAATGTGTTGGGTGTCGCCCAGCCTGCAGCTCTGCAGATGTCTGTTAGCGAGGCGCCATGCACTAGAGCCCAAGAGGAAGCCACACTCCGGGTTGAGTGGGCTATCACACCAAGGGGGCATGGCCAACCTGTAAGACAGCCTTTGCTTGGAGAGAGCCTTCCCCTTCAGCTTTCCACCATAACACATAGAGCTGGTCTGAGGTCCTGAAACACTGCGTTCTGTCTACATAGGCGCGGAAAGCGTGTACTGGACAGAGCAGTGCCAAAGCTGGGTCTGCCTCCTCCGGGGGCAGTGCTTGCAGGTTCACCACCTGATCCTGAAAGGGAGTGGTGGGAACCTTGGGCACATATCCAGGTGGTCTCAGGATCACGTGAGAGTAGGCCGGGCCTTGATGGAGGCCAGTGTAACAAGCAGAACTGCAGGGATTAAAGTGAAAAAAATTCTTCTGACTGAAATTTTTTTCAGGCCAAGTAATATTCCTGTAACTTTATTTAAATAGTCGAGACCAATAACGTTTTAAGGGGAGATGTTTTAAACCGCTTTAATATTGCCAGTTTCCATATTTTAAAAGCTATTTTAATTTATGAAAAATAATTACTTATCTTGACAAATAATCAACCATCTACATAACTTTTCAGTGCATGTTTTTATTTATCTTATTAGACCAAACAATGCTAAACTATATTAAAGGGTACCTATCATGGAATTTTGAAAATTGCCCTTCATGTAGTGTGTAACATAGATCTAAGTGAACGAAAACATCCTGCAAAGTTTTAAATATGAAAGTTCACCGTATACAAAGTTATTGTCTCTCAAAAGTAAGAGTCGACTCTGAGTCGCTGATATGAATCGATAGACGAACGATGCATTTTCTCTAACTTTCGTACGTCACTTGTACAAATTATTTGAATAAGACACGCCCACTCATTGCGCGCGCCAGACACCAGTGAAAACATCATGTCGACGAGCTGTTCTGAAGTGCGAATCAAAAGCGAACTTTTTTTTCACTGCCCAGGGACGAGCATGTGAAGAATCTAGCTAGAGTTTATATTTACAACTATACCACACAAGTATAGCCACCTTGAGCTGTGTTCGCGTCATTTTAATGAGGATTCCTTTACAAACATAAATGCTTTCAAGTCGCATTCGCGAGTCGGTTGATACTGAAGGAACGTTTAGTACCAAGTTTATTTGGATCGGCTTCATCCTCCGAATCACAACCTGTAAGTACTGTTAATAATTGTTGCTTTTAATGGGTTTTGTAGCATGCTCAATGTGTGTGTGTGTGTGTGTCAGGGGGTTTGTTGTATACTGCGCGCATACATAGCGAGCGCACGGGAGAGAGCGAGAGACACTCGCAAGGTCTCTCGCTCTCTCCCTTTCTACCGTGCTTACGTGCGCGCGCGCTATGTTTGTTATCCGCGCAGTATGTTCTGTCTCGCACGCGCCGCGCGTTATAGATTCCGGGAGATTTGAACTAATTCGCGGGCATCAGGGAGACGCTATCAATATGCGGGAGACTCCCGGAACTTCCGGGAGACTTGGGATGTGTGTGTGTGTGTGTGTGTGTGTGTGTGTGTGTGTGTGTGTGTGTGTTTTGAAATATGTAAAATGTTTGTCGTTGTTATTGGAGTTGTCATAAAGAATAGAGCGTATTGTAGTACTGCAGTGCTTTATCAATATGTTTAAGCTTTGGGTTAACGCGAAAAATAACTGACTGGGTCGTCTGACCAATCACGGCAGATTAGCGTCACGCAAAGGCGGGGTTTGAAAAATGAGTCGTCAAACGAATCATTAGGGAGTCGGTGAGCAAATCAGGTAAAAATAAATGCATATTATAAGACAACAAAAGTGTTTTTTGTCATTGCATGCATGTAAAACTGTTGTTGGGGACTCCCAGAACAATATTAGGAACATTTTAAATGCCATAATAGGTACCCTTTAATATAATATATGGCTTGTTCAATGTCAAATCGTTTTGGCTGAGGGCAAAGTTAAGTTGAATAACTTTATATATTTAGGCTATTTAACTTTAACTTTGTAGCCTATTGGAGAGCTGACTTATGTTTGACTGAATTGTTTGCTTTATTTCTCATTGTATAGCTTATTATAGCCTACTTATTAGGCTACTTATACTTTTGAACGGGATATTATTGATCATTAAAACTGACATTTAACAAAAAGAGACAAGGTTGTAATTTTATATAATACTAAAATATATAAAATATTCTTTATATACATTTACTATGCATTATCTTGTACATGCATAATACAATAAAACGATACAACCCTGTCTGTTTGTTAAATGTTAGTTTTAATGATCAATAATGTTTCATATTTTTAACTTGAAAACAAAAAGAAGCAGGGTTGTTTTATATTTCGTGTTGTTATAAATGCAGTGAAGATATGTACGTGTTGCCTGAACCACATTTGTGTGGCCATTAATATTTTTATGAATATGTTCATTTATAAATGAAAAGAGGCAGAGTTGTATTTTATACCATATTTCGTTTAATTGTTGCCTAAAATATACATAAATGGGGACAAAAAGTAAGACTGTTAAGTTAGCACTTTTAAACATCCGCTCACTTAAAAATAAATCACTTCTAGTCAACGACTTAATAACCACATACAACCTGGATTTTATGTTGCTAAATGAAACTTGGCTAGAAGACAGCTGCAGTGCAACAGTCCTCAATGAAACATCCCCTCCTAACTTTACTTTTATGAGTGTTTGCAGAGCGGGTAAGAGAGGCGGGGGCTTAGCTGCTCTTTTTAAAGATGTCTATCAATGTAAGCAAATATCATTTGGGAATTACCCGTCTTTCGAATATCTGGGTATTGTGTTAAAAGGTGCTCCACGTATTTTACTTATCATTATTTACAGGCCTCCAAAATACTCTCCAGCCTTTGCTGAGGACTTTACAGAACTGTTATCAACAATTTCCTCTGAGTTTGACAGTTTTGCCATTGCTGGAGATTTTAACATTCACATAGATAATGCAGAAAACAGTATGGCAAAAGAAATTCAAAACTGTTTTGAAACTTTTGATCTGACTCAGCTTGTACATGGACCCACACATAATTGTGGACAGACTCTAGATTTACTTATCAGTAAGGGTCTAAACATCTCATCGATTGTTATTAAGGATGTAGCACTGTCTGATCATTTCTGTATTTTCTTTGATATATTGATCTCTCCTGCCATTGAAGCTAGATCTGTGTCTGTCAAGAAGAGATGCTTAAACGAGAACATTAAAACCAAGCATATCTGCTGACTCTGTTGATTTTCTTCTTGAATCTTTTAACTTAAAAATTAAAAGTGTAATCGATGATATTGCTCCTGTGAAAGTCAGGAAGAATAGTGGCAGACAAAAAGCACCTTGGAGAAACTCAACAGCTGTCCAAAACATGAAAAGACAATGCAGAAGAGCAGAGTGCATGTGGCGGAAGACAAAACTTGTAGTCCATTATAACATCTACAAAGACAGCATCCATGCTTTTAATATGGAACTAGGCAAAGCTAGACAGACTTTCTTCTCGAATATTATAAACAGCAACTTAAACAACACACGCACTCTTTTTGCTACTGTAGAGAGACTGACAAACCCACCAAGCCAGATTCCCAGTGAAATGCTCTCAGACAGCAAGTGCAGTGAGTTTGCTTCTTTCTTCTCTGAGAAAATCAATAATATCAGAAAGGTGATCAGCTCATCCTTGAGTTGCGCTGGGGTCAAACAGATCAGACCACTACCTGAGAAAGTAGTTACTATATCTGTTTTCGAAGAAATTGATGGCAAAATTTTGAAAGAAACCGTACAGCACCTTAAAACATCAACCTGCGCCCTTGACACACTTCCCACATCTTTTTTCAAAAGTGTGTTAAACAGCTTAGAAGCAGATCTCCTAGAAGTGGTAAATGCCTCACTTCTCTCTGGGAGTTTCCCAAACTCCCTGAAAACTGCAGTTGTCAAGCCCCTCCTGAAAAAGAGCAATCTTGATAAGACCATCTTAAGCAATTATAGACCGATCTCAAATCTTTCCTTCATAGGCAAGATCATTGAAAAAGTTGTCTTCAATCAGCTGAACAAATTCTTAAGCTTGAATGGATACTTTGACAATTTTCAATCTGGTTTCGGATCGCATCACAGCACAGAGACAGCTCTCATAAAGATAATAAACGATATTCGCTTAAATACTGATACAGGCAAATTATCAGTGCTGGTACTACTCGACCTCAGTGCTGCATTTGACACTGTCAATCACAACATACTCCTTGACAGGCTGGAAAACTGGGTGGGGCTTTCTGGGATAGCCCTAAAATGGTTCAGGTCATACTTAGAATAATAATAATAATAATAATAATTCATTACATTTATATAGCGCTTTTCTGGACACTCAAAGCGCTTTACATAGAAGGGGGGGAATCTCCTCAACCACCACCAATGTGCAGCATCCACTTGGATGATGCGATGGCAGCCATATTGCGCCAGAACGCTCACCACACACCAGCTTACTGGTGGAGAGGAGACAGTGATGAAGCCAATCAGTATATAGGGATTATTAGGAGGCCATGATGGACAGAGGCCAAGGGGCAAATTTGGCCAGGATGCCGGGGTTACACCCCTACTCTTTCGAAAGACATCCTGGGATTTTTTTGTGACCACAGAGTGTCAGGACCTCGGTTTAACATCTCATCCGAAGGACGGTGCTATTTTGACAGTATAGTGTCCCCATCACTACACTGGGGTGTTAGGTCCCACACAGACCACAGGGATAGCACCCCCTGCTGGCCTCTCTAACACCTCTTTCAGCAGCAACCTGGTTTTCTCAGAAGGTCTCCCATCCAGGTACTAACCAGGCTCAGCCCTGCTTAGCTTCAGTGGGCAACCAGTCTTGGGCTACAGGGTGATATGGCTGCTAAAGGGAGAGGTTATTATGTGAGTATAGGAGACCATAAGTCTGAGTGGACATCGATGTCATGCGGAGTCCCCCAGGGCTCAATTCTTGCACCACTCCTATTCAACCTGTATATGCTCCCAATGAGCCAAATAATGAGAAAGAACCGAATCTCTTACCACAGCTATGCAGACGACACACAGCTCTACTTAGCCCTATCGCCTAACGATTTCAGCCCCATTGACTCCCTGTGCCAATGCATTGATGAAGTAAATGGTTGGATGTGCCAAAACTTTCTTCAGTTAAACAAAGACAAAACTGAAGTCATTGCGTTTGGAAACAAAGATGAAGTTCTCAAGGTGAATGCATACCTTCACTCTAGGGGTCTAACAACTAAAAATCAAGTCAGGAATCTTGGTGTGTCTCTAGAGTCAGACCTTAGTTTCAGTAGTCATGTCAAAGCAATTACTAAATCAGCATACTATCATCTGAAAAATATTGCAAGAATTAGATGCTTTGTTTCCAGTCAAGACTTAGAGAAACTTGTGCATGCTTTCATCACCAGCAGGGTGGATTATTGTAATGGACTCCTCACTGGCCTTCCTAAAAAGACCATAAGACAGTTGCAGCTCATACAGAACGCTGCTGCCAGGATTCTGAGCAGAACCAGAAAATATGAACATATCACACCAGTCCTCAGGTCTTTACACTGGCTCCCAGTTACATTTAGGATTGATTTTAAAGTATTATTACTGGTATATAAATCATTCAATGGGCTAGGACCTCAATATATTGCAAATATGCTCACTGAATATAAACCCAACAGATCACTCATATCATCAGGATCACATCAGTTAGAAATACCAAGGGTTCACTCTAAGCAAGGAGAGTCTGCTTTTAGCTACTATGCCAGCCGCAGCTGGAACCAGCTTCCAGAAGAGATCAGATGTGCTCCTACAGTAGTCACATTCAAATCCAGACTGAATGAGCACTGTGCCACTGTTCGTCCGACTGTTTTTACTGTACTTTATTTTAATTTTTATTCTAAACTGTTTTAATTATTCTTATTTGTTTTGATTATTTTATTTTCTCCTATGTAAAGCACTTTGAATTACCATTGTGTATGAAATGTGCTATATAAATAAACTCGCCTTGCCTTGCCTAACTTTTCATCTGTCTCTCCTCTGTTCAAGTGCAAAGGACAACCTGTGTGTGTGTGTGTGTGTGTGTGTGTGTGTGTGTGTGTGTGTGTGTGTGTGTGTGTGTGTGTGTGTGTGTGTGTGTGTGTGTGTGTGTGTGTGTGTGTGTGTGTGTGTGTGTGTGTGTGTTGTGTGTGTGTGGTGAGAACTTAGCACGTGTGATTGTGGTGTTTTCCACGGATGCTCATTGCTGGAGCCACTAACCTCCCACTGGTAAGAATCCACACTATCTCTTTCCCTTCTTGATGAGTGTGTGTGTTATGATTGGAGTGTAAGGATTGTGTGTGCTTTGTTGTTGATTTTGTGTTAAGTGTATTTTGTCTGCTGTGATAAATTATCTTATAGGTTTGCTGTGAAGAACAAACACTTCTTGAAGCGGATCATTTTGTGTACGTGCTGTTGATTTTAAAAAGAAAAGCAATAAAATTCTATTTTTGTACTGGACCACTGTCTCTGGCTAATCAATCACGAACGTGAGTGCCTTGTTAGAATAAACTAACTAATTCTTTGGGTGTAAATCCCATCGTGGCGTAGTCTGCTAATTGTCTGGGCTTAACACCGGTTATTTGTATCCCTCCTGCCACACAAGCATGGGGCGGCATTACTTCATAGTATTAGCCATAACCTCTGGTTATTGTTTGAGCTTTAACTAAGTTGTTATATAGACTACTGTAGGGGACCAAACAGAATTACTATTTAAATAATGGCACGCATGGACAGCCTATTAAATATTATTAGTCATAACCTCTGCTCTGACTAATAATCAGACTGGCGAGTTTGTGACCGTGAGATTCACGTTAACCGCCGGTGTGAGACTCTGAGCAACATTGGAATCTGAATGAACAATTAAAGAGTTAAACAGAATAATAAAATATCTAGATAAATATAAATTACCAATAATCCATTGGCATTCCAAACTAAATTCAAGGTCAAGATAAAATTTAGTCAGATAAAGGTGTAGTTGAAATTAAATCACTTTGCGCACTGAAAAAAACACACAGGAAACCTTCAGCCACACCATTGGATACCGTCGTTGGGTCAATTTGTTGGACCTTAAAGAATAGACTTTTTGTCCTGTAATATTGTACATATTGACTGAGAGATGTTGACAGACCTGTATGAGATGGAGATGATCTTCAGTGTGTGAGAGCTGCTCCAGCTCAGTGTTTCTCCTCTTCAGCACAGTAATTTCCTGATGCAGCTCTTTAATGAGATCTTCAGCCTGTTTCTCTGCTGCTTTCTGCTGTTCCTCCATCATCTTCAGCAGATCAGACTGAGATCTCTCAATGGAGCGGATCAGATCAGTGAAGATCTCAACACTGGAGGATTTCTCTTCCTCTGTGTTTCTCTGATGAACGAGAACAGTTATGTTTGTTAATCTATTCCATATTCACATATTATTCGATTCCCCAACCATTTCCTCCTGCATAATCAATTTTTTTCTCCTTTTTGCTGCAAATCAGCGCACAGACAATTAGGATCGTGATCTTCTTGCAGGCTATAATTTTTAATAACAAATTCAGTCTCGGGCGAGAACTCACGCAAGCGTGATCTTGTGTTATTTCCTTAAAGGATTAGTTCACTTTTTAAAAAACTTTTGCTGATAATTTACTCACCCCCATGTCATCCAAGATGTCCATGTCTTTCTTTCTTCAGTCGAAAAGAAATTAAGGTTTTTGATGAAAACATTCTAGGATTTTTCTCCATGTAATGTAATACAGTGGCAGCCAAAGGGTTCAAGGTCCAAATGACAGTTTCAGTGCAGCTTCAAATGACTTTAAACGACACCAGACGATGCATAAGGGTCTTATCTTGCAAAACGATCGGTCATTTAAAAATAAAAAATAAATAAAAAAGTAAGTTTATGCCTTGCTCTGTTCCGTGATCCGCGGTCATGACTCTCCTGTTCGAACTCGTTCATCAAAATGAACGAGTCTTTTTTCGAGTCGTTTCGTTCATTCAACAAACAGAATGAACGAAATGACTCGGAAAAAAGACTCGCTTTGGCTGCCACTGTATTACATTACATGGAGAAAAATCCTAGAATGTTTTCATCAAAAACCTTAATTTCTTTTCGACTGAAGAAAGAAAGACATGGACATCTTGGATGACATGGGGGTGAGTAAATTATCAGCAAAAGTTTTTTAAAAAGTGAACTAATCCTTTAATGCTTCTCACGTGTGTTTGGTTGTGAAACGTAGTTTGCGGACCAGACAGAAGTGGTTGGCGCTTCTTTCTTTTGTAAAGTCATGCAATGTGACTAGGATAGTTAGAGAGAGAAGTTGGGAGAGGGGGATCGGAAATGACCGTGAGTGAAACGACTATATGAACTCGGGTTGATCGAAGCAGAAACCTTTCTCAGCTCTACTGAGTCCTGGATCTCTTGAATCTTCTTCTTTCTGCCCTGGATCATCTGATGAATGTCTGTCTGTGTCTGAAACAGCTGATTCTACATACAGAGAAAAACATAGACACACTTATCACTGAATATTGCTTTCCATCTTCTGACTGTCTTATTTAGAAAAAACAAACAAAACATTTAAAATATAGTTTTGAATCTTTTAATTCATGTCTGACCATTTTGAGGGTAACAAAATTGGCTTTTTTCAGATGTATTGGACTGAACTGATGTATTGGGATCTCGTCTGAGAGCCTTTGAGTGGTAACAGAACAGGTCAATGCACAATGCGAGTGAGATTTGCATTGCATGCCAGTCCCCGCTTCCGGGTATATAAGGCATATGTTAAGGCAAACGCACACATTAAGTTTTCTGCTGAGGAGCCGAGACGGGGTCCGGGCCGTTTCAGCGGAGGTACAGGAGTTGGGGCGATGGAATGTAAAGTCTCTAATCTCTCCTTCTGGGAACGAGGGTTACATTAGTAACCTAGAGATTCCCTATCACTCAGACATGTTCGATGCTACATCGGACTGAACTGACGTATTGGGATCCCTATGGAAAGTGCCACAACAGCTGCCTTGAGTAAGCCTCCCCCTGCACTTGTTGGGACAGAAGAAAGGACAGGGCTTTGCACAGAGAATGTCAATCACTGGTGTTCCTTCTGACCCTATACAGTGAAACTACCTGATAACACTGGGAAAGTGTGCCTAATCCAACCAGAAAGGAATGCTACAGAGACCACATCCAGCCCGTAGGCAAGTCACATGTGGAGTTACACATATAGACTGACCATTAGGGCAGTGCTACATATGGAATATCTCTGTGGTTGATCCTGCCTTGTTCAGGGGTGGAGTCAATAAGACACGGGCTCCAATACCAACAGGAAAGCAATACCGTGGAAGAATACACATATGGTTTAACCTAGGAGGGGAATCACAACATATAGGCATATAGTCTAGTATAGAGGCTGACAAACCGGGCATACACAAGTACTAGACCTGGCAAGGACGCTGGAGTAACTTCAAGTTTTAACTGTTGGGGGAACTCACCTGAAGAGCAGAATAGGCGCTCGTATCTCGTCCTCAGAGGGGAATGGTGCAGCAAGCAATACACAGAGCCAGCCTACCTGCATATTACCTGTTTGTACCCAACACACGGGAAGAAACTGGCTCCATTTAGGTGTTGTCCAGCCTGCAGCTCTGCATATGTCTGCCAGAGAGGTGCCTAGGAGGAAGCAACCCTCCGTGTCGAGTGAGCTCTCACTCCAAGGGGGCACGGCTCACCTTTGGATTGGTCAGTCAAGTAATTGTCATCCACTTTCCAGTTTGCCAACCTCTGCTTGGAGACAGCCTTTCCATTCTGTTTCCATTGCAGACAAAGAGCTGTTCTGAGCTCTGAAGCTCTGTGATAGTTGGCCGGCCCGAATTTCAGGCACGCTTCGCTGACCGAAAATGCCTGCAGGTCCCCCACCCGCTTAATGGATGTGAACGAAGTCAGATGAACTGTCTTCAGAGACAGGATCTTGATCTTTACTGACTGCAAGAGCTCAAAAGATGGTCTCTGTAGGGCCGTTAAGTCCAGAGAGAGGTCCCAAGAGGGAAAGAGGTTTGGCGGAGGAGGATTCAACCTCCTGACGCCTCTCATGAATCTGATGACCAAGTCATATTTCCCCAGAGACTTACTGTCTACTGCGTTGTGATGTGCGCCGATAGCGGCAACATACAATTTCAGAGTGGAGGGAGACCACCTTCGCTCCAACCTTTTTTGCAGGGCATCTACGAGGGTCTTCCCTGCGAGAAGAACACCAATCAACAAAGAGCAAAATCAACTTAAAAGCATAAGCACTCTTTGTAGAGAGGGCTCTAGCTGAAGTCATAGTGTCAACTACTGCTGGAGGTAGGCCACTTTAGTCCTCAGCATCCTGTCCAGAGACTACACGTGAAGGTTCCAGAGGTCTGGACGCGGGTCCCCCGTCCCTAAGAAAGCAGCACCTTCCTCAGGAGGATCCGACAAGGAGGGGCTGTTTTGAGGAGCATGAGTTCTGGGAACCAGGTCCGGGTGGACCAGTAAGGTGCAACGTGCTCCTCATCCTCCCTGACCTTGCACAGTGTCTGGGGGAAACGGATACTTGTGTAGGCCCCGGGCCAGCTCTGTGCCAGTGTATCCATGCTGAGGGTCCCCCCGGTCAGTGAATAAAACAACTGGCATTGGGTTGTCTCTGGAGATGCAAACAGATCAACATGAGCGATCCCGAAGCGTTCCCAAATCAGCTGGACCGTCCGGGGATGGAGTCTCCACTCTTCCCTGGAAATGTGCTGTCATGAGACAATTGCTGCACGATTGAGTACAGGGATGTGAATGGCACAAAGCAACCCGAGACGCTTCTGACTCCATAGGAGGATATGACGGGCAAGTTGCGACATACGATGGGAGCGTAGACCACCTTGACAGTTGATGTACGCAATAGTCGATGTGTTGTCCGTCCGGACCAGTAAATGTTTGCCCCACAGCAACAGAAGAAACCGGCCAACAGTACGGCAACTCGAGGCAATTGAAATTCCACTGCAGTTGAGGTATTGTCCAGGAACCTGAGGCTGTGTGCACGTCGCATACAGCATCCAAACCCGTGCTGGAGGCATCTGTTCAAACGACAAACACATGCCTGAACACTTGTTCTAGGGAAACTCCTGCCTGTAGAAAAACAAGGTCCAACCACAGGCTGAAAGTGCGGTGACAGATCAGAGTGATTTCCATCTGTACTCAGTTGTCAAGCCAGTACTGAAGCGGTCTCATATGAAGCAATCTGAGCGGCATTACTGCGGCTGTGGATTCCATATGTCCCCGGAGCCTCTTAAACAGTTTCAGTACAGCAGGTTCTGCCCTTAAACATATTCAAGCAGTTCACCACTGACTCTGCACACTTGTTTGTGAGTTGCGTTGTCATGTCAACCAAGTCCAACTCCATACCGAGAAAAGAGATTCTCTGCATAGGGGAGAGTTTGATCTTTTCCCAGTTGACCCAAAGACCCAAGCGGCTGAGGTGTCTGAGCACCAGGTCCCTGTGTTTGCATAAGCTTAGGCCAGTGGTCGAGATACGTCGAGATAACTATATGTCCTTCAGGTTGAACGCCACAGATCTTGGTGGCGAACGCACGTGAGGATGCATTTCTGCGTCAGCATCTTGAACGGAATCTTGTGAAGGGCCCAATTCAAGACGTGCAGATCCAAGATCGGTCTTAACCCATTTCCTTGCTTGGGCACAATGAAGTACTGGCTAGAGCAGTGCTTTTCAAACCCTGGGTCGCGACCCTCGGGGGGGTTGCGAGAATTAAAAAATGGGTCTCCAGTGATTAAAATAAATAAATAATAATAATTCAGTTTTCTAATAAAATTAATATTAATAATAATGAAACAACGAAACAAACTGAATGCTTCTCCTGACATGCGTGTTGCCCTCTCGACCTGCGAACCGGCTTGGGACCAGATTATGCATTACCCTTCTCATTAATATAGCCTACACAAAACACGCACTCGTTCGCTCCATCCGCAACACACACACACACCGTTCGCTCAATCGGCAGCAACACACAAACACTCGTCGTTCCTTCCTATGGCTGTCAAAATTACTCAAAAATGACGTTTGAATATTCCCTCTAAATAAAACACACATATTCTAACTATTCGAACATCTGGTTGTGCATTTTGTCAACGACGCGCATTACGTCAATAACAGGACAAATTAATACAAAGAGACCTAACTACTCGCAGGCACTCTTCTCTCTCTCTCTCGCCCTCACCTCACGCTCTCTGTGCATAACGGTTTAAATGAACAATAACAATAAACAAATGTTGAGTGATGATCAAGAGTTTTGTGCAAGCAATTTAAGGTCGCGACTCTTGTCCCAAATATAGCAGGCTTCATTCAGTGATTGAAACAAATAATATTAACATTAATTGAAGTTTTACAGTAGCTAGAACCGACATTGAACGCTCCGAGCGAGCTGTGCTGTGGTGAACCATGGAACATGATCAAATTATTTCAGAATTGACTTTGCGTTGCAATCGCGTCAAGGATCAGAAAGTGCACGTGTATCATCATAAGTGGTTAAAAAAAGTGCTGAGATGATTTTTTTCTGCGCACAAGCATATGGGTTGCGTCAAAAAAAAAAATGGGTCCCTCCTGAAAAAGTTCGAAAACCACTGGCTAGAGGGACCAGCTCTATCGCGTCCTTCGTCAGTAAGACTGCGATCTTCGCACGCAGCACAGGAGCATACTTGTCTGCCACTGAGGTACTGAGGCTGTGGGGGCTGTAAGTGTGATGGCACACTTACCTGGCTCCACAGTTCCAGTGAAGGAGAGGCTGGAGATCCGTGAAAAGGCATTGCGTCCTTTGTTGACTTCCTTCATCTCAGCAAGTTTCAGCCAGAGATGGCATTCCTGGACCACTAGCGTGGACATTGTCTGCCTAAGGGACTTTCGTCACTGTCCGCAGCTCCTGCATCAACCCTGGGTCAAAACTACCTTCCTGAAGCTCTTTTAGTGCTTTGACCTCATGAGGGCTATAGAGTAGAGTTCAAAGGCGGCCTGTACAGCAGCGCTTTAAGCCTTGGCCATGAGTGCAGCCGAGAATGCACCGCAACTGCACGCTCCACCTGGGGATCTCCATGTACCCTTTGGTCGCCCAGCCATTGTTAGTGAGAGCGGAGGAGGCAGCGGAACGGTTTCTGGCAGAAAAAGGTGCCCCCCACGAATTTGTGACCTCCTCATGCTCTTCCAGGAAGAAAGGGACCAGAGTGAAAAGGTGGTGTTCACCATGCACCGCCCTCAGAAAAGAATCATCCAGCCGCGAGTGTTCGGGACATGGTTGGAGTGTTCCACTCGAGCCCAATGCTCGTGGCGGCCTGGGAAATCATGGCAGTCAGGTCTGGGTTGGACTCGAACAATGCTACACTGCACAAAGGGGGCAGCACAGGCGAATCTTCATCCCCAGAAGACTCAAGCCCACCCTCTGATGCAGCGATCGACATCTGGTCCTCTGCAGGAGCCCCGAAAGAGATGTCGGGTCCCCCATGGGGATTCACCCGGCAGGAGAGTCACACCAACAAAGGAACAACTGACTCACTGAATGATGATTGAAGAGCAGAGTGAAACAACATCTGCTCTGCTCCGAAGCAAAAGCTTAATGTGTGAGTTTGCTGCTGCCTTATATTACTGGAAGCGGGAAGTGGATTGGCTTGTTCTGTTACCACTCAATGGTGATTGGGCTCTCAGGCGAGATCCCTGTACGTCAGTTCAGTCTGATGTAATGTCGAAGATGATTGACTGATAGGGAACTGAATTTCATGTAGTGTCTAAAGTGCGTTGTTTGTAACTCTTGCCTTCTTCTCTCGACTCTCCTCCTCTATAGGAACAGTGTTGTGACCCTTGTGTTCTCCTTCAGTGCAGAACAGACAAACACACGTCTGATCATCTCTACAGAACAGCTCTAGAGGTCTCTCGTGTTTCTGGCATATAAAATTCTCCAGATTTTCCACAGCGTTGATCAGTGTGTGTTTCTTTAGACGTGGGACTCTGTGATG
Organism: Chrosomus eos; assembly: GCA_036326025.1. Classification (NCBI taxonomy): domain Eukaryota; kingdom Metazoa; phylum Chordata; class Actinopteri; order Cypriniformes; family Leuciscidae; genus Chrosomus; species Chrosomus eos. Next base: position 33,839,840 of record CM070837.1, read on the forward strand.
AGGCTCCAGATGAGTCTCACAGTAAGAGCTTTGACACGTCAGGCAGGTCTTCACAGCTTTCTGCTTTCTTTCATCACAGAAGTCACAGAACACCTCAGATTCTCCTAGATTGAGCTTTTTCTTAAAGTGTTGCACAACTTCTCTCAGTGTTGTATTAATCTTGAAATCCGGTATTTTGCTGAATTTTTCTTTACAGAGTGGACAGAAGCAGGTCTGTGTGCTCGTCCAGCACTTGATCAAGCAGGTTTTGCAGAAGTTGTGTCCACATGGAGTGGTGACTGGATCCGTGAACACTTCCAGACAGATGGAGCACTGGAGCTCCTCATTTAGAGATGGACCACTGGAGGATGCCATGGCTGAAAAGATAAGTAATGACAACAATATATCATCTACATTGCTGAAGAGAGCAATTTTTATTATTATATGTACTGAGTAAGTTAGGCTATGGATGCTGCATGTTAAATACTATTATAACTTACAACAACAGATTATGTACCACTGTTTATATCAAAGTCAAAAAATATATAACTTGCCTCCTACCACTACAACACTAACACATTGAGCCTATAAGCTCCACCCTTAACTTCTGGTCTGAGACTGCTGGTTTCGTTTTAGATGGGCTCTTTGACACTGCAGTTGAGTACTGTATTGAGTGATAGTAAAAACCTGAGAAAACGAAATACAGAAACTAGTAACATGTTTTTGCAACAACAATTTAATACCATCATAAGATCTTTTATAAAAGACCACACTGAAAATGAGTGGAACTTTTTTCAAGCAAATCACTTACTAAATAAACATCTGTAAACACCAAGTGTCATTTCTGTTTAATGCAGTTATGATTTTCACTGAATATTTTTATTCTGTCTGCAGTTCAAATACTTCCTGTTTCTGATGTGACATGAACACAGGCTTAAATTTTACAAACGTTCTTATAGCCTACTGTGTCGTGCTATTAAACTAGTGAACTTACATTTCCTTCGCTTACCTGTGAGTGAATATCAGATTTGCTCGTTAATTTCAGGGTTTCTGCGATGTTTTGAAGAAGCTTCCAGTTAATCTGTTCAGTTTCACTTTCACTGAAGTCTTTACACACATGCAGTGATGTCATATAGCTCCGCCCATAATCATAAATATGAATCTGTTTTAATCCATCCATGCTGAGTGAGTGAACAGTGTAAGAAACACCGTGTAGTTTTGTTTAGTTCCTTCATTTTTGAAGAGAGCAGTACTTGGCAAATATCAAGTTATCACAGTTTATACAGTTGAAGTTTGTTTGAAAAGGCACTAAACGTATGATTCAGTGCAATTTGCCTTGATTTCCTGGATCGGTAAACAAAAACAAAAAACATATAAAGGTTTTCAAGTAGCTAAAAATAAATTATGAAGGCATGGTAAAAAAAAAAATTGGTATATATTATATTGGTATATACAATATATTGGTATATATTGGTTGTTTTTAAAATCAACCCCACACAGATAAAATGCTGACCGTTGTCTGGCCACTGTACGAGTGCACACGTCATGAATCACGATCCTGAAGCGCAAATCTCAGCAATTTAAATTTCAACGGATATTTTGCCGGTCCGTCTGAGGGAAATCTGATAAAAACACTACAGAAAGAGCTCACTGGAGAATAAAATATCTATAAAATATCTATAAACATATTTCAAATATGGTAACAGTATCTAGTGTGCAGTGCTTTTTGTTTGTTCTGGACGGTGTGTGAGGCTCAGTGTGGACAAAGAGTATAGAAGCACAAGAGGCGAAACTCTGATGCTTTTCTGGTAACAGCCACTAGGTGGCGCTTCGGGAGCGCGGCCGCCATTTTGGGGTGAAGATTCCAACGGGAGTTCCTGGACAACAGCACAGATAACAGTTTTTTGAGGTAGTTTTTTCTTGCATTATTGAATATTTCCATTTTATGCAACTTTACACATTTACTACTATTATTAGTTACCAACTCCACTTGGCCTGAAATATATTTTGTACGTTTTAATCCCCTGGATCATGCTACAAACATGATGATCTTATAGAACATGATGCATTTCTGAGTCCGTTATTCTATAATTGCCACAATTTTGTACAGTGGCTGTGTTTTTGTTTACATACTCTTGCTTTAACGGTCATTAATATACGATATAAGAAGTTTACTGTAAAGCTATTTCTATTGCTGTTATATGGCCTAATAGTTGTACAAATAGAGAGTCTGTGGGCCTACTACTGTATATGTGTTGTTGTAGCCATTAAATAAGCGCATTTAGTTTCATATTTGTTTAAATATTATAATGTTTTTTTCCCTATGTTGATTATGAAAAGTGAACAGCATGAGTAGGATATGATATCGGGAGACATGAAGTGGGTCATATATGATTTTGACTCATTAGCCTACGTTGTGTTTTGTAGAAAGCCTTTCTTTAAAATTAATTTCGTTTTGTGTAAATTGTATCTTAATTTAAAAAAAAAAATCAACCAATTACCTGGATTTAATAAATAAGCAAATATAGCAGACCATATAATCATGACATACAGCGCGGTCACTTGCAGTGCTCGTGAACTTGAGCGAATCTCATCATAAATTAACCGAAATATGCCTCAGACATGAGAAATATAGAAAGCTTGCAACTAAATCTTTAAATGAAACTATCCCAAACGAAAAGAAATAGGCTACTCTCTGATTATGTTGCACACTCACATATTATCTATGTCGAAATAACGAGATATTATGTCGAAATAACATTATAAATAATAAATCTTTAAATATATTTGATTGAATGCTAAATGTTGTGCTTATTCGATTTAGTAAAATTAAAACTTTAGTTGTGATAATTAAAATTATTGAATATTATATATTGAAGTTTTGCTCATTTAATAATAGTATACAGTATAGGCTATAAGTGCGCAGCTCCCCCTGTCAATGATCTAGCACCCCCTCGGCACCTGCGTTAAAAATTATCTGGCGCTGCCTCCTCTTTTTACATAATTATTTCAACCTAAAAATGACCTCTGCATTGGACTAGATATATGTATAATATATGGCTGCCGAGTGGCTTTCACCCCAAAATGGCGGAAGCGTAGCGCTGCTGCTGGGCGCTGGTGTTGCAATGGAATGTTCTATTGGCTTTCACTTCTTGTAAATATACGTTCTTTGGTGTGGATACTGGACGAGCTGAAACGATGACTGAGAGCCCCTCCAGAGATGAAGGGTGTTTTCTGGTTTTGATTTTCTGGTTTTCTGTTTTCTAATGCACTGTTTAGTAGTTTAATATCCACTGTAAATGAAACGAAGCAGCAGCAGCTCACATTTGAAAGTTCACACAGTGCTCACAGATTCAGAAGAAATCAGTTGAAGTTTGAGAACAACATGTTTAAAATGTAAACCTGTTAAATGGAGATAATATATATTTCTGTCCATGCTGAATATTGATAGTTGATAGAAAGAGAAGGCGTCACTGGTTGATGTTGATGGAGAGAGAAACTAAAGGGATAGGGAGGTTTGTACAGGATTAAGATTCACTTCATCCTTAAATACCTGAATTACCTGAAACTCTGTGTTAGTTTGTCTTTCCCCCGTTTTTCTTTTCTTTCTGCTGACTAATGAACTAATCAAATTGATTTGATTCTTCGAATTTCAAATATCTTGAAATGTGACTGCAGATTCTGAGTGCAATGTGTATGTATCCTAAACATGTGATTTAGTGTCAGTATTACCAGAACAACGAGAAGCTTCCAGCATTCCTGTCAGACATCAGTGACTGAGAACGACTCCATGGTCTGTGCTGCTATTTTGACATATCTAAAGATTTTACATCCAGCCTGACAACAGTTTATTATCCTTTAATATAGTCTCCTTCAGAGGAACAGTTGTTATATAAACTGAAAGTCGCTGTGATTCTGTGTTCCTCAGGAGCTGGAAGAGGTTTGAGTGTGTGTGACTGATGGACAGGATTCAGTGGAGCGTCAGAGATCAACTCTCTGAACACACACAGATCCAGAGACACACAGGACTCACTTTACTGACGCTCAGGAGAGTGTGTGTGACAGTCATGGATCCACCGATCAAACCTACACAGAGTCTCTGGGTTCAGACTGTAACGCTGGAGAACAGCAGATGCTGCAGACGCCACTGAAGATGATGAAGATGAGGAGAGAAACCACAGCTGAGAAAGAACACAGCGATGATGATGAAGATGAGGAGAGAAACCACAGCTGAGGAAGAACACAGCGATGATGATGAAGATGAGGAGAGAAACCACAGCTGAGGAAGAACACAGCGATGATGATGAAGATGAGGAGAGAAACCACAGCTGAGGAAGAACACAGCGATGATGATGAAGATGAGGAGAGAAACCACAGCTGAGGAAGAACACAGCGATGATGATGAAGATGAGGAGAGAAACCACAGCTGAGGAAGAACACAGCGATGATGATGAAGATGAGGAGAGAAACCACAGCTGAGAAAGAACACAGCGATGATGATGAAGATGAGGAGAGAAACCACAGCTGAGGAAGAACACAGCGATGATGATGAAGATAAGGAGAGAAACCACAGCTGAGGAAGAGCACAGCGATGATGATGAAGATGAGGAGAGAAACCACAGCTGAGGAAGAACACAGCGATGATGATGAAGATGAGGAGAGAAACCACAGCTGAGGAAGAACACAGCGATGATGATGAAGATGAGGAGAGAAACCACAGCTGAGGAAGAACACAGCGAAGATGATGAAGATGAGGAGAGAAACCACAGCTAAGGAAGAACACAGCGATGATGATGAAGATGAGGAGAGAAACCACAGCTGAGGAAGAACACAGCGATGATGATGAAGACGAGGAGAGAAACCACAGCTGAGGAAGAACACAGCGATGATGATGAAGATGAGGAGAGAAACCACAGCTGAGGAAGAACACAGCGATGATGATGAAGACGAGGAGAGAAACCACAGCTGAGGAAGAACACAGCGATGATGATGAAGACGAGGAGAGAAACCACAGCTGAGGAAGAACACAGCGATGATGATGATGATTTTATTCCATCAGGTATGTTTCTTCCTTTTATTACCTTTTCATAATATTTTACATTTGTAATTTCAGAACCTGTAACAAGAAAGATGGTTTCACTTTAGTCAAAAACAAAAATGTAAAAAAAGCCTAAAACTATTTATTTTTATAGTGGCTTCAAGTTCTTAGTCCTCTTTTAACATGTGTACTTTTTATTTGTGATAATTATTTTAAGCTACAGCATTTCTGCAAGGGGTTATGAAGCGCAGACATTTAACAACACATAACTTCCCAGAGAAATTTGATTTGTAGTGCTCAGTTAATGCGCTCACACACTGTAAAATGCGACGTAACAACACAATTCATGGCATCTCTATTTTTGTTTAAAGGGATAGTTCACTTTGAAATTAATTTTTGGTATGTTTTAGCTTACCTCAAGGGCATCCAAGATGTAGGTGTCTTTGTTTCCGCAGTAGTTTCAATTTTGATATTTTTAGGTCAAACCGTTCTTGTCTGTCAGTCATATAATGCAGGTCTATGGTCACCACCTCAAAGAGCATACACAGAGAAGTCCAAATTAAACATGATTTAATGACTCGTAAATGTAAGTACACATTGATTGCCTAAGACACGAAACGAGCGGTTTGTGTGAGAAAACGGACAGTATTTATATCGTTTTTACCTCTTGTGAACACAGCCACGTCCAAGTGATCTGAGGTCACGGGCGCTTCGGTTTGTGCAAGCGCTGGAAGTGATCTCTCTTGCGTGTACATCACTCATTAGAGTTATTCGGTTTTACTTTAGGCGAGAACAAAGAGTTTATCACTGGCCAAAAACAATAACCATTATTGCAGAAAGTACAATGTTCTGGAATGCTGAGTTTTGACATGCGAGAGTAGTATTTTAAATGATGATGTTTAGTCTTGTGTTGCCACAGCTAATGCTAATAACTGCTCAAATGAATTCAGCGAATGTTGAATGTTAAATACATGCATGCATGTTATACAGCAGCTACCTAATTCAGTATCTTAATAACAAATTATTTTGATGTGATTATAAGGTCAATAAGAGATTAATTATGCACTGTAGCCAGCTTCATTGATTAGAACAGGAGTTTTCACAACAGTGCTGAACTCTGTGAGCTTGCACTGAAATGATTGACAGCTGTTGTGATTAAAAAGAGATCGCTCTTTGTATGCTATCTAACCCATTTGCAGTTTGAAAAAAGTTTTATTTTTCATGCTGCTATGTATATACACACTGCAAAGTTTTGGGAATGACTAACTTATTTAAATGCGGGATTGAATCCAAAATTGTATTGATTGACATGGTGATAACCAGCATTGGATGGGACAAAAAATTCTGATGTCAAATTAAATACGTGCATTAAGTGTAAATGCTCATCCACACAGAGACGCGTTAAGCTGTATACGTAAAAACTTCGTATCTTATCGGCGTTTCGATACAAATGGATCCGGAGTTTTGGGATTCTAAAAGGCTGGATAAAAACTAAAAAGTACATTGGACATAGGACTAAGACTAAAGAAAAAAAAGCTGACAAAATGCATGACACTAACACTAATAGGCACTCTGCATCTGCTAGACTACAAGGTAGTGGAAGGATCTACAGTTAAAGGCATGTTGTACTAATTTAATTTATGTGTGTTGCACTCTATTGAGAATATTGAGCTGAAGCTTGACTTTACAAAATTTAATCGCAAATCAAATCGCAATCACAATATCTGTCAGAAAAAACGCAATTAGATATTTTCCCCAAATCGCACAGTCCCAGCTTCCATAGTCATAATGTATGATTCTCATATTTAATGAGCTCATAGTAAAAAGGGATTTTATAGTTAAGTCATGGCAATAAACTGTATGCCTATTAAAGATTTTGAGAGCAATATATTATTTTAGGGCGTGATCCTTGTCTTTTATTCCCGTCATAGTAAAATTGAAAATGTCCTGGAAAAGTCCTTGAAATTGATCCCTGAAAAAGAGTGGGAACCCTGACTATTAATGAAACAAAACCACATAATTGTACTAGACATGTGAAATGAATGTGGTAAAAAATAAATGGTCTGAACCCCAAGTGGATTTACACAAACTGAGAAAGTCAGAAAGTGTTGGGTTGTGTCCCGCTCTCCTCTATCAGTTATAGAATTGAACACTTGTCTTTATTTACATGATCCAAGAACCTCAACATTTCACAAGTAATTCAATGTTAACAGCTGGAGAGAAGAGAGAGAAAATGGCTTCAGACATGTTCGTAGAAACACTGGAAAGTTTGTAAATTTAGCATTTTGTAGAATTTCACCATATAATATAAAACCATATTATGTCAAATTTCATAGTAGATTTGAAAAGCAAAGTTTTAATGTAAAAGACAAAAGAAATATATAGATGTGTAACAAATTAGCCATTTACACGTATATAACATATACATAACATAACATATAACTACTTGGTTACTCACGTAACCTCAGTTCCCTGAGTTAGGGAACGAAGTATTGCGTAGCTATACGCAGTGGGAAAACTCCTTTTCCTCGGTTTTACTGAACCTTATGTAAAACGCATTTGCAGCTGCACAGCTGACGCCCTGAGCGTCTTGCTCGCTCATAGGCTGTGCTGCAGCAACTGCATATCCAATGGCGAGGACGACTCTGACGCGCGACCAATGGGGTCACTCCACGTCAGAGCCCGTCATAGGGGCGAGCCCTAGGCTATATAAGCCCCTGAACTCGCCAAAATAGCAGGTTTATACGACTGAAGCGACAAACCCCAGTTAAAATAGTGCGGCCGGCTACGCAATACTTCGTTCCCTAACTCAGGGAACTGAGGTTACGTGAGTAACCAAGTAGTTCCCTTTCGAACAGTCACTTCGTATTGCGTAGCTATACGCAGTGGGAACGCTATGCAAAACGCCGCACTGAATAACTGGTTGCCACTGCAACTCAGGAACCCCTGAGCAAACAGAACAAGCCATAAACCATTTATATGCATACACTAAACCCGACACCGTCGGGTTTAGGTGAATACATCAGTAATTCCTGACAGGGTCAAGAACATGAACATCACCAGCCTTAGCGGGTTTATAATATGAAAATTTTGTAACGAAGAAGCGGGTTATATACATACATATAGAGAATGTGATTATGCACAGTAACAAGTAATGACAAGGCCAGACACTGTCGGGGCCATAATCATACCGAAAGCACCCCTGCCTGAAGGGAGGGTACTTCCAAATTATAGAATTTCATAAATGTGGACGGCGAGGCCCAGCCGATATCATGAATGGGAAAACCCGATGACCACGCCCACGACGAGGCCATGCCTCTGGTCGAATGGGCTTTGACACCTAAGGGGCAACTTTGGCCCGCTGCGGCGTAAGCCACAGAAATGGCCTCCACTATCCATCTAGACAGCCTCTGCTTAGTGACAGGGTCCCCTTTGGACTGACCACCAAAGCAGACAAAAAGCTGTTCTGACTGTCTAAACGACGCAGAACGCTCCAGATAGATTCTCAGCGCCCTGACAGGGCAGAGAAAATTAACCTCCCCATCCTCTGAGGAAGGGGGAAGGGCTAACAATGTCACCACCTGCACTCTGAACGGCGTTGAGAGCACTTTGGGTACATAACCATGCCTGGGCTTGAGAATGACTCTGGAATCACCAGGACCAAACTCCAGACATGCCGGGCTCACCGAAAGAGCCTGCAGATCTCCCACTCGCTTGATAGACGCCAATGCCAACAGGAGGGCCGTCTTTAGCGAGAGAAATTTAAGATCAACCGACTGTAGCGGTTCGAAGGGCGGACCCCTTAGAGCCCCTAGGACCGTAGATAGGTCCCAGGATGGCACAGAAGGAGGTCTGGAGGGGTTAATCCTCCTAGCACCTTTTAAAAATTTTACAACCAGGTCGTTCCTTCCCAGTGACTGACCGGCTACCAGAACATGGTGAGCTGCAACAGCGGCCACATACACCTTGAGCGTGGACGGGGAGCGACCCGCGTCCAACAGCTCCTGTAGGAATGAGAGAACCACTGATATGTCACATGACTCTGGATTCAGACGGTTTTTCGAGCACCAGCCGGAAAAAAACGCCCACTTTGAAGCATAAAGGCGCCGAGTTGACGGGGCCCTAGCCTCAGATATAGTGTTCAACACCTTCACAGGAAGGCCCCCGGATACCGGTTCAAGGGCCACACATGAAGGGTCCACAGGTCGGGTCGCGGATGCCACAACGACCCCTTCGCCTGTGTGAGGAGGTCTTTCCTCATCGGGACAGGCCATGGAGCTGTGTCCGAGATCTGAACCAGCTCCGGAAACCACGGCTTGGACCTCCAGAGAGGGGCCACCAGAAGGACCGGGCACCCGGTCTCCCTGACCCGTTTGATGACTTGTGGAATCATCGAGACAGGGGGAAAAGCATATAGAGGACGGTTGGGCCACACGTGGGCCAACGCGTCCCTGTCCTTCGAGAAGAACAGATTGCAATGGGTGTTGTCTTTCGAGGCGAACAGGTCGATTTCGGCCCTGCCAAACACCTCCCATATCAGACTGACCGTCTGCGGGTTCAGGGCCCACTCGCCTAGGGGAGTGTTGCCCCGTGAGAGCATATCCGCGCCCAAATTATGGACGCCCGGGATATGCGCAGCCCTCAGAGAGCTCAGATTGTTCTGCGCCCACAAGAGGAGATCTCTCGCCATAGCATGCAGGCCACCTGACCTGACGCCCCCTTGGCGATTTATATAGGCCACCACTGACATGTTGTCCGTACGGACTAAGACGTGATGACCCTTGAGGCTTGACAGAAAAGCATTCAGGGCCAGACCAACTGCTTTCATTTCCAGACAGTTGATGTGTAAGCTCTGCTCCGTGCTCGACCAGAGGCCGGAGGCAGGCGTGCCCTCGTGTAATGCCCCCCAACCCAGGTTGGATGCATCTGTAAAAACCACTTTCCTTCTGGAAATGGTCCCCATTATCACACCCTCTTGGTACCAGTCCCGCGCCCGCCAGGGAACCAGGGTCCTTAAACAACCGTGATTCACTCTGATGCGCAAGCTGCCTGACTGCCATGCATATGTTGGCACCCGGCGTTTCAGCCAGTGCTGCAGTGGACGCATGCGCAGCAATCCCATGCGGAGCACCGGTGATGCTGCTGCCATGAGACCCAGTAGCTTCTGAAATTTCTTCAGAGGCGCGCGCTCCCGCTCTCTGAACGAGGATGCGAGCGCTCGCACTGAGAGCGCACGCTCCGGTGTGAGCCGCGCTCTCATTGACATTGAGTCTAAAACTATGCCCAGAAAGATCACATTCTGACAGGGGGATAGTTTGCTCTTTGAAACATTGATCGTGAGACCCAAGCATTCCAAATGGCCGAGAATCAGATCTCTGTGAGCTATCAGTTCGCTTCTCGACTGTGCTAGCACCAGCCAGTCGTAGAGGTAATTCAACACACGCACTCCTCTCTGTCTCAGAGGAGAGAGCGCCGCATCCACACACTTTGTGAACGTGCGGGGTGCCAGAGACAAACCGAACGGCAGAACCGTGTACTGATAAGCCTGACCCTCGAAGGCGAATCTCAAGAATGGCCTGTGGCGAGGGTTTATTTGAATATGAAAGTAAGCGCCTTTCAGATCCATTGTAACAAACCAATCCCCCGGGCGAATTTGCGCGAGGATCTGCTTGGTAGTCAACATTTTGAAGGGACGGCGCATGAGCGCCTTGTTCAAATGTCTCAAATCTAGTATGGGTCTGAGACCGCCGTCTTTTTCCGGAACCAGAAAATAATGGCTGTAAAAACCCGCTTGCATCAGCGCAGGAGGGATTAACTCTATCGCCCCTTTTGCTAATAATTTCTGCACTTCGGTGCGAAGCACGTGACCCACGTCGCTTCTCACCGAGGTCTCGATGACCGCCTGAAACTTCGGGGGTCTGCGAGCAAATTGGAGCGAGTAGCCTCGCTTTATAATGTTTACGACCCAACTCGACACACCGGGGATAGATTGCCAGGCTAGGACCCGTGTGGCTAGGGACTGACACACTGGAAGGGGGGAGCCACCTAACACAGGGGGATCTGAAACCCTTATAATGTGATTTGTGCATACATCGAGTGCTTGACTGACTGTACAGGCATTTGCGTGTGGGGAAGTCAGTGTTATCACAGGGGAGGGGCCACCTATCTGAGGGGGACCGTGAACCCATGCATTGTGCTTGTGAAACATACTCTTTTTGTGATTTATTTGGGTCGCCGTGAAAACGGCGTTTGGTTGTAAAGACACACTTACTGCGGGCCTGTGTACAGAAATAAAATCCCCATTCACCTGAGCTGAACAGGGGGTTGTGGGAAGTCTCGTTGGCTTTTTCGAGGGTGGTCCGGCCAGCGCGGGACACTCGCCTTCTCTCTTTGTGCCGCCTGCTAGGGCGACTTCGGCGGTGCTGCCTCGGGCGCAGCGCTGGGCCGCGGGCCTTGGCGCCGGGGCATCGGGAAGCGCTTCGCAGCTCTTGTCGGGCGCTGGGCATCAGCCGCAGGGCGGGGCTGAGAGGCCTACTGCTTCGGTTTCGCTGGCTGAGGCGTAAATGAAGCGGGTTTGGGTTTGCTCGATGCAGAGCTAGAGCGTTTAGGCAGGAAGTGTCGCATGGCCTGGGACGCCTTCTGCGCCTCGGTGTAACGCTCCGTGAACCCCTTCACCGCTGGGCCGAAGAGACCGGTGCTGGTAACCGGAGCGTCGAGGAACTTGGACTTCTCAGAGTCCTTGATGTCGGTGAGGTTCAGCCAGAGATGGCGTTCAGCCACGACCAAGCTCCCCATGTTCCTCCCGATCGCCTGCGCTGTAGCCTTGGTAGCCCTCAGGGCCAGGTCCGTCGCGCTGCGGAGGTCCCGAAAGGCCTCCGGATCCGGGCCCGCCTCGTCCATAGAGCGGAGGAGTTTGGCCTGGTAGACCTGCAACACGGCCATCGTGTGCAAGGCTGAAGCAGCCTGCCCGGAAGCGGAATACGCGCGTCCGAGGAGGGCTGACGTGTTTCTGCACGGCTTATTGGGGTGCACGGCTCTGGTCCGCCAGCTAGCGGCCGTGTTTGGGCATAGATGAGCGGCTACGGCCTCGTCGAGAGGCGGCAACGTCTCGTAGCCCTTCTCCGCCGCACCGTCCACCGAGGAGAGAGTCGCGGAAACTGCGGCGCCTCGTGTGGAGTAGGGAGTGCGCCATGACTTGGTAAGCTCCTCGTGAACCTCAGGGAAGAACGGCGCTGGTTTATGACGAGGGGCCTGTTGGTTTCCCGGCAAAAACCATCCATCCAGCCGACTCCGAGGAGGCTCGGCGGGCGCGGCCCACTCGAGCTCGAGGTCTGCGACTGCCTGTGTCAGGATCCGAAGCATCTCCGCGTCGGAGTTAGTCCTGGTAGCAGGCGCGCTGGATGCTGATTGAGAAGCAGTGACAGGGTCAAGCGAGCCCGGCCACTCGTCCTCAGAAGCATCGATGGACAGGGTGTCATAATCGCTAGGCCCGCCGAAGGAGACGAGGCCCGCCACGTGGGGGGGGGGGGGGCGCTGCTCTCCTTCAAACCAGACCGGAGACAACCGGGCGGGAGAAAGCGAGGCACGCGGGGACGTGGCCGGCGTGCGATCGCTTAGCTCCATGCTCTCGGGCTGCCGTTGACTGCGGCGCTTCTTCCTCCTAGGTTGAGGAAGAGTCGAGGGAGGAGGTGCGGGCGAAGCGGCGTCTTCGTCCCTGGCAAGAGCCAGTCGCGTCCGCAGCGATGAAATGGGCATGCTCTCACAGGCCGCACATCCGCCGGAGGAGAAGGCCTTCTCCGCGTGGTCGAGTCCCAGGCATGAGATACATCTCGCGTGGTGATCGGCCTCGTGCAGATGGCGCGCACGTGGTGCAGCGAGACATGTTGTCGAAGAATAAGGATTTCGCCGGATAGCCACAGGTGAGACGGCGTCAGGGGACGAACGGCTGAAAGACGCAATCCGCTGAGATAATGCTCGCTCAGGCTGAAGGGCTTGTTCAACGGCGAAGGCTCAGTGAAAAACAGTCAGAGACGTAAAGTTTGTCGCTGAAGGAGTAAAACCTGCTATTTTGGCGAGTTCAGGGGCTTATATAGCCTAGGGCTCGCCCCTATGACGGGCTCTGACGTGGAGTGACCCCATTGGTCGCGCGTCAGAGTCGTCCTCGCCATTGGATATGCAGTTGCTGCAGCACAGCCTATGAGCGAGCAAGACGCTCAGGGCGTCAGCTGTGCAGCTGCAAATGCGTTTTACATAAGGTTCAGTAAAACCGAGGAAAAGGAGTTTTCCCACTGCGTATAGCTACGCAATACGAAGTGACCGTTCGAAAGGGAACTTTGATTTTTAAAGGCAGGAAAATACATTTCTTTTTTCCGCTTGTATCACATTTTAATAGTTGTAAGTTAAAACTTCTTGATTGTGGTCAGCGCAACCTTTTTTGGGGGATTTTATTTACATATTCTAAAAACAGCACATCCATAGTTCATCTTTTGAGATTTTATGTTATTTTGTTTGTTTCATCTGACAGGAGTGATGATCAGTGGGTTTGAGTTTTTACCTTCATCATTATCACCTGGATTGAAATATGGATAGAGTTTCTCAGTGAAAGTCTGACCAGTGAAAGAGTAGATGTGAGATCTGGACTCCACGTCATAAAAAGAGACCAGACCCTCCTCATAATCCACAAACACACCAACCTTCTCAGGTTTCACTCTCAGAGATAAAGAGACCGGTGGATTATCACAAGCTTTATATTCATTCTCATTCCTCAGAGCCACAATCCAGACTCCATTCTCAGGACTCAGTGTGATCTTCCCCTTCCTGTTAATGGATTCTGTGGCCACTCCTAAATCCCACCAAGTCTTTCCCTTCACCTGCACCTCATAGTAAAATCTCCCTGAACTGAATCCCTGCTTTGCCAGAACACAACCCACATAGAATCTCTTTGGGTTTTCTTGGACGTCCTGCATAACGTCTCCATGACTGACTTGTTTTCCATCATCAGACAGGATGAGACGTGGATTCGCTGTATCAGGATCCAGAGTTACATCCACTGAGAGAGATCAGACATTATCAATCAACTTCAGAACAAACATTTTCATGTGTAAATTATAAACAAAAAAATAGTGAGTTTATCTGTGTCAATCACACTGTACCTGCAAACTTCTGCACAAACTTCACTACTGTGAACACAGAGGACAATATGATGTTGAATTATTTATAGCAATAGTTCATCAGTCTGAATTGCAACGAAAAGGAGAAAATAAACAGATTATGCAGGAGGAATGGTTGGGGAGACGAGGAGAGCAAGGATTGTGTTTCTAGTAAAGAGAGTTGGGGGAAAATAAATAATTTTACAATGTGCTGCTTTTTTCTGTTTGATATAATTGCAAATATATCTATTAAAATAATATCCTGGTCTATAATTCCTCCCTGAACATCCCGCTGTCCTGTTTCTTGCTCTCTCATTGGCTGTAGGTCTTCACTGATGTAGTTTTCAGTCAGAACACATTCACTCAGCAGGATTTTGATTCGCCGACAGGTCCAGATATTTAGCATGTCAAATATCTCACGGGTGTCGGCGACTCGTCTGCGATTTTCTCAGATCGCGTTTTTGATAATTCACACTGTGTGATTGTCACTCACGTGAACGAGCACCGATTTGCCCATGATTTTGGGCATAATACGGGAAATCCCCCCCCCCCCCCCCCCCCCAAACATTGATTCACTTTAGCATTTAGATTGTATGAGTAAATGAATCAACACAGATTATAAAGTCAAACCAATAATTTTTCTCAAAATGGGTTGAACAAGGCGAGCGTGAAGCGCTGCAGGCGGTGATACTAGACTCTCGCGTTTAGGAGTCGGGACATGTGGAATTGTCACTTGCACAATCGGGCCAGCATTGCATCGTAACTAAAGTTTACAATTTCCATGTCTTTATTTTGCGGATTATATCGCTTTAACAGGAAAAAAACGTGCAAAATTGTGTCAAAATTCCGGTATTGGTTAGTATAGGCCTACTCGTAAACACAGTCGGTTATGTATAAAACGCATGTGACAGTGTGACATTTCTAAATACTAGTGTTAGACCTATCCAAAAACTTTTCTCTTTATTTGCATCTTTATTATTTTGTATACATTTTTGCTTTTTCATTGAAATCAAGCTTCCTTGTATAAACTCGTAGGAACAAAATTACCCCATTGTAAAAATGCAATGAGTGAGCAAAGATTTAGGTGAGATAAATGTAATAAGAACATTTTCTAAAAAAAAAAAAATTTATATCGTCATAAATATCATTGTAAATTTTCTTGAAATATTGTGATATGATTTTGAGGCTATATCGCCCACCACACACCACATATCCATCTGAACACCAGAGGGCGTCATAATAGTGAAAATAGCGAAGAGCTACAATGATGCAGTATCCTTTTACTATACTTTTCTTTCTTTCTTTCCCGTAAATCCATTTAAATCCTTTATTTATTTTAACCTCCAACTGAACAGCTGAGACCATCACATCGTTCAAGCAGCAGCTGAAGACACTCCTAACCGCAAGTACCAAACCACTCACTCCTAAACTAATGCACTTAGGATAGGACAGGTTAAACATAATTTGTCCCTGAAGGGAAATTTGTCTTGGGCAAAGTGCTACAGTATTACCCAACACACAACACAATACACAACACAACAATGTACACAGCACAACAACGTATACAAATAAAATGCAAGATATGTAAAGTGCTTAACACAGTAAAGTGCTACTGCTAATGTGCTATAGGTGCATTGTTCCGGGTCATATTCAACAGTTTTATCGAGGCTGGAACAAATGAAATCTTCAGTCTATTATTTTTACAAATTGGCATTCTCAGTCTCTTTCCCGATGGCAGCGGCTGGTATTCGCTAAAAAGAGGATGTTCAGAGTCAGTACTAATACTCGTAGCTCTTCTCATCATTGCCTCTTCGTATAGAGACTGTAAAGGTTCATATTGTTTGATTCTGATGATTTTTATGGCTGTTTTGTGGATATAGGCCAATTTGTTTTTCAATTGAACAAACAAGACTATTATTCCATAACGAATAAGACTTTCAAGCGTTGGTAAAAAAAAACAAGTAAAATGTCACTGCCCACCCCATACAGTCTCAATCTTCTTAAAAAGTAAAGCCTCTGTTGTAGTCGTGTGCACAGACTGTCAATGTGTGTCTTCCAACAAAGAACATTGTCCATATAAAAACCCAGGTATCTATAAGATGTAACTTGCTGTATCACTGTGTCTTTAATGATCACAGACTTGTGTTCAGATACACTTCTTGGGTCAAGGACTATTTCTTGTGTTTTTTTTTTTTTTTTTACATTTAACACAAGACAGTTCTTGTCACACCACTGAATGAAAGTATCTATTTCACTATGGTAGGATGATAGGTCCATATCTTTGTGTAAGAGACTCAGAATAACAGTATCATCAGCTTATTTTATAATACTATTGTTATTATGTGTGCTCCTGCAATCATTTGTATACAAAGAAAAAAGCACAGGTGATGACACACAGCCTTGTGGCACTCCCGTGTTACTGTATCTCACTTCAGAAATTATTTCATTGACTCTGACCTGCTGAGTTCTTACTTAAAAATTAATAAAACCATTTAATTAAAAAAGCACAACACCCATACTATACAGCTTCTCCAAAAGCAGATGTGTCTGCATAGTATTAAATGCTGAACTAAAATCAACGAATAAAATACGAGCATAGGCTTTAGCATTTTCTAGATGCTTAGACACAAGATGAGCAATGCTAAGAACAGCATCCTCAGTACTTCTGTTCTGCTTATAGGCAAACTGACAGGTGTCTAATTGTGACTGTACTTCTTTTTCCAGCAATGAAGTTACGATTTTTTTCAAAACACTTCATGACATTTGAAGTTAAAGCGACGGCGAATATCATTATTTGCTCTAGCACCAGGTTTTTTAGGAATTGGTATTATGTAAGACTTTTTCCACAATGCTGGTCTAGTATGGGTATCCAGAGATCGCTGAAATAATGGACACCATGCCATTGTAAGCTCCTCAGCGCAGTTTTAAAACAAAAACCAGCCTTACTTACACACTCTTACTTACAAACTCTCACTCACCCTCACTCGTGGTATATTGTTTAGGCAACATCAAGATCATCAATGCTCCTACCAACAGGACACCCAGACTAATAATCTTCCACTTTGAAATGTCGACTGTTTGAGACAAAGCAGGTGGACAATCATTGGCGCCGCTAGTCTGCAAAAAGAGGAAGATTCAGTTCAAGCAACACTTCTCGAAGAACGATCGCAAAGCTTGTGATAAGTTGTGGCACAAAGTGCAAAAAGCCAAATGATTTAAATAATTTTTTCCACCCACTTTTCTCTGCTCTACTGAGTGTTTGATCTCTTGAATCTTCTTTGTTCTGTCCTGGATCATCTACATACAGAGAAAAACACAGACACATTTATTACTGAATTTAGGGTTCGCTCTTCTGACAAAACAATTCTTGTTTTGAGAAGCTTGTTTTAAAAAGCTTTTATTGCTTTTATACATATGGCTTTTAGTCCATGTCTGTCAGCTTTGAAGGTAACATACTGTATTCTTAAAAATGGACAAAATTTACTTTTTGTCATGATTCTGCCATCATGTCTTTTGATTTCTCTGGTCTTGTGGCAGAATCATGACAGACCCGTGTTTTGTGTACAAGCGCATGGCCTGTTTGGGCCATGTGCTTGTGTTGTCTCGTTATGTAACTCCGCCCCCTTGTTATCCTCGTCCCGTCATTATTGTCTAGTCAGTTTCACCTGTCCTCGTCATTAGTGTTCCCTATATAATCCCCTTGTGTTTGCTGTCCTGTGTCGGTTCATTGTTTAACGTTGTGTGATTCTAACTGTGAGTAATTCATTGAGTAATCTGTAATTCAAGAAATTCTGTTCGTGTCTTAGTTTTGTTCCTGTCTTAGTTTCTAGTCATAGTCTGGTGTGTTCTACCCTGTCTTGTTTTGCCCCCTCGTGGGTTTTGTTTTCCTGTTTTTGTGTCAATAAATCCTGTGTTAATTGCATCTGCTGTCTGCGCCTGGGTTCTCCATCCATCTACATAACACTATTAGCTGATTTAGGATGCATTTCACAGTGTGTTTAAAAAGTCCACTGAGTCTTTCCCTTAAAGGACAACTCCGGCGCAAAATGAACCTTTGGTCTAATTACACATTGGTACATACTCAACCGTTCTCTGAGATTTGTTTTCATTATTATCGAATGTAAAGAGTTTTATCTCTAAAAACTGTTTAGCTTATAACGCTAGTATATAGGGCATAGAGTTATGAAAATAAATATCGCTAGTTATCACCACTAACAAGGCTCAAAATAGCCCAACACTAACAAGGTAGCATAATCAGGGTCCCTACCTGTAAACTGAAGTATTGAGAATGTTGTAAGTGTAGAGACAGTTTAATAATAAGATATTTTATAAAGACAGTCCACTTCACGTATACAGGCAGGAGCCATCTTTGGAAAACAGTCTCGACCAGTCGAACCATGAACGCAGAGCCAAGTGCGCTGGTGAGCCGCTTCACGTCAGTCCCGGACAGAAACTGTTCACGCTTGGTCAGCCTCCACTGAACCCCACCTCTGGCCAAGATTGCCGCCTCGCCGCCTGAACCCTCAAAGCCTGAGCCAAGATTTTTTTGGAGTGGTGGCCTATACGTCCTCAGCCTTAGTGGCCAGACACGGCTCCCACAGAATGGCCACGAAGGCCGATCCTCCATCGCCGCCCGAGGGGTCGTCTCCGCCATGGCCATCTGCTCAGCCTGCTCCTCCCTGGTCTCCTGAACTGCCGGCACCGTCCTGGAGTCTTCAATCCCTGTTGACCCTCCTGAGGAAGACTCCAGGACTACTGGGGGAGTTCTGTCACAGTCACCCCTAGTCACATGTCTTCCTTTGTTCTGTTTTCCCGCCACTCTTCTGTTTCTACATTGTTAATTATTTGACTGTAAATTTACAATAAATTGCAGGTTACCAGTTGCATGACTTTCACAGTAAGTTACCGTATTATTTTTACAGTAAATAATTGTGAAATGACAGCTGTTTACTGTGACTTCACAATAATAATGCAGTAGAATTACTGTATTTTACTGTGAAATTACAGTTATTGTCTATTGTATTACTGTAATTTAGCAGTAAGCTGCTGTAGAATTACTGTATTTAACTGAATGTCTATTCATTACTGTGATTTAGCATAAATGATGGACCAAACAAAACTGATAAAAACAATGGTTTAACTTTTATTTTTTAGAAAAAAAATACATTTTAATAACAGGAATAAACACTGGGTAACATGAATGAACACTGGGTAACAGGAATGTGTGTCAATATGTGTGTGCATGCGTTTACTATATGATAATGGTACTTCACAACGTATGAGCTGAAAAGAGAAAGAAGAGAGTGAGAGAGGGAAGAAAAGACAAAAAGGTGGGAAAAGAGAGGGTTACAGGTGTCTCGCTCCTTTCCTTGCAGCTGGCACCTGCATAGTATGGGTTCTGTCCACTATCTACAAAAGATAAGACAGACAAAAAGTTTAAGTTACTCTGTGGTGGACTGGCAACTTGTAAGTATGGTACTCGCATTGTAAAATAATCCTAAAATGTCTACAATGCCAGTAATTGTACAACTCAAGATAAATCGTGTGAATAGTACTATATCAATTAATATTAAATCAACAAACCAGAGGACTCTGAGGATACTCACTCCTGTTACTTTTGCTCAATCCTGTTATTTTTCATGAGTAACAGGACTGAAAGTAACATGATTGAGGTTAATCAAAAATTACATGACATGCGTACATAGTAATGCAACTCAGTAGCCAGTAATGTGATGTAAATTTACACTTATAACTATTGTAAAGTACTGTAAATTTTACGTTTTTATTCTAACCCATCAATAACCTATAACATTGAAAAGGCATGTTTAATTCAAATAATGTAAGAACAATTAATTTTTCACATTTTGCAGTCTGTCTAAACTCGTAGAACAGATTAAAGGGATAGTTTACCTAAAAACCCACCCTCATTCCAAACACGTCAGCCCTTCGTTCATCTTTGCAGTACACAAATTAAGATATTTTCTGACTCCTCCAAGGACAGCAATTTTATTACCACTTTCAAGCCCTGGAAAGGTAGTAAAGATTGTTAAAATAGTCCATGTGACTACAGTGGTTCAACCTAATGTAATGAAGCGACGTAAAAATATGTAATAGTGCGGGGGAGAAAAAAAAAAATCACACAAAAAGTATTCTCGTCGCATCATAGCAACAAGGTTGAACCACTGTAGTCACGTGTTGGATTATTTTAACAATCTTTACTACCTTTCTGGGGCTTGAAAGTGGTAATAACATTGCAGTCTATAAGCGGAATCAGAAAGCTCTCAGACTTCTTAAAATTATCTTAATTTGTGTTGAACAAATTTGTATGTGTTTGGAACATCATGAGGGAGTGTAATTAATGACAGACTTTACATTTTTGGGTGAACTAACCCTTTAATAGTTTCAATAACATCTTACTGCATAACTACCTCTAGCTTAACAGAGACAGTTTTTCGTTAGTCTGTTCTGAAGTTGGAACACAGCTTACATTAAGCCTGGTTCACACGGCAGGATAATTAGGCCGATTTTAGCCCCGATTTTCCCCTTCCGACATCTTAAGGATGCTCCGATTATCGTAAAATAATCTGATCAGATATTCCTGCCGTGTGTGGTGTGTTAAGACTGCTCTCGTCTGCTCGGAAGGACGTCTGGACCGCTCCGATCTCAAATCGGGGATATCCAACATGTTGGATTGTTTTGGCCCGATTTCTCCTCGTGTGTGGTGTCCCCCGAGGACGAACGAGCACGCAGCCTGTGGACTGTGGCGTGTAGCCAATCAGAAAGCGAGGTGACGAGGCGCAGAGGAAGACAAACAAACAAAATCAAAACAGCCGGCGGCATGGCACACCAGAGAGTCCGGTGGATGTTTTCTCTAATAGTTTAAACTATCGCCACTGCATCCTCTTTGTCCGCCATAATAGTTTACTCTGAAGTCACGTTTGATCTCGAGGGATTTCGCGAGATTTTCCGTCTGACCTGGGAATGCTCGGGAGTCAAATCGGTTAGTGTGTGATGTGTTGATTTTGCCGTGTGGCTGCGCACCACACACTGTACAACCAAAACTGTTAGACCAGTGATTTTTTACGCCGTGTGTGGGGTCTCTCAGGTTTGGAAAATCGGCCGACAATTTTAAAATCGTCCCGTTTGAACCAGGCTTTAGACTGACATCCATTCAAAGCCAATGAGCTTCCTGATCAGTGTACAGACTTGCTGGTTTATGTGTCCTCTCTGCCTCTTTGATTTTGTACCTGTCTCTGGGTTGATGCCCAAGAAGCACCTATAAACAAAACAAAAAAACAGAAGAAAGATGTTACCGGTAGTTTAATTCAAGTGGGATGAAAAAGGTGTCACCACCTTCAGTGGGTCACTGCTGTTGCAGTATTGAGCAAAACTAAAGTTAGCTCAGTTTTAACAAGGTGACATTACTTGGATTAAGTTAAACAGCAACAATTTAAATAACAGCAAGTCAGCAACTGAAAAAACATTTACATCGCAAACACACAGAATAGTCCTGCAACAAAGTAGATGTGTGTGATTTACCCAGGCAAAGCATTTGCACACAACAATTTACATCATTTACACGTACTGTTTGTAGAGGATGGAGTAAGAGCCTGTTGCCTGTCCATCTCCCCATGACTGTTTCTGCTTGTACTCTTCTTCCTAGAATTATTAGCTCCAGATGTCGACCTGTTTTACTGTAGAATAGCACAGCTCACGAATCTCCACTAATTCAGTGATAAACACATTTATTCCTATATCTTTTTCATAATAAAAACCAGTTGTTTTGTAATGCACTTTATTCTTTCTGTTGAGAGTCAGACAATTGGCTGCTCCGTTTCACACACAAACACGGCAGAAAATTATGGACGAAGCCCAGCTAACGTTACTAATTTGGAGATTAATTTATTCCACCTTTGCCCAAATCCACGACACTATATGTAGGAGCCACTTTAATGTACTTATAGATTTGTCCATTGGGGGCACTATGACATTGGTATATTAGGAGCACATGGGTAATTAGACAACAGGTGTATTGGTAGTGGGGAAGCACACAGTTTTTTGACCGTGTTAAGCCATGTACTACATGGGATATCATGCTGACCGTGCTCATAGGATTATTACGTGTTGAATTGAGTTTAATGGTGCTTAACCATGCTTCACTGATAAAGAGCGATGTTCAAGGACATATGGAATATGGACAATGTTTGTGCGCTGTATCTGCAAGGTATGGATTTATGCTTTGAACCACAAAGAATGAGACATCATAAGAAGTTAATGGGAGCAACGTTTATTAATTAGAGCACAGCGAATAAAAGACTTTGGTTGCATCTTACATCTGTGTTCATGGAGTTTATACGTGTTCATTACTTGCTCACTCCTATTACCAATACGACAGCGGCTTAATGGAAAGCTGTTACACTATAATTTATCTAGTTGATCATAACTGTCATAATACCCACATTAAGGCCACGGCTTACCTTATAACTTTATTTTACCGGTGGTCACCGTAGAAAAATGCTGTGGGAAAAGAGAAAACGCTGTTAACTAAGAAAAGCATTCAGCAAAGCTAGTTACATTTTCGAGGCTGCGTTTACACTTGGCATTAACATGCGATCACCGTGATCCGATCAAGCAGATCGGATCACTAGCCAATCAGGACATGGTGCGTTTATATTTGTTCAAATTAAGCAGCCTCTGTATCTGGATAACCGATCGGATTTCTGTTTCCCGCATAATATTTAAATCAGGTCTGTGGCACGACACCAGATTAATAGTATTCTAAAGATGATATAAATGAAACAATATCCCAATTGCTTTCACTCACTCACTTTACTTTCATATGCAATCTCCATTAATTAGATCAAATTATATTTTTTGAAAGAAGGAAGAGTTCCAGAGTTGATCTTACAAAATGAACTGGGTTGAACTTGATCATGTTAAACAAGTCACATCATCGATCATCTGGGTTTAAGTTTAAAGTGTGCAATTACTATATTGACAGAAATGGGAGATTGATAAACATGCTGAAACAATAAAAACATTTAAAACATTAAAAAATTCAGATTATTCCTCTGGCAAAGCAGCGTGCAGCTCTTCATAAGATCTCATGACTGACTGTGATTGTACAGGCGATCGCCTCGTTCAGATAATGTTGCACAAATGAAAAATGACACACATAGTATCATTTAAGTCTAAATAATTTGTTTTAAAGATTGACGTTTATTGTTCAAATAAGTTTAATTTTGTGTCTAAACTGCGTCTGGTCATTACTTTCTGACAGCCACGCGGGGAGACTGGGCGGAGATTTAAATTACGTCCACCTGTGAATACAGACACGATGGCTGGATTGCGTTTACAATACACTGAGATCCGATCACAATGCGTCCTCGACTACTACCTCCGAACCAGGGGGCTGTTCCATAAAAGACGCTTAGAAAAGCGGGGATTAAACTCCAAAACCGGACTTGAATGAGCCTAACAAATAAGTTGGGGCTAAAGTGGTTCCATAAAGGGTAATTGAAGTTCACGCAATCTCGCTAATTTGAACCAGGTTTATCTAGTCTAGATAATTGCGTGTGCACGCGTTTCTGAAGCAGCCCTAGAGGTCGATCGTGGATCAAATCGATCCACCATCAAACAGCGTATATTTTGTGCTGTTTTATGCGTTTGTGACATGTTTTTTTCCCCATCAGTGCAAAACTTACATTATACAGTTATATTCTCCATCTGTAAATGTTAGAAAGTCCATTTTGCTGCTAATCTTCATATTGAACGAGCGCTGCTGCGCGCATGCGCGCCAAATAGGTCTGCAATAATTCTCACTAAAATATACATTTTGCTTGGAAAATTAATATGCAATATTTTATAACACGAGGATTATCTTCTAATTATAATAATTTATCTTTAGGATGTTGGATAAGTTGCAGTGAACTTCTAGCTCATTACACTTATATATTTTATACTTCTAATAAAAAAAGAAATTGAACAGAAGTAGCCTAATTCAGGGATTTTTATTTTTTTTATTAGATCATTTCATTTTTTTTAACAAACTAAATATATAAAGATGTATTTATTGTTTTATATGTATGTGTTGGTGGGTATTATCACAAAAGAAAAAAAAGTAGAAGGAAAAATAAGGAATATTTATTGGGGGAAAATATGATGTCTTTAAAGGAACTGTCCATATAATTGTGTTAAATGTGTTTGAATTGAAAGACATAATAAAGTACATAATATATATATATAATATAACAAATATTTTAGCATATATATATATTATATATATATATATATATATATATATATATATATATATATATATATATATATATATATATATATATGCTAAAATATTTGTTAGTTCGATATTATATGTCCCTTATTTAGAATTTTAAACCTACAAGTGTATTTGGGGTAAATCAAATGTACAATATACTGTCAATTACTAAGCTCAGATTAATCTTACCAGTTAAAATTTATACTGTGCTTTTGTAATTATTTATTTTTTGATTTTGTGATTTTAACTTCTGCTTTAAAAAGATTTTTTTAGATTGTGTTCTAATGTTCTTCTAATAATCATAAACATGTACTAAAACAAAAACCAGACAAACTGCCAAATAAAACAAGAGAGAAATGTATTCATAAATCTTTAAAACAATCTAATTAAATCTTGGGCACAAAACATTCAGCCAGTAAAAAAACAAAACCTGTAGTATGTATATTGTATTTGTCTATATATCTATATCTATAAATACAGTATATATATATATAGTGTAGAGTGACAGTGTAGAGAAAGAATTCTCTGATAACCGAGGCACTCCTTCATTAAAAGGGCTTTATTATAAAAATGACATGTCCTAAACGACAACTTTAAAACGCCTTATATATGTGTCTATATTGTCTATATTGTAGCCTTATTTAAGTTTATTTTCTGTATACTGTGTATTTATTTTTGGACTAATAGTGGTTAATAAAGTCCAATAATGGTATTAGAGAGTGTCAGTGGTAATATCATTGTGTTCTTGTCGGTCAGTGTTGAGGATCTGTGTAACAACTGAGGCTTAGCCTGACAGTTAGCCTGCCCTGGACCAGGCTAGTTTCCCAGCATAAGTTGCCAGGGAAACTGAGTTTGAACTTTTTTAAGTTTGATTTATGAAACCGAATCCACCAAAAATAAGCCTGACTAACCGAAATAAGCCTGGCTTATACTCTAATCTTGGTTTATGGAACAGCCCCCAGGACACGCTGATCGGATAACATTCCGATCACATGTGCGTTTACACTTGTCTTTTCAATGTGTATGTGGACAACATCCAGATACAGGTCGCATGTTAATACCAAGTGTAAACGGTAACGTTAACTTACTAGGCTAGCTGCTACAACAATTATTAACACTACAACCAACGTCTGTTCATTCAAATTTGCGCGCTCAAACCTAGACACATGAGTCTGCTCCAGCTAAGTTACAAAAACATGACAACAGAACCTACAACTAACGCTAATTTGGTTCATACTTTTAAAAAACATGCAATATAATATTAAAAACAGTCATCAAATTGACAAAGTTTGAAATTTAAACACTTACCGCGAATCCGTCGAATGAGACCACCGACCACGGAGGAGGAGATCAGGGAGCTCAGATGACGCAGTTGCAGCGCGTAGCACGGAATTCACAGTAGTTTATTGTAAAAGCCCCGCGCCTGCATTATTTTCACAGTAAAAGTCTAAATACGGTATTATATTGTGAAATATCACAGTTAAAGCCTGTGAAGTGGTAATAATGTAATTAACTGTGAAATATTACAGTTATATCTTGTGAAATCCTGGAAATATTTTACAGTGTATGGTTACTGCCATTTAGTTCATCATCTGTTCCACCTGTGTCTAGTTAATTATCATCTGTGTCACCTGGTTTCTGTTTATGTGTGTTTGTATTTAGTTCCTTTCAGTTCAGTTCTCAGTCTTATTTAGCGCGTGTGTTCATCCTGCCTGTCTGTACCCGTTGTAGTTATATTATTTTGTAAACACTTTGCATTTGGAACTTTGGACTCTTCTTCTGCCTGCACCACACCGTCACAATATGTATTAGTGTTTGTTCATGAATAGTTACATCATATCACTTGCATGTTTCTAAAGTAAGTTAAAGTAAAGGCCTGTTCACACCGGGACGAATTTCGCGCGCGTTATTCGCCGACGTTTAACGCCTCGTGACTAAACAAAGGGCGCCAATGTGAGTGTTCACACCGACGCGTAAAACGGCACGCGTAAAAGCGTAATTTTTAAAAAAACGCCTCGGGTTCGTTTTTTCAGTTTGACGCGCCGCGTCAAAAACTATCCGACCAATGAGATTGGCGCTTTTGCTCACGTGTCTGGAGCTTCTGAAGTTACAGTAAAACACAACTTGGGGGCGCTCAAACACAAAACGGTCTTGCCGAGCACACATACGTAATGGCGAAGAAGATACACAGCGTCCGTCTACTACACTCTGCCGGGAAGAAATAAGACGAGGAAGATGCAAGGCAAGATGAATGTAGAGCTGCTGATCTTGTTGGTGTCTTTATAAAGAGACACCAATGAGAATAAAGAACTGTATGACAAACGCGACAAACTTGCTCTCTTCTTCTGAGTGACAAGCGAGTGTCAGAAGCACTTTGTGGACCGGGGTATTTCTGTACATTAAGCGCCATCTAATGTCAGGGAATGAATTTGCATGTTCACTCGGCTCATCGTCAGCGAAAAACGCTTGGGTGTGAACACAAAAAACGCGTTGAAAAACGCTGACGAATAACGCGAGCCGATATTCGTCCCGGTGTGTACGAGCCTTAATACTGCTATAACTGGTTATGGCCTCAGTTAAAGTTTGGATATAACTTTACATCCGTTTAATAAGTGTTTTATCATACCAGTCAAATGCTAACATGGAAAGTTTAAGTTATGTTTTGATTATATTTTTCAAAGAGTGTGATCTTTTGCAGACTGAGATCAAATAATTGTGGTGATCACCAACTTTTTATTCAACCCATAATATTTCTTGAACGTTTTAATTTCTGTTCTAACATACACCTTCTGGTGCTACTTGGACAGGTCATCAGTGATGAACCCGGGGTCAAAAGGTGTTTCGGGTCTTTAATCAACAGACACCCTCGCACGGGCGACCCAGCCGGGGGTTATCAGTCCCCGGCCTGTGTCCAAGTGGCGTGCTACTCCACGGATCCCCCCTCCTGATCCACAGCCATCGTGAGGCTTTTTCGGCAGCCTCAGAGATGTTCTTTATGGCTCGCCTGCACAGTTGTCCTTTAACTCCAAGGAGTTTGAGTGTTCGGGGTAACGACTGTCCTGCGAAGCCCCGGCAACCGACCTCCACTGGCTCACTGCGTGTTTTCCAGCCACCGCTCCTGCACTCCTCCACCAGCTCTGCATATTTGGCTCTCTTGCGCTCATTTGCCTCCTCCAATCTGTCTTCCCAGGGGACAGTAAGCTCCACTATGACCACCTGATTGGTCGACTCTGATGTAATCACCACGTCCGGGCGGAGTGAAGTGGGCGTGATGTGATTCGGGAACTTGAGCTGCCTTCCAAGGTCCACTTGAAGGTGCCAGTCTCTTGCATTGGCAAGGAGCCCGCCTGGGGAGCGTGGCTGCTGATGTGCTTTCTCTCCAGCTCTGACAAAGGAGATGGTTTGCTTGGAGGGCTGCTGACTCTTACTGCTCTGAATTGCTGTAGTGATAGTATCCGCAAGAGCCATGAGGACCTGGTCATGTCGCCAGCGATACCGCCCATCCCCCAAAGCCTTTGGACAGCAGCTGAGGATGTGCTCCAGTGTGCCACTCCTTTGGCACAGTTGGCATGTTGGTAAGTCTACCAGGCCCCAGCGGTGTAGGTTGGATGGGCTAGGTAGAAGATCATACACCGAACGGATCTGGAACTTAATGCGCTGTGGTTCAGAGCTCCACAGCTCTGCCCAGGTGATCTTACGCTGCTCGGCGTTCTCCCACCTAGTCCAGGCGCCTTGCTGTTTCATACCGACCATCTTGGTCATGCGGTCCTCCTCCACCTCTGCCCGCACCTCGTCCAGCACCAACTGACGCTTCTCCCTCCCTCTTGATTTGTCATAGCGTGGCTTAGGGAAACTGCCCAGGCCTGCACGTCCCACTGCCACGTTGCCAACCAAGACACCATGCCTCAGCCGAGCCTCCGCTCTGTCCACCGCTTCCTGTGCCTTCCACTTCCTTCCCGTCTTAACACAGATTCCAGCTGAGGAGACTTTGGCGTCAGAGGAGTCTCGGTACATCATGACCTCCCGGGCACGTGTGACCTTGAATTCCTCGGACAAGCTGCTGATGGGAAGTTGCAGCTTGGTGGAATGGCCATAGAGGGCGATGTTACTCAGGGACCGTGGAAGTCCTAACCACCTCCTGAGGAACTGACTGATGGTTCTCTCCAGTGCTTCTACCGTTGTCATGGGTACCTCGTATATGAGAAGGGGCCAGAGAAGCCTTGGTAGGATTCCGTGTTGGTACATCCAGGTTTTGTACTTTCCTGGAAGCCCCGGATCGTCTCTGGCACATGATGTCTTGTCAGTGCTTCTTTGACCAGCTTGTGGGGAATAGACCCGTAAGCATTGGTAAGATCAAGCCAGAGTATGGCAAGGTCTCCTCTGTTCTCCTTTGCCTCCCGGATCAACTGGCTCACCACTCCTGTGTGCTGGACATGAATGAGAATAAAGAACTGTATGACAAACGCGACAAACTTGCTCTCTTCTGAGTGACAAGCGAGTGTCAGAAGCACTTTGTGGACCGGGGTATTTCTGTACATTAAGCGCCATCTAATGTCAGGGAATGAATTTGCACGTTCACTCGGCTCATCGTCAGCGAAAAACGCTTGGGTGTGAACACAAAAAACGCGTTGAAAAACGCTGACGAATAACGCGAGCCGTTATTCATCCGGGTGTGTACGAGCCTTAATACTGCTATAACTGGTTATGGCCTCAGTTAAAGTTTGGATATAACTTTACATCCGTTTAATAAGTGTTTTATCATACCAGTCAAATGCTAACATGGAAAGTTTAAGTTATGTTTTGATTATATTTTTCAAAGAGTGTGATCTTTTGCAGACTGAGATCAAATAATTGTGGTGATCACCAACTTTTTATTCAACCCATAATATTTCTTGAACGTTTTAATTTCTGAAATAAAGTTAATAACAAAATAAATCTATACACTGTATTTGATATTCACATACCTGTTTGACTTCATTTTGAGTCTCATCTAGAGTTTTATTCACTTCAGTCAGAGAGTTCACACCAGAGTCAGTCCTGATCTCAGTCCGGTTCTTGATGTGTGGACGACTGTACAGGGATGAGCTCATCTACAGCAGGAGAGAGAGAAGACTGTTAAATATGAGCATTATTTTTAAAGCAGGAAATTCAATATGTTTTACACAGGAGCTTTCTAACACAGTCGAGGCAAGACCTCTGTATGAATATGGATGGATATGATACTTCCTCTAGTTGAATGATTACATGAAGAATTGCTTATATTTTCTCTACTAAAACATTTCTGAAATATATAAATATGCAAATGAAGCATTGTCCAATTGAATATGCACCATACATGCCAACCCTCCCAATTTTTCCGGGAGACTCCCGAATTTCAAAGCCCCTCCCGAAAATCTCCCGGACCGACCTTTCTCCCGAATTTCTCCCGATTTCCGAGTGCGGGTGCGAGAGTGACATTTTTTGATTGGCTAACAACACGAACAACACCAGAGAAGACGCGCTTGATTCCTGCCGGTTCCACAGTGAGAGCGGCGCGGCCAGAGTTTTGGGCGCTGCGGCTTATTAAATATATTACAAATAGTTTTTCAGCGTGAGAAATACAATGTCTGGCGGGAGAGCGTGACAAAAGACCGAAATGAGTGACTGTCACGCTCAATGCGTGACACTTGAGAGCCCTGACTGATGTGTGATGAAAGCACAAGCAGAAGCACGGATAAAGTAGGCTATGTATTTTGTATTTACACTTCTCTTGCAAGTAATTCGTGGCTGCTGTCAGTGAAAATAGCTCTCTATTATACAATATATATATATATATATATATATATATATATATATATATATAATATATATATATATATATATATATACACAAAAATATTGTAAAAAAAAATTTGCGTTCGTGATATATGATTGTGATATAATTCGTGGCTGCTGTCAGTGAAAATTGCTCTCTATATTATACAAAATAAATATAGATACAAAAAATATTGTACAAAAAAAATTACGTTTGTGATATACGATCTCTCAAGCACAAGAAACACATGCAGGCATCTGTCTCCACACCCAAAAGAGTGAAGATGTGGGAAAGCTTCTTTCACTCTTGTCCTTCCTTTCACTCAGTTCAATCAGAATGTTTACATGAAAAATAAAATGTTCTGTCAATGCAAGTGAATTGACAGCATTGTTTGGTATCATTTGAAATGTTTCAGTGTGATTGGTACAATGGTCTCATGTCCAGAGAAATAGACCAAAAGCTACAAGTTAGAGAGTTTAGAAATACTTTGCTTACGGTGGAGGGAGAGCCCTTTACCAGAGTCTTTCATGCAAATGACCTTCTGTCCTCAATAAGGTCTAAACTACCCAAGTCTGGGATCTTGATTAATGCAAATTCCAATTGTTAGTTCGTTCCTCCATTTGGAGGATGTTTTGTCTTGATCTGAGTATTTAAAGAAATGTTGCAAAAGGCTCAGGGTGATTCTGTATCTGATCAGCCCGTAATGCTGAAGCTCTTCCATACACTCACCATTATGTATCTTTCAGATGTCAGATATGCATATTTTACCCATTATTTCTGAGAATTTTGTATTGTTTTGCGTTGATTGTCTTTGACATAATTATGTAATTGGCATTATAGATTTACCTGAGATTATTGAATCTAGTAAATTATGTTACATCCATGTTTCCACTAATGTGTGTCCAGGGTTGAGTACATACTAGATATCAGGTTAGACTGAGCATGAAGCACATCAGGCGAGATTCTAGATGTCTGACGAACTGCTTGATTTTAGTTAAGTTGTTATATAGTTGCATGCACTATAGGGGGCTAGACAAAAATGCAATTTAAATAATAGCAAACAAAAATACTTCTTAGTATTAGCCATAACCTCTGGTTATTGTTTGATCTTTAACTAAGTTGTTATATAGGCGACTGTAGGGGACAAAACGTAATTAATATTTAAATAATGGCAAGAATGGACGGCCTATTAAATATTATTAGGCCCTGTTTACACGAGAACGATCAGGAGCTTAAAAACGCAAAAAAGTGAAACCACCTTCTAGAGTGGAAATCTTAAAAACGCTCCACCCGTTTAAACGTTCCACGTTCCCGTCTAAATGGTAAAAACGCAAATCTGCTCATGGTGGCTCTCGTCGCGTACGTGTTTCCGTCACAGGCATGTGCCAGTACAGGAAAATAACAACCAACATGTCGGATTATTTCCATACGTCGGACCTTCAAGTTGCCCTAGCAGCTCAGATAAACGATAAAGAGTCTTTTCAGCATTTGTTCAAAATATTCTCAGATATTGGTGTTGTTGTGTGGCAGTGCTTCACATTGCCACCTAGCCGCCTGGAGTGCATACTACATTGAATTTCACGCACTTTTGCCTCACCATATGCACGTGGATTCCCCCCCCCCCCCCCCCCCATAACGCTCGTCTAAACGCAGAATAAAAAGTGAAAACGCAACGCCACTTTTGCGTTTTCTTTTCAGATCGTTTCCGTGTAAACATAGCCTTAGTCACAACCTCTGCTCTGACTAATAATCAGACTGGCGAGTTTGTGGCCGAATTTAATTCAGTGCCTTTATGAATTACATTTTAAATAATATGATGCATATCATTTTTGAAATGTATTTTTTGATAGGATAGTTAGAGAGTGAAGTTGGGAGAGGGGGATTGGAAACGACCATGAGTGAAACGACTATATGAACTCGGTTTGATCGAAGCATAAACCTTTCTCAGCTCTACTGAGTCCTGGATCTCTTGAATCTTCTTCTTTCTGTCCTGGATCATCTGATGAATGTCTGTCTGTGTCTGAACTAGCTGATTCTACATACAGAGAAAAACATAGACTCATTCATCAATGAATATAGCTTTCCATCTTCTTACAGTCTCATTTGAATTTTTCTTTTTAAACCATTTAAAGACTATTTAAAATAAAAATTATAGTTTTTAATATTTTAGTCCATGTCTGACAGTTTTAAGGGGATCAAAAAGTCTCGGTTACGTATGTAACCCTCGTTCCCTGAGTGAGGGAACGGAGACGTTCCGTCGGATGACGACGAATGGGGTTTCGCATAGAAAGCCTATCAACTTCGAGTATACAAAACGAGCCAATGGCAAAGAAATGCCATGGGTCTGCGGAATTTGCATGACGTAACTCCGCCCCACCTCGTGGTTATATAAGGAGGAAGTCCTGCAGCAAGCAGATATGTTTCTTCGCTGAGGAGCCAAGACTGAGCTCAGGCGATCCCCGCGGTATACAGCGGAAGTGGCAAGAAGACGGAACGTCTCCGTTCCCTCACTCAGGGAACGAGGGTTACATACGTAACCGAGACGTTCCCTTTCGTTCGTCACTCCGAGTTCCGTCGGATGACGACGAATGGGGTTACCAGTCTAATCACGCCACCTTCACAGCTGTCTTCCAGTGCCCTGCGTAAATCTGAGATCCCTGTCATACTGGACAAGTGGGACTCCTATTTAACACAGGAATACCAAGGTACACTGGGGAGCATATCCCAAGATATAGAGGAGTATGCAGGATATACCCAGCCCAACGGGGGGGGGGGGGGGGGAATTTCGAATACACATATGACCCGAAGGATGCATACGGGGAATACACTGGGGTATCCAGCCGCAGGTGGAAAAGTTTTAAACCCCAGGGAGTGGCAAGGTGGCTTGCCAAGGGAAGACACATGCTCAGAGAGGCTTACAGTGGGAATACACATGTGGGGGTAGCTCCGTAGAGGGACCATGCACACGGGAGGCACCTAGCCGACGCACAGGTACAAAGACACTGGGTCGACGTCAGGAGTGCAGGAGGAACTCAGGGCTTCCGGAGAAGCTCACCTGAGGAAAATATCGCACGTATCCAGTCCGTGGAGTGGAATGGCGAGCAAGCGAAGACACCTGAGCGGGTCCTAATGCATGACCATTGCACATGGCACCCCAGCCCGTGGCGGAGGCATCTGTCGATACGACAACATGCCTCGTAGCCTGTTCTAGGGGGACACCGGCCCTGAGAAAACTGAGGCTCGACCACGGGGTGAAGGTCTGACGGCAGCTCGAAGTAACTGGTACTCTGAGCGTGCCTTGTTGCCATGCCCACCTCGGTACTCGGTCGCGAAGCCAAAGCTGAAGCGGTCTCATATGAAGCAATCCGAGCGGCGTTGCCGCGGCTGCAGATGCCATATGCCCCAGGAGCCTCTGAAAAAGTTTCAGTGGAACCGCACTCTTGTCCTGGAACTGTCTCAGACAAGTCAGCAGTGACTGCGCACGCTCGCTCGTAAGCTGCGCGGACATGGCGACCGAGTCGATGTCCATACCGAGAAAAGAGATCCTCTGCACGGGGCAAAGTTTGCTCTTTTCCCAGTTGACCCGAAGGCCCAAGCGAGCTAGGTGCCGGAGCACAAGGTCCCTGTGTTCGCAAACCTGGTCTCGAGAGTGAGCTAGGATCAGCCAGTCGTCGAGATAGTTCAGGATGCGAACCCCGTAAACCCGAAGGGGAACAAGGGCTGCCTCGACGACCTTCGTGAAGACGCGAGGAGACAGGGCTAGCCCGAAAGGGAGAACCGCGTACTGGTATGCCTGCCCCTCGAAAGCAAACCGGAGGAACGGTCTGTGTCGAGGAAGAATGGAGACATGAAAGTAGGCGTCCTTCAGGTCGATCGCTGCAAACCAATCCTGGGGCCGCACACATTCGAAAATGCGTTTGGCAGTGAGCATCTTGAACGGCATCCTGTGTAAGGAGCGATTCAGCACGCGCAGGTCCAGGATTGGCCGTAACCCACCGGTTTTCTTGGGGACAATGAAGTAAGGGCTGTAGAAGCCGGACCTCATCTCGGCTGGAGGGAGAGTCTCGATTGCACCCTTCGCCAGCAGGGTGGCAATCTCGGCTCTCATGATAGGGGCATTGCCACCGACCAAAGTGGAGCGAACTCCCCTGAAGCGGGGAGGAGACCGCGCGAACTGAATCGCATAGCCGAACCTGATGGTGCGCGCGACCCAGCGGGACAGACGGGGAAGCTCTAGCCAGGCTCCCAGGTACTGAACCAGCGGGGTCATGCGGGTGACAGGCGTCCCCCCGGAGGGGCAGCGAAGCGGAGTAACTGGCCCAGACGTGGGTGGCATAGCGGCCCGGTGTGGGGGCACAGTTAGGCTCCGCGCCCGAACAGAGGATGCCAGGGAAGGACCAGCGTTCCACGGGGGCGTGCTCTGTCGGGGGTCTGGCGACAGAGGGGGACAGGGCTGAGGTGGCCCGTGGGCGACCCGCAGTGTCAACCGCCTCTGGGACAGAGGGGGACAAGGAGAGCGTGGCTTGTGGGCGGCACTCTGTGTCGTCCGAGAACTCTGTGAGCTCAGAGAAGAGAGGTTTGTTTCTATCTTTAACCAGTGTGAGGTGCCGCTCACCCGTGGGTGAGCAGCGGTTTTCGCTGGAGAAAAAGAACAAAAGATTCTCCCCCGGCCCTCCACCGAGGGAAGGAGTGGTCCTGCTACCATCTCCTGAGAAACAAACATCATCTCTGAGCAGCCCGTCTCAGGAGCGCCGCTTAGCCTGGCGTTTAGCGGGGGGCGGGGCTGGAGAGGGCTGTGGCGCCTTCCTACGACCTCCTCCGCGCCGTGGCCTGGGTGGAGGCTGCTGCGTAGGCCGGGCGGGAGGGGTGGGAGCCGCAGGAGGGCGCCCTCGGCGGCGAGCAGGCTGAGGATTCTGCCCGACCTGGCGGGTGGAGGCAGCAGCGGGCCGGCGGGGCAGAATATGCTTAATGGCCTCAGTTTGCTTCTGCGCGGTGGAGAACTGGTGGGCAAAGTCCTCCACCGCACCACCGAAGAGGCCGGCCTGGGACAGGGGCGCATCAAGCAGACGAGTCCGCTCGGAATCCCGCATGTCAGCCAGGTTCAGCCACAGATGTCTCTCCTGGACCACAGCTGTGGACATCACCAAACCCAGGGAGCGCGCGGTAACCTTCGTCGCCCGGAGGGCAAGGTCGGTCGCGGCGCGCAGCTCATTAAATAGACCTGGGTCTGTCCTGCCCTCGTGCATGTCTCTCAACATTTGGGCCTGATAGACCTGGAGAGTGGCCATAGCATGCAGAGAGGCGGCTGCCTGTCCCGCGGCTCTGTAGGTTTTGTGCACCATTTTAGATGTGAAACCACAGGCTTTGGAGGGGTGCTTAAGCTCGCCACGAGAGGAAGCACTCTGAGGACACAGTTGCATCGCAACAGAGCGTTCGACTGAGGGAAGCCCAGTGTACCCACGGGCAGCTGCGCCATCGAGGGGAGGAAAGGCAGACGAGACCAGCGAGCGGTCCCGAGAAGACAACGGGGTCTTCCAGGACTTCGAGATCTCATCATGCACGTCCGGGAAGAAAGGTATTGGGGTTTGCCGTGGACGCGGGTCGGCGGCTTGGCCCAAAAACCAATCATCGAGGCGCGAGCGCTCAGGGCAGGGTGGTGGCCGCCACTCAAGCCCGATGCTCGCAGCCGCCCGGGAAAGCATGGCTGTCATCTCCGGATCCGACTCAGGCACAACCGTATGCACACCAGAGGGTGGCAGCTGTGCTGAATCTTCACTTCCAGAAGATTCAAACCCACCTTGTGATGCTGCTACAGACATCAGATCTTCCTCTGTAACTTTAGCCGAAGTACACGGGCCACCCGAGAGTAGACCCGCGGAAATCGACTGTTCACTAGCGGGCACCGTCATGCAGGGGGGTTTGACGCGTGGACAGATAGTCGGCGCTTTTTGCCAAACCGTAACCCTCAGATCACCCTGGCCACCAGCCGAAGTAGCACCCCGCGAGGGGGCACTAGATCGGGGTGTGGCAGAGGGGACTCTCGCTCTTACGAGCTCATTGAGTCTCGACCGTAATGACGCGATGGTCATGTTCTCACAGAGAGAACACGAGTCATCCACGAGCACCGCTCTAGCATGCTCAATGCCCAAACACACTAGGCAACGCTCGTGCCCATCAGAGTCCGAAACCGATCTGCCGCAACCAGAAGTACACGGGCGAGGCATCATTAAAAAGACGTGCCACGTGCAAGCTCTTTTGTGAGAGAGAAACACTCAAGTGTTGAAGCGCCCGGGGAGACACACACTCTCTGGCAAACCACTGCACAGATAAGCAGGAAGCGCGCGCCCCGCCGGAGATCGCCGTCACACCAACACTGAGGAACTCGTTTGTAAAGCTGACAATACAGAGATGGCTTGTGGAGTGAAGAAATAAACTTGGCTCCGAAGCGAAAACATATCTGCTTGCTGCAGGACTTCCTCCTTATATACCCACGAGGTGGGGCGGAGTTACGTCATGCAAATTCCGCAGACCCATGGCATTTCTTTGCCATTGGCTCGTTTTGTATACTCGAAGTTGATAGGCTTTCTATGCGAAACCCCATTCGTCGTCATCCGACGGAACTCGGAGTGACGAACGAAAGGGAATCAGCTTTTATCAGATGTAATAAAAGACTATTAGATTTGTCTGTTGTTGTTTTTTTTTAAAAAAGGACAGGTTCTTCAACATGTCAAGACACAGGAAAGTGTTCTGCATTACACAGCATGTTTAAAGTGTTTTGTTTGTAACTCTTTACCTTCTTCTCTTGACTCTCCTCCTCTATAGGAACAGTTTTTTGAGCCTTGTGTTTTACAATTAGCTTTATATATCCTGACAACATATTTATTTTTTCAAGTGACAAATATCTCACTGTATCTGTCTGCTGCTTTTGACATCCACGGCTCATGCAGCAATAGTTAAGAAAGGGCACCTATTATGGCATTTAAAATGTTCCTAATATTGTTCTGGGAGTCCCCAACAACAGTTTTACATGCATACAATGACAAAAAAAAACACTTTTGTTGTCTTATAATATGCATTTATTTTTACCTGATTTGCTCACTGACTCCCAAATGATACGTTCAACTACTAATTTTTCCAAACCCCTCCTTTACGTGATGATAATAAGCGTTGATTGGTCAGATGACCCAGTCAGTTATTGTTTGCGTTAGCCCAACGCATAAACATATTGATAAAGCACTACAGTACTACAATACGCTCTATTCTTTATGACAACTCCAATAACAACGACAAACATTTCACATATTTCAGATGTGAAATCGGAACCTAGAAGCTGCGCCTAGTAGGGGTTGAACGACTTTAGACTTTTTGAAGTCGACTGTTATGACATCAAAGTCGAGTCGACGTCGACTAGTCGATGACGTCATTCATAAAAACACAAAAGATGGGACTGCATTGCAAAATGCCACAATTTGCAATTAATTAACAGAAAATGATACAGATGCTGACAGCTCATAATGGGGCCGTTTACACCTGGACACTTCATGCGTTTTTACTGATCTGATTTATCAAAACGATTCAATTTACACATTAATATGTTTTCGCAAAACGGATATAAATCCGATATTCAAACAACGCGCTATATGCAGATTTAACGGATTTCACGTCACCAACAGTAATGTGCTGCATTTTATTGATCATCAGCTCATTTCAAAATCAAAGACCGCAATAAGAGAGACAGCACTGGTAAGATCATTTTGTTTCTTTACTTTAACGAAGATGATTGTTTGTTAAGCGTCTTCGACTTACTTTCACTTTGATTTGCGATAGTTTGCACGTTGGCTTGATGAATAGATGCTCGAGCTGCTCATCTGCGGTGATGCGTGTTGCAGCTTCATCGCTATAATACGCTCACATGCTCAGTCTCACACGTTTATTTTTAGCATTTTTAGGAGAAGTCCAGTATACATATGTGGTTTCAACAACCAGATGCATTTACACTTGTCCAGTTTCGTCTGTTAAGCGGCCCAGACCTCCTCCTGAAGTGGTTTGAGCGATCGGATTTAAAGGCACACTATGCAGCATTTGTGTTTTTGTCAAACAGCGACCCCTAGAGTCGATGTGGAATACTTGCACTGTCGTAAATAGCAATATACCAGTGGATATAGAACATGCTTTAGAAGCGTCAAGGGCATGAAACAGACACACAGATACACTCCGAAGATATTGACCAGGTAATGTTTCACGATTTCATACAAATATTAGGTTACTGCATAGTTTACTGAACTACTGATGATGGTAATAGGATAATAATAACTATATGTGTCAAGTGTTAGACTACTTTATAATAATAAAGTACTCTACTGCGTTTGCTGTCTTATAACGTTTTACACGATTGCTGCTAAATCACAAGTAAATAGCCTATAGTCTAGGCCTACTGTATAATTTCATTTGTGTTTTTTGCTTGTAATGTAAACATTACAAAATGCCAGATGACATCAATAAAGTACGTCGCATTATTTCATAACATTGTCCGTTATGATGTCATTAGACACGATTATTGCAATTTATCATACTACTTTGCAAATTTTGCTCGTTTACACTATTTACAACCTCTAGGCTTATATATGTCCTGATAATTATGTGAGATATTGACAACTGTCTTCATGATAATCGCAAACATGGATGAATGAACAGCATCGTAAAAAAATGACATACTACAAGCAAGCGCAACATAATACAACATAGAACGCAAACAAGTTTACAAAAAAGAGATTTACTTACTAGTTCATCAACAAGATCGCCAGGTCAGCATCACTGCATCACTCGCTTGACACGGGGCTCGACTCGCCTGACACGGGGCTCGACTCGCTTGACACGGGGCTCGACTCGCTATACGGGGCTCGACTCGCTTGACACGGGGCTGGACTCGCTTGAGACGGGGCTCGACTCGCTTGACACGGGGCTCGACTCGCCTGACACGGGGCTCGACTCGCTTGACACGGGGCTGGACTCGCTTGAGACGGGGCTCGACTCGCTTGACACGGGGCTCGACTCGCCTGACACGGGGCTCGACTCGCTTGACACGGGGCTCGACTCGCCTGACACGGGGCTCGACTCGCTTGGGACGGGGCTCGACTCGCTTGAGACGGGGCTCGACTCGCCTGACACGGGGCTCGACTCGCTTGAGACGGGGCTCGACTCGCCTGACACGGGGCTCGACTCGCTTGACTCGGCGCTTTTGCACGCAGTGCTGCATGCTTTTTAGCTCGCGCCAACGAGTGAAAGCCCGACCGAGTGACTCTTATCCGGTTCCTCACAGGGTCAGATTCTCTATTCCTTTTCCTAGTCTCTTCCGACCGCGTTTTCTTTGCTTTTTCCATCGTCGAGTATCACGCATGGTATCACGTCTGAATTGCGCGCAACTGTCTTCGTGCTTCCTATGATGTTGTTGTTGATGTGTGTGACGTCGTTGCCGTAAAGCATGTCGTGTTTCTCGCAAGATTTGTCAGGGGCGCTCCTCTCAAACTTACATTGCTGGTTTATCCAGCGGCGTCCCCCCCGAGCTTTACTACCAGGATGATTCGCCCTACTATGAGTTTGTTTACCACCGAAATGACTTTGAAGCTGTTATATTAAGGTACAATTGTTGCATAGTGTGCCTTTAAATCCGTCTCGAATGCGTTATGGATGGCATTTACAGCCCGATGTTTACATCATCATTATCATCATGATTATGATCGCATTAGTGATGCGCAGATCCAAGTAATAATATTCAAATTAATTGCGGGTAAATTAGAGGTAGGCTACATCATAATGTTTTAATGATTTTAATAAAGAGACTGAACTCTAATTTCCTGGTAAAACAGTGAGCGTGCGTCATGCTTTTACTTTCGTTTTCAACAATATGGGTTAGTAAAGTATTTACACACACTTAATGTACCAATGCTGCTTTCTTGCTGCAATAACCCTCTGGGCTCTTCATCTGTTGTCGTCTGCAACATGTTTACTAGTATCAAAATTAGGGCAATCATAGTGTCACATGATCAACGCGACTAGTCGACGTCAAGCTTAAAGCGTCGCGGCATTGCATTAAGGTCAACTAGTCGACTAATCGACTAGTCGGTTCAACCCCTAGCGCCTAGAGACCTAGACCTAGAATCTGCGCTGAGCGTAACTTACACAACACACACACATACTTATTGAGCATGCTACAAAACCCATAAAAGCAACAATTATTAATAATACTTACAGGTTGTGATTCGGAGGAGGAAGCTGATCCAAATAAACTTGGTACTGAACCTTCCTTCGATATCAACCGGCTCGCGAATCCACACTTGAAAGCATTTATGTTTGTGAAGCGATCGTCATTAAAATAACGCGAACACAGCTCAAGGTTCGGCTATACTTGTGTGGTATAGTTGTAAATATAAACTCTAGCCACTGATTCTTCACATGCTCATCCCTGGGCTGTGAAAAAAAAAAGTTCGCTTTTGATTCGCACTTCAGAACAGCGTCTCGTCTCCATGATTCCCTGGCGTCTAGACTACGAGCGCAATAAGTGGGCGTATCTAATTCATATATCTTGTCAAGTTGACGTCATCTAGATAGAGAAAAATATTGTTCGTCTATCGATTCATATCAGCGACTCAGAGTCGACTCTTACTTTTGAGAGACATACGGTGAACTTTCATATTCAAAACTTTGCAGGAAGTTTTTGTTCACTTAGATCTATGTTACACACTACATGAAAGGTAATTTTCAAAATTCCATAATAGGTACCCTTTAAGAAAAGTGTTTGGGACTGTGTGAACTCTCTTTACAATTCAGCTCCAGTTATGTGGAGTCGTATTATTTCAACTCCAAACATAAAATGATCTTATTGTGTTGGCTTTATGGGTGTTTTGTATTACATAAAACATGAACAAAGATATGAATGTGAATTAATTTGAATCTCAGGATTCTGAAGGGGAAATGTACACGTTAGACCAGTTTACAAGACTGAATGATATGAATGTATCTGCTGAAGTGTTGTCATACCTGTTGTGTAGCCTGGGGTTGTTAGTTGTTACACTGTAAAAAGTGATCAGTTGACTTTACTTTTAAAAAAATTAAGGAAACCCATTGCCTTAAAATGATTAGGTAAACTAAACTTCATGCTTAATCAAAAAAAAAAATAAGTAGTGAAATTATCAAGTTCACATAACTTAATTTTTTTCAATTAAGCATTAAGATTTACTTAAAAAATTAGTAAACCCATTGCCTTAAAACTATTAAGTAAGTGAACTGAACACTTCAGCAGTTAAATACTTATCATGTCTTGTAAACTGGTCTAACTTGTGCATTTCCACATCAAAAACCTGAGATTCAAATAAATTCATGTTAATATCCTTGTTCATG
Organism: Chrosomus eos; assembly: GCA_036326025.1. Classification (NCBI taxonomy): domain Eukaryota; kingdom Metazoa; phylum Chordata; class Actinopteri; order Cypriniformes; family Leuciscidae; genus Chrosomus; species Chrosomus eos. The sequence continues at coordinate 33,881,473 of CM070837.1, forward strand.
ATTTATTTTACAAACAGTGGAAATAATACAGTGAGCCTAATTATAAATTATTTTAATTTAGTTAAACTAGTAAACACTGTTTATGTTAAAATCAAAATACTTGATATTAATTGATGTCCCGTCGAAAAACAAAATATTCAAAATAGACACCTGTCTTTATATTCAAGGTTATTTTTGTATATGAAAGACAACACGGCAAGAAAGGGTGGGAGTTGTTTCTGAAGTCGTTTAGTTGTGTGACATAACAGCAGAAATCAAACTTTACTTTACAACCAGAATGACATACTAATTAAAAATATTCAGATAGTATTTCAGAGTTTAAAACGTTTGAATAAGCTCTTACATTTCCATCACTTACCTTTGAGTGAAAATCAGCTGTGATCAGCTTGAGCTTCCGTGTGTCTGAATAAAGTTGTTTGAAGAAGCTTCCAGTTAAGAGTAGGGGAGCTGCAGACCTGGAGCCGGTAGATATGTAGATATACGCCCCGGACAGTTTTACGCCCCGGACAGTTTTACGCCCCTGTTGTTCCTGATGCGTCCAGTAGGAGGAGGCTGTACAGCGACACGAATTGAGGTAGGTCTATGCTAAATAATCTGCTTAAGTTATTGTTTAGCAATGATGCAACATTTATTATTTATAAACGATTAGCTAGATAAAGCTAGGGTAGGTAGATATCAATTCATTTCTATATATCAATGTATGGGTCTATAATTTAATTCAAGAGACAAAACTTTCTTGACGGTCGGTTTGATGATCTGTCTTGCTCAAACTTAGCTTACCACGTGTATGTTCAGCTACCCCTAGTCTTCTCTACTCACTTTCAAAATTAATTTTCTTTTGTTGCCTGTCTTTAGCTTGCGTGAGATGGCCTCTTCTGGTAAAACCCTGTTTACTCCTTGCATTAAAACATACTCCACATAGCTCCTGGGGCAACTTTACAGTAGATATTGGAAATATGTTAACTTGTTTTTTTTTTTGCAGTCTATGGTTTGAACACACAACTGCACACTCACTCAAATGTTTTTATTTTTTCCAACATCATACATGATAAAAACCAATTTTTTTACAGTCTATGGATAAAACCCACATTAAAACCTTTTCCCATATGGTTTGAATGTAGACTCTGGTTTGAGTTGTTTCTTATTAATGAGATAATCTAATTATCGAATTTATATCTTAATATACATTTTTCTTAAAATAGCTTACTTATCTGGACTAAAAGGTTGGGTATGTGCATTTAATGTGAGTTTTATCATACTTTTGTCTGTACCAAGTTCTCTTTAACTTGCATCTCATAAAGGTGTGTGTTTGCTTTATCTACTTAAGGAAATAAAAATCTCTTTCTCTAAACTTGTATAAACTATTAACACCCATCTCTTTTTTAACTGCATTCCAAACCAATAGGTCCACAATCTGGCACAGGAGCATGGTAGGGTCTGAGACGGTTGTAGAGGACAACCTGGGACTCATCAGACTGATACAGGAGGTAGTGAATCCTGTATGTCACTCCAGGAGAATCCCTATCAGATGCTAGGCACTCTAATAATCCAAAGGGGCCTTTCCAGTGAGGAGTGAGTTTTTGTTTTGCTGTAGTGGGGTCATTTAACCAGACAAGGTCTCCAGGACCATAGGGAGTGTGCTTAACACTCTTGTTAGGTAACAGCATGTTGGCCGGCATCCTGGCTTCATGACCATGCGTAAGGAAGAATGGTGTGAAACCTGTTGTAGAGTGTGGGTTGGTATTGTAAGCCAAAGCAACTTGGTTGAGGCAGTCATCCCATTCACCAGGCTGCTGAAAAAGTGTTTTGGCTAACTGATCAATAAGTGTCCTGTTGAACCTCTCAATCATGCCATCACACTGAGGATGGGCTGGTTCGTGTTTTCTGCACGCTCAGCAGGGTCACACAGATGTTTCACCAGGTCAGATTCAAACTGACGTCCCTGATCAGTGTGAAGCATTTCCGGGATGCCATGTTCACAGATAGCGTTTTCAAACAGACATTTCACAACTGTTATGGAACGCTGGTCTGGAATGACATAGAGGTTGACATACTTAGAGAAATAACCTTGGACAACAAGCACATACCTGTTGCCATGGCTCGTGATGGGGAGCTCAAGTATGCCAGCTGCAATCTTTTGGAATGGCTCAGTAGCAACAATTGTTTTCATTGGAGCTCTCTGATGAGGTGTGGGACTCTGTCTGGCGTCACATGGAGTACATTGCTTGCACCACATCTTGATGTCACGTGACATAAAGGGCCAGTAGCACAGTTGTTGAGCATGTTTCAGGACCTTATCAGCAGATAGATGACCAGTTACAGGATTTCCATGCAGCATCTGCAGAACAGTGTCTTTCAACAGGGACAATCAGTTGATGGAGCATTGATGTTGTGGATGGGTCAAAAACTTTACGGCAGAGTACACTCAGGCCCGGATTAAGAATTCAGAGGCCCCTGGGCACAATGTCTTGTAGGCCCCCCTAAGGCAGGCCAAATGTATAGCTTGTCCAATTTTAATTTGACATTAACAGTTTTACTGATTTAAAGAAAGTTTGTTTTTGGAGTTAAGTTAATAAATTATTGTTCTTTCCCATAGGATTTTGTAAAACTATGTTGGGTGGACCTCTGTTCCTGTAGGGGGGTTCGGGGGAAAATATTGTACATTTTAAGGTTAAATGCATCAATCTGGTTCACTTTGAGAGCTCAAAATTAAGAGCTTTAACCGGCTTCAACCCATGAACTGTGACATTGAACAAAGGAAAACGATTGACTTGTACCTGGACATTAAAGAGGGATCAAACATATTTTTAGTTATGATATAGAGTCTCAGTCTGTTTTAGGATGCCAAACGATTGTTATAATAATGTAATAATGATTTATATAATTATTCCTATTACGTAAAATCCATATAGCCTATAAATATACTGTATAAATGAAAATTAATATTTCAAAAGTATATTTTACTTACACTATTGTATAGGAAAATTACAATACATTTGTCCTAATTTCTTCACTTGCAAGAAATAAACCCTTGAGCTTTGATTTTGGAGAAAACACCAGATCACCATGCTGATTGCGTGAGCAAAGTGCGCACTTTTCTTTAAATCACGCAGCACAAACAGAATGGCTATATAGGCTACTTAATTACAGTCTTGTGCTGTTTTATAAAGGCACAAAGCCATATCACGGTTTCGGTGTTGGGAAAAGGGAGAAGAGAGAGTTCGGCAAAAGAAGAGAAGGTGCTCTGCTCTGTTGGTCTAATGTCAGCAGGGCGACATGACATTGCATCTGCATTGAGGTGACTGTGGCCATCCTTGTGAATTACAGTCCGTTCAAGAGCCCAGCGTGCACGACGACCAGTCCTGTCATTGTCAATGGGTATTTTTCTGAGACCCAAGAGAGGTTTGTGGTCAGTGACAATAACAAAGGGCTTTTGTAAAGGTAGTGGCGAAAATGTCACACAGCCCAGACAATGGCCCAGAGTTCTCTGTCATATGTTGACCATTTTCTTTCTGCTTTTGTGAGAACACGACTAGCATAAGCAACCACTTTTTCTTTATTCCCTTGTCTCTGAGCAAGCACAGCCCCAATAGCAGAGCCTGCAGCATCTGTGTAGAGGGAGAATGGCACAGTAAAGTCAGGGAATGCAACCACTGGAGGGTTTGTGAGTGCATGTTTTAAGTAAGTTAATGCATCCTGACATTGAAAAGTCCATTGGAAAGGTGCATTCTTCTCTGTGAGGGCGTGTAGGGGGACACTGTGTGATGTGCAAAGCTTCTGATGAATTTACGGTAATATGAAGAAAGACCCAGGAATGCTCTTACTTCTGTAGCTGACCGTGCAATAGGCCAGTCTAGAACACTTTTCACATTTAGCGGGTCTGGCTGAATGCCGTCTTTGGATACAAAATGGTCCAGTAACTATACCTGATCTCTGGCAAAACAGCATTTTGAGGGATTTGAGCTTCAGGCCACTTGACTGGAATCTGGAGAGAATTTCTTCTAGGTGCTGGAGATGTTCACTGAAAGAGCGGCTGTAGATGAGGACATCATCCAAATATACTAGGCAGGTCACGAAGTGCCATTTCCATCAAGCGCTGGCATGTGGCTGGAGTGTTGGTGAGACCCATTGGCATAACTTTAAAGTCATAAAGGCCACTAACTTTTATGAATGCTGTTTTTTCACGGTCTTCCTCCGGCAGCTCAACTTGCCAATAGCCATGTTGCAGGTCCATTGTGGAGAACCAGGCAGAGCCCGATAAAGCATCCAGTGCGTCATCGACTCTCGGAAGAGGGTGGGAGTCTTTGATTGTCACTGCATTGAGTTTCCTGTAGTCCAGGCAGAAACGCCATGTGCCATTTTTCTTGCGCACCAAAACAACTGGCGCAGCCCAGTGACTGTAGCTTTCTGCAATGACATCTGTTTTTAACAGGTTTCCAACTTGAATTTGTATTTCAGCTCTCTGTTCTGGTGTCACTCTCTAGGCTCTCTGTTTAATTGGTGTGGCATCACCGGTGTGGATGTGATGCTTGATGATGCTCGTGCGACCTCTGTCCTCTGAGTGTTTACTGAATACTGGTGAGTATTTCTGAAGCAGTGATTTCAGAGACTGAACTTGGGAAGGTGACAGGTCGCTGTCATTTATCTGGACAGATGGAGCTAATGCCGCGTTCCAGGCAACCTGTAACCCGTGTTTTTCCAACCTTATACCCGTGAAAGTGCACTGGAACGGCAGTCAAACCTGTGACTTCCCACCCGTGGTACTAGATCGATGTACTCCCAGTTACGAGTTCTGACGTCACATAGCCCGCAAAACCATACAAAACAACAATGGCAGCCCCTACGGATGCCGTGTTTCGGCAGGCAGTATACGGTTAGAATACACTTTAGGACAATATAACGTTGCAGTCAAATTAATAATAATATAATAATAATGATAATAATACACACACAATTATGTATTACAATGTTATGTGTCTGAAACAATAAGTATGTATATACACACACGATTATTTATTACAATGTTATGTGTCTGAAACAATAAGTATGTATATTGCGCTCAGGTAGTTTGGCGTGACTGGCCTGGAACGCTACAAAGTCATGAGTCATGGTTTAAAGTCGTGATTTAGGTGCTAAAACCTGCCTGGAACGCAGCATAAATCATGTACGGGGTAGGTTGCACACCCTGTCTCTCCATCTGATATGATGTCAACGGATGAAGCCGAATGAAACTCACCGAGCTGGCAGAGAAGAGGATGTCATGGGGCGTTTTCTCAATGCTGGGTGAGAGTTCTGAAAATCTTCGCTCGCAATGGAGACAGTAGATCCAGAGTCGACAATAGCCTAGATTGTAGAAGAGACAGAATAATCAGGGTGTGAGTCATTCTTGTCAGGCATTAAACTTGGGGGAATCATTCTGGGGCTGTGAAACAGTAGCTGATGTTTGCCCCTCAACAGCAGATAATGGAAGTTTCCCTGACGGTTGGAGCCAGAGTGTGGATATCTTTCGGGAGACTGGAAGCGAACACTGCCTTTAGCGTGTGGACTTCAATCTCTGTTTCCCTGTGGAGCAGGACTGGGGCTGGGTCTGTATCTGTTGGTGTCATCCTTGTCATGGCGACCATACCTGGAGTACTGATAGGACTGGCGTGAGGGAGAGCGATGCCGGTCACGTTTGTCATTGTCATGGCATTGACGGTCTCTCTGGGTAACAGGGGAAGGACAACGTTCATAGCAGGACCCTGGATCACGACCATGATGCTGCTCAGATAAGTAATTGTCTCTGCTGTGTTTTCTGTTTTGGTAGGTTTGTGGAGAGACACTGCGTGCACTGTATCGAGCATCGTCGGAGGAAAACCTTTCAAGTTTGGAGTCTACGCGCTGAGCCAGGTAACTGTGTTTCTCTCGTAACAGGTGTACTTCACTTTGTAAGCTGTTGACCATAAGAGTCAGCTGCTCAACTGCATGCAGAAGCTTGTCATCAGTAGGTTTAGGACGGGCTTTTTAAAAAGCCCTGCCCAAAAAGCTTGTCCCAAAAGGGGCTCCCTGTACGTTTCATCCACATCCACCATCACCAGGTTCCAGATCTTATCAAATGCCACCACAAAGCCAGAACACACTCCCGGAGCCCTGCCCTTTAAAGGTCCGGATGTGAACTTTAACTCTGATTTTCTCCTGGACGCATCTATTGAGCTCTCCCAATGGACTGCTTGTATGCAATTTTTTTTCCAATTTTAGCAATGGCCTACCAAGATCTTGGTTGCATATGTACATTTATGTCTTTTAGGGTTCCATTGTCCGTTTCCCTGCTGCCTGATGGTCCTGGTGACCTTCATCTGCCCTGAGGATCTAATGCCTTTCCCTCCAACTCCAACTGGATCTCTTTGGCATCCAGAACCTCATGATTGTGACTTGTTATCAAGTACTGAAACTGTCTGGTTACTGATATTCTTCTAAATATCAGAAAAACGGCTGAATGGGTTTGAAAACGGTAAAACCCAACTGTTTAACTCTGGGGGAGTTGTAAAATGAGCCTATTTCCAAAAAAAAGTGGAGTATGCCTCTCAATTGCTAAAACACTAAAATCTATTGGCTGAACAAAGTTCTCATTTGCCTGAACTCATTTAGCTAATTGTGGAGTCTGTTGTCAATACCGTAAACAATTTCACATGGTAAAACACAATTTGCAGATCTCACTTAGACTTTTCAGCAAAACTCTGAACACATTCTCATTCTCAAAACACATTCTGCACTCTAATGCACACGTCATCCATACTGGTAAACACAAGTGGCAAAAATCAAATACAAATAGAGAACACATGTCATTTGATTGAACACAACCACTCAAAACTGATTTAACCTGTTTCAAATGTTGTGACACAACCAATATAAGCCAGTTCAGAGAGCAAACAGGTTGTTGAAGGTGGGGAGGAGAAAGTCTGAGAATGGATAGAAGAAACAATGTGAGAGGACGAGGACGAGTGCGTATGCGAGGTGGGCGACGAGGAGGACGAGGGCAAGAAAGAGGAAGAGGAGGAGGGCAAGAAAGAGGAGGAAGAGGAGGAGGGCAAGAAAGAGGAGGAGGAGGAGGGCAAGAAAGAGGAGGAAGAGGAGGAGGAGGAAGAGGAGGATGAGGAGGAGTTCAAGAAAGAGGAAGAAGAAGAGGAGGAGGAGGAGGAGGGGGCAAGGAAGAGGAGAAGGAGGAGGAAGAGGAAGACAAAGAGTGGAAATATCTGATGAAATTCGAGCAACAGTCATAGACCATGTTCTCGTCCAGCGCAGTCTCATCCCAAGAAGTCATATACTGACGTCTTGGGACGTCTTTTGACCATACGTCAATATCCGCCTTTTTAGGGTACCCTTAAACGTCGGTTAGCTGACGTTATCGGATCCTAACTCTACCCCAGACCTAAACCTACCCCGTCACCTACTGACGTTAAAGGTAAAGCGTCAGTTGTATGACGTCCCAGGATCGTCATTTACCGACGTTTAAGGGTACCCTAAAAGGGCGGATATTGACGTATGGTCAAAAGACGTCCCAAGACGTCAATATATGACTTCTTGGGATGAGACTGTGTTATCTCGTCCATGGACTGACCCAGGCCAAAGACAACCACATTGATCACATGTTTACTCCTTTCATTTGTGTCCCTTTGAGTATCGTATACTGTAGTACAGTGCACTGCTGTAGACTGTACAATGAAAAAATATGAAATTTGTTTTGAGATTAAAAATGTAGTTCTCCCTGAGAACTATATGTTTTGAACAATGTGTTTTAAATTTTTTGGTGTATTGATTACTGACTGCTTGATAGTGTATAGCATTTTGATCACTTTGTTTATGATTTGAGAGCAGTGTTTGATTTTGAACACAGGTAAAAAACTGTTTTTTGAAAGCTAGGTGTTTGGTTTTGAACATAGGTAAAACTGTTTTGAGGCGAAAGTTTCATTTTGCAAGAGGAGTCAGAGGTTTTGTAAATAGTGCTTGAAGATGAGGTTTTGTGTTTAATGTTTTCAGAAAATGGAGCAAGGTTTCAGAAATTGTGTTTTAGCAATTGAGAAAAACTGTAATAAATCTTTGGAAGATATCACTAAACATTTATTTAACCATAGCAAAAGTAAATTTATTACCTGTTATTTTTTTTTTTCATTTCTGTGTTTTTTTTTTAATTAGACACATCTGATATTATTTTAATCTTATTTCTGTTATTTTACCCTTAGGGGTCTAAGGTGTTTTGGGGGTCCTTGAGATGTTTTGCCCTGACATTTATTTATTTTTTGGCAAAGGTGTCATTACCAGGGTTCTAAATTAACTTTTTTGATCACCAGCCAATGTGGCTGGTAACTTTCTAAAGTTACCAGCCAATCAGAATTTCCACTAGCCAAATTTTTTTCCTGTGAAAAAAAGGGAAATTATGAGTGCCACTGAATGCATTTGATCATTTTAATAACATTGTTGGCATGGAAAACACATATAAAATACAATACAACACAGAAAGTGCAAACATTTCATTTCAAGTTTGGGATCTATCTATCTATCTATTAGGGATGTGCACGAATATTCAAATTTTCGATCTGTAATTATTATTCAAAAAAATAAAATACTATTCGAATTAAAAAAAAAATTTCACAGTTATAATTAAGTGCACTTGGTGGAGCTGTGTTTAACAAGTGGATTATTTGTATTTGATCACATAATGTTGTTGTCTGCCTCGCGAAGTTTGCTTAGATGAAAATGATAGCCTATTAAAAAATGGAATTACTTTTAATCAATTATTAATTAAACTGAGTTATCATAATACCACCACCACAATGAGAAATCACATGAAATCTAAAGAAACAGCAGTCGATTGATTAAGCAGCTATCCATCACTGCATTAACGACTGCAGGTAAGCAGCTGTACCCCGATGGAATCGTGATACGAGATGATACCTTCTGGTAGCAAAATGATTTTGAGGGAGACAGGTTTAAGCACAGAAAACGCAAAGTGCTGTCACTTTGCACACAAACACGCGCGTGCGTCTCTGCAACGTCTGTCAGCGCAGCGTGTTTTCTCACTCAAGCATGATATATTTTTTTCTCAACTTGAACGTGAAACAATATAAACACGATAATCATATACTGACTCGAGTATGTACGTTCTGTACGATAATTGCGCGTCTGCTTTTTTTTTTGTTGCGTTTTTTCCCCGTCCACGCTGCTTGAGCTTAAATGCTTTTGTTTATATTTTTTGTTTACACATATTGTTTAATGTTTTCAACTAAAAGAAAACCTTAAGATATATAGTAAGCTTGTTGTGTATATTGCCTAATGTATAAGCTTGATCAGAAATAATGACAAAAACCTTAAACTTAAAAAAAATTACGTATCCTATCTCTTGTTAAACAACATTTAAATTTAAACCCAGAAGTCTGTCCCACTCCCAACCACTGCCGCATTTAGTTTAATCTTAACTTTTTACTTTACTTGGTCCCTCCTCTTTCAGTCTATGCTCCCTGCTCTGGCTCCGTTCGTTCTTCGTCTTCCTTGTGTTTTCTGGTGGGTGCTCCGTTCGTTTCCATGATCATTTCTCGCGCTGGTTTCACTGCAAACTGCGCGCAGCCAATGGGCGTATGAAACGTCATCACGTAGCATTACGGCACAGTGTTCATGGGAAATGTAGGAAGTACTGCCAGGGGGATAAATGACCGAGAACAGAACCTTATGCATCACCGGCCAAACTGGCTAGTAAGTTTTTATTAACACCCGCCAAAACGAATTTTTACCCGCATTTGGCGGGTTGGCGGGTGTTAATTTAGAACCCTGGTCATAACACTCTATTAACACAAACAGGGCAACCATAATATGTGTAATACATTGTAACAAGGTTAGATGTTATGGGAAGAAGGAGGTGGGAACCGGCGAACAATCAAAGAATTTAATAACAAAATAAAACAAATACAAAAACGAAAGTAAAGACGGCAGTCCCTCACGGTCGACTGCCGCCACACATAATAAAACAAAACATCAAATAAAATCCAGGCCTGGTCCTCTCTCGATCTTCACTGTCGTCGCTTCTCTTTTATGCTTCCACTCCTCTGTGAGAGATACGAGACCGGTGCGTCTCACAGGCGTCGCTCATCAGGCCACCGGCCTCGTCCTGCTCGCCACATACATGTTTGTATTTTTGAGAGAATAATGTTATGCATGGTTATTGAAAAAAAAAAAAAAAAAAATTAAGGTTTCTGAAGTAAGGCCATAAAACACATACTAAATATGTGTCCACAAGACTTTTGACTAATGGATGTTGTCGCCTAGAATTTTTGCTTCACAACCATAGCAAAAGTAAATTTCTTACTGAAGTTAATGTTTCAAATCTGTTTTTTGTTGTTGTTTTTTTTTACATTAGACAAATCTGATATTATTTTAACCTTATATCTGTTATTTACCAGTTGAGATAGTTCTGTAATGCGGATCTAACCAGCAGAAGACACTCGCCAGGTTTAAATCCCAGTTGTGCAGGCGGGGCATGTTGTCACACTGCGTTACAATGTGTCCCCATTACAACTATGCTATTCTATTCTAGACTTTTATGAATTCTATGAGAAAAAGGTGAATAAAGACAGTCAATTTTCAGATATTATTCATTATTAATTATAAATTATTATTATGTTTTGAACTATGCCGTATAGTTGTTTTTTGCGGTGTGTTTGTTGTCAAACTCAAAAATAAGTTTATTTTTTATTATTTTATATAATTTTGTTTGAGTTTGTCTTGTAATTTTTTTTTATTAGATCAGATAACATTTTAATCTGTCATATGGTCATGTTACAATGTGGCACGTTGTCACATTTCACTTCCATTCTTTCGGGGTAAATCAAGAAAAAAATATATACACACTGGATTAATGAAACAAAATCACATAATTGTACTAGACGTGTGAAATTAATGTGGTAAAAAAATAATTGTCTGAACCCCAAGTGGATTTACACAAACTGAGAAAGTCAGAAAGTGTTGGGTTGTTCCCCGCTCTCCTCTATCAGTTATAGAATTGAACACTTGTCTTTATTTACATGATCCAAGAACCTCAACATTCAGACTGATCTCATGAAACTGCGTATGTATGACACGCCAATTTGTATTTCCATTTTTGGCGTGTTATCAACACGCATAATCGCTTTTCAGCGTGTTTATGAACGCGGTTGACTTAACGTTACATTACTGTATAAATATATGACCTACCCCAAAGCCGTCCCTAAACCTCTCCGTCACTGGTTAATACCATTTATGAGTCTTTCCCTACCATCCTAGTAAGAAAAATATCGCTCCCCCATATGTATATCAAAATTTTGCTTTATTTCGCTCGGAATCACTCGGACATAACGACGTAGATATACACGCATACACGCGGATAGCTCAAAATGCGTATAAATAACACGCCACTTGACTTGAAAGTGGCGTGTATGTTTACGCAAAAGTCATGATGTCATGTTGCAACATTTCACAAGTAATTCAATGTTAACAGCTGGAGAGAAGAGAGAGAAAATGGCTTCAGACATTGTTGTAGAAACACTGGAAAGTTTGTAAATTTTTTATTTTTTAGAAATTCACCATATAATATGAAAGCATATGTAAATAAAAACCAATAAAGAATTGCACTAACCACAATCAAGAAGTTTTAACTTACATCTATTAAGAAAATGAATATGTGATACAAGCGGAAAAAAGAAATGTATATTCAGGCCCTTAAAAATCAACTGTAATGAAATATTTGTGTGTTATATCGGTAAAATTTCATAGTAGACAAAGTATTAATGTAAGACAAAATAAATATAAAGATGTGTAACAAATTAACCATTTACACATATATAATATTCTAAAAACAGCACATCCATAGTTAATCTTTTGAGATTTTATGTTTTTTTATTCGTTTCATCTGACAGGAGTGATGATCAGTGGGTTTGAGTTTTTACCTTTATCATTAAGAGATGGGTTTAAATATGGATAGAGTTTCTCAGTGAAAGTCTGACCAGTGAAAGAGTATATATGATATCTGGACTCCACGTCATAAAAAGAGACCAGACCCTCCTCATAATCCACAAACACACCAACCTTCTCAGGTTTCACTCTCAGAGATAAAGAGACCGGTGGATTTTCACAAGCTAAATATTCATTCTCATTCCTCAGAACCACAGTCCAGAATCCATCCTCAGGACTCAGTCTGTTCCTCCTCTTCCTGTTAATGGATTCTCTGGCCACTCCTAAATCCCACTCAGTCTTTCCCTTCACCTGCACCTCATAGTAAAATCTCCCTGAACTGAATCCCTGCTTTGCCAGAACACAAGGAATCGAATTAAATCTCTTTGGGTCTTCTGGGACGTCCTGCTTAATGTCTCCATGACTGACTTGTTTTCCATCATCAGACAGGATGAGATGTGGATTCGCTGTATCAGGATCCAGAGTCACATCCACTGAGAGAGATCAAACATTATCAATCAACTTCAGAACAAACATTTTCAGATACAGTATATAATACAGATTATAAACAATGTATTGTAAGGCCGTGTGTCCACCAAAACGTTTTTTTCATGCAGCTGGCATATATTTCCAATTGTTTTCAATGGGAGCGCCGCGTTTTTTAAACTCCATGAGCATAACGAGGCGCTGAGCGTATTTTTCACGCTGAAGCACTGAGCACACTGCGTTTTTACTGGTCGCCGAGAGTTGAAAATTTTTCAACTTTCGATAAAACGCAGCGCTCATCATTGTCACTTTTTACCCAGCCGTCCAATCACAGTGGAGGAGGGGCGGGACAAATATCACACCGACCAACTGTTACATTCTGCTTGTCAACATATGACGACAACAAGCATTATAACGAAATTATTTAAAATAAGAGCCAGAGAAAATACATTACATTGTATCGACATTTTAATATAAAATCAACACAGAAACAAAATATATGTGAAATGAGATACTAGTAACACTTTCACGGATATTCCGTATCATAACAAGCAAAGCGTCTCAACTGAAAAAAAAAGCTGCGCTGCCAAAACGCTCTCAAGCGCTCATAGCTAGGCGTTTTCAGCAGAGCGCCTAGTGTTTTCAGCCAAAAATGCTTTGGTGGACACATGGCCTAAGTGTATAAAAGGAGAACTCCGGTCAATTTTAACATTGAGCTCATTTTTTTTTTACATTTGGAGTGCTGTCAGTACAGACAAAAACGACAAAAATCGGTGTTGCCTACACCATGTTTTCCTCTTTTTAAAATTTGCACCCTATTGACTTCAATGGGGAAAGTTCTAAACCTGCTTTTAGCCTCTTAACATCCTTGATTTGTCATTACAAGTGCACAGCCATGTGAGTGGTGTTATTAAGAGTGACCACGTCAATCTGACTGCAGAAGATGTGGAAGATATGAATAAAAAATATGTTTTCAGCCAGCTCACATACCTGTATTTTCTTCCTGTTTTCGGTCGAAGTCCACAGTAGTCGTTTGTCGAGTTCGCGCGCGATCATTGGTAACTAGATAACTAAGGATCGCACGCGCGAACTCAACAATCGACTACTGTGGACTTCGACCGAAAACAGGAAGAAAATACAGGTATGTGAGTGTCAGGATACAGGCTCGGAGACAGAGGTAAGTGAATGAACATAAACTTTATTTTGTAACATACAAAGGTGAGTGCTCAAAGTTTCAGGTGTTCAGAGGTGAATTCGAGGAGGATACTTTGGCGTGAAGGCTTCCAGGTGAGCAGATCCTCTTCAGTGTGATTTTCCATCAAACTAACTCAGTTCAGTAATACTTGCTTTCTTTCTTTCAGGTCATCCGTTGGCGAACCAGATTCAGGAAGGATACTTGGATTCAGGACAAGGCAGGGATCATAGAGTGGATCCTGAGGACAGCAGAACATGGACAGAGAGGTTAGTATTCTGCAGGTAAGTATACGTTACTTTTCCTTGGCACTGGATGACACAGAGGGTTTCTTGGTGACTGGTTAGGGTCTGTTCCTGTTGGAGGCTTGACAATGACTGAGAGTGAGCTGGGTGTTTTTATGCCAGGATGGATGTGACTACTGATTGTGAACAGGTGCAGGTGATTAGTAATCCGGGGAAAGTGATCGTTGTGTGGTTAATGCTAGAGATACTGATCTGCTCCTGACATTACCCCCCCCTCCAGAGTCCGCGCCAGCGGACCTTGGACCTCGACGTCGTGGGGGTCTACCTCTGGGCCGTGGTGCAGGTTTCTCAGGATGCTGAGTATGGAATTCAAGGAGCAGACCAGGATCAAGAACGTCATTTCGGGGTACCCAACTTCTTTCCTCTGGTCCATACCCCTCCCAATCGATGAGATACTCCAACTGACCCCCTCGACGTCGAGAGTCCAATACCTCCTTTATTAAATAGATGGAGTCTGGTTCAATGGATGGTACCGGGGGGTTATCTTCAGGAGCGGGCTCTGTGACTGAGTGAGGTACAGGTGGATGATGGGGTTTCAACAGGGAAACGTGAAACGTGGGATGGATCCGATATTCTGGAGGCAGACGAAGTTGGTAGGTGACTGGATTGATCCGTTTAACAATGGGGAATGGCCTGATGTACTTGGGATTTAGCTTGCGACATGGTTGACGTAGCCGGATGTCTCTCGTAGCGAGCCAGACTAGCTGTCCAGGTTGGTATTCAAGGCTTGGGCGGCGGCGAGCATCAGCGAAATGCTGTTGACGATTGACAGCTTGTTGAATGTGCTGGTGGGTTTGATCCCAGACTCTTTCACTCTCTTGAAACCACTTATTCACTGCGGGTACCTCTGATGGCTCAGCGGACCATGGGAAAAGCGGGGGCTGGTAACCAAGGATGCATTGGAAAGGGGTTAATTGCGTGGATGACTGTCTGAGAGAGTTTTGTGCATATTCTGCCCAGATGAGATAGCGGCTCCAGATGTTTTGATTAGAGTGGTAGAATGTGCGCAGGAATCGCCCGATATCTTGGATTTTCCGCTCGGTTTGTCCATTGGTTTGTGGGTGATATCCTGAAGATAGACTCACTGTCACATTCATTAGATTGAAGAAAGCTCGCCAGACCCGGGAAATGAACTGGGGTCCTCTGTCAGAGACTATGTCTTCTGGGAGACTGAAATTGCGGAAAACATGTTCCATCAATAACTCGGCGGTGACAAAAGCCGTAGGGAGTCCTCTCAAAGGAATTAGCTTGCATGCTTTTGAGAATCGATCGATGGCTACTAGGATGCAGGTGTTCCCCTCAGACATAGGGAGATCGGTGACGAAATCAACTCCGATGTGTGACCAGGGTCTATGTGGGACAGGCAGGGGTACTATCTTACCCACCAGAAGGTTTCTTTGAACTTTGGACATGGCACAGGGAATACAACCTTGAATGAAACTCGTGATATCGTGTTGCATGTGGGGCCACCAATACTTTGCTTGAAGGGTTGTTAGAGTCTTGTTTATGCCCGGATGACCGGTTCCCACCGAAGAATGAGCAGAAGCAATTAAAGAATTGCGGAATTCGTCAGGCACGTAAATCTTTTTGGGAGGACATCCTGGGATTCTGGGTTGCTGTCGAGACAATTCTAGAAGTTGCTCATTGATTTCGCACTGGATGGGATTAACAAACAATCTCTCGGGTAAGATGGTTTCTGGTTCTTCCACTGGGGTTTCTGAGGCATAGAGTCGAGAGAGAGCGTCGGCTCTGGTATTCTTGGAGCCCGGGCGATATGATATCTTGAAATGAAAACGTGTGAAGAACAATGCCCATCTGGCCTGGCGTGGGTTGAGTCTCTTAGCGTCTCTCAGATATTGGAGGTTCTTATGGTCTGTGAGTACTAGAAATGGATGCTTTGCTCCCTCTAACCAATGTCTCCACTCCTCCAGGGCAAGTTTCACTGCTAAAAGCTCTCGATTCCCAATGTCGTAGTTTGCTTCAGCTGGAGATAACTTCTTGGAGAAGAATGCGCACGGCAAGGGTTTGGAGGAAAGTTCAGAGTATTGTGATAGAATTCCACCGACCCCGGTGGTGGAGGCATCAACTTCTACCACAAATGGTTTCTCAGGGTCTGGATGATGTAGCAGTGGTGCAGTAGTGAAGGCGGTCTTTAGGGAATTAAACGCAGTTTCAGCTTCTGGGGTCCAGAGCAACGTCTTTGGTTTCCCTTTCAACAAGGAGGTCAAAGGAGCTGTGAGAATACTGTACTGTTGAATAAACCTTCGATAGAAATTTGCGAAGCCTAGAAATCTCTGGAGCTCTTTAACTGACTGGGGAATGGGCCAAGACAGGATGGTTTCAGTCTTGCGTTTATCCATTTCAACCCCTCTGTCGCTAAGGATGTAACCCAGGAAATCGACAGTGGTCTGATGAAAGATACATTTCTCAGCCTTCAGAAACAGGGTGAAATCTCGGAGTCTTTGAAGTACCAGAGATACATGTCGTTGGTGTGCAGCAGGATCTTTTGAGTAAATCAGAATATCATCAATGTACACTAATACAAACTTTCCCAGGAAGTCTCTGAGAACCTCGTCCATGAAACTCTGGAATACAGAAGGAGCGTTGACCAGACCATACGGCATGACGAGGTATTCGTAGTGCCCTGCAGGTGTTATGAAAGCTGTTTTCCACTCATCTCCTTCTCTAATCCTGATTAGGTTGTATGCACTCCGTAGGTCTAGCTTGGTGAACATCGTGGCTTCTCTGATCTGTTCAAGGGTTGCTGGAATGAGTGGCAAAGGATAACTAAACTTCACAGTGACTTGGTTCAGGGTTCTGTAATCAATACATGGTCTTAATCCACCATCCTTTTTGGACACAAAAAAGAAGCTAGCAGCTGCAGGAGATGTGGAAGGACGAATGTACCCCTGATCTAAGGCTTCCTTGATGTACTTTCTCATGGATTCTTGTTCTGGAATGGATAGAGAGTAGATTCTACCCTTGGGAAATCGTGCTTCAGGAACCAGATCAATGGCACAATCCCAGGGCCGGTGAGGTGGTAATTTGGAAGCAGTGACAGGATTAAAAACATCAGAGAACGAGGAATAACAGGCAGGAATGTTCGTGGACAGATTTTCGGTGGGACTTTCAATGGATGTGGAACTTACAGTTATGGCTGGGGATCTTGAATCACTGGAAAAACTTGTGAGTGGAAATCGATTGATGGAACATGCACAGCCCCATTCCTTTATCTTCCCAGACTTTCAATCGATGGAAGGTTGATGGCGAATTAACCATGGTCGACCTAAGATCAAGTCTGTTTGGCTATTTTGGAGAACAAACGGTTCAAACAGTTCTTGATGCGTATTTTCAACACATAATTGAATGGGGGTTATCTTTGTTGTGACACTTTCTTTATTAATCAACTCACCAGTCACGGCGTAAATGGAGTAAGACTTTGGAGTGTTGACTTCTGGGAGGTTGAGTTCTTTGCAGAGTTTTCCGGAAATGAAATTTCTCCGCTGAACCAGAGTCGACGATGGCTGTCACAGAAACGCAGATTTCTTGAGTTTTTATGATAACAGGAATCGTGAGGGGTGCTGATACAATGGTGTGATCTAGAACTGAGCTTACCATCATTCTTCCTGGTCGAATTGGACAGGTAAGTCTGAAATGACCCTTGGCCCCACAGTACATACACAGTTTCAGTTCTCTTCTACGAGTTCGTTCTGTCTGGGAAAGTCGGAAAGTATAGACTTGCATCTCTTCAACTTGACTCTCAGATGTAGAACTTCTTGTACTCTGTTGTAGTGCAGAATGACAATCCATATTATCTTTGTAACAACTCTGAGATCTTTGATGCACTCGTATAGCCTGCTGGATGAATTTCTCAAGTCCTAAGTTGTCATCATATATCGTCATTTGAAGACGCAGAGCTGGATTCAAACCACGGCGATAAACTGAGATGAGTGCCCTTTCATTCCATCCGCTGTTAGAGGCTAGAGTGCGAAATTCCACAGAATAGTCAGAAACTGTTTTCTTCCCTTTACGCAGCTGCAACAGCTGTTCACCGAACGAGGAATCATCCACTGCGCGTCCGAAAACTTCTTTGAAATGCCTCACGAAATCTGGAACTGATACTACCACGGGTGATTCCTTCATCCACAACGCCTCAGCCCATCTCAACGCCGCTCCAGATAATTGCTGGATAATAAATGCCACTTTCGATCGTTCAGTAGGATATAGTTGAGCTTGTTGTTCCAGAGCAAGTGAACACTGTAACAGGAATCCGTTGCAATCCTCCGCCCGACCAGAGAATGGCGCTGGGCGCGACGGTGGGCTCGCGAAGCAGGTGATCGAAGAAGCGGCGTTTACGGAAGCGCTAACCGGAGGAAACACTGGATTTACCGTGGTAGCTGGTGTGGAACTTGTTGCAGCAACGGCAGGTTGTCTGGAATCCATCTTTTCTTCACCTCTTTCTGTGGTAGGTCAAGCCTTCTCTCAGGATACAGGCTCGGAGACAGAGATAAGTGAATGAACATAAACTTTATTTTGTAACATACAAAGGTGAGTGCTCAAAGTTTCAGGTGTTCAGAGGTGAATTCGAGGAGGATACTTTGGCGTGAAAGCTTCCAGGTGAGCAGATCCTCAGTGTGATTTTCCATCAAACTAACTCAGTTCAGTAATACTTGCTTTCTTTCTTTCAGGTAATCCGTTGGCGAACCAGATTCGGGAAGGGTACTTGGATTCAGGACAAGGCAGGGATCATAGAGTGGATCCTGAGGACAGCAGAACATGGACAGAGAGGTTAGTATTCTGCAGGTAAGTATACGTTACTTTTCCTTGGCACTGGATGACACAGAGGGTTTCTTGGTGACTGGTTAGGGTCTGTTCCTGTTGGAGGCTTGACAATGACTGAGAGTGAGCTGGGTGTTTTTCATAGACATATACACTAGACGTCACCTTGGCTACAGCAGTTCATTGGAACGAATGCGTCAACAGAGCCGCCATCTTGGAACAGGGGAGCCCCTCCTCTTTATGCATCAGCGTCAATGTATAGGCAAAGGTCTAACGGAAATAAAATCACCATAAATCGTCATGAATGCGATTTTCTAGTTTTTTGGTTCGTTCCAACAGTCAGACATGTATTTATCATCGAGTCCAGAGAAATTTATAAAAAATATATATTTTTTTTAAAAAACATTCTTCCTAGTTCAGATTTTGTTCGTGAACATCCATACGCAGCACAAAAGTCCGGCATCATCCATGAATTTGAAGTACAGGCGGAGATAGCAGCGTTACCTAGATACTTCCTATGACAAGACCCCTGTTCCAAGATGGTGGCGGTTTTGACGCATGCTTAGAACCCCCAGGTGATGTCTAGTGTATATGTCTATGGGTGTTTTTATGCCGGGATGGATGTGACTACTGATTGTGAACAGGTGCAGGTGATTAGTAATCCGGGAGAGTGATCGTTGTGTGGTGAATGCTGGAGATACTGATCTGCTCCTGACAGTGAGCTGGCTGAATAGACATAATTTTTATTCATATCTTTCACATCTACTGCAGTCAGATTCACTGTGTTCACTCTGAATACAATCACTCACATGGCTGTGCATTTGTAATGACACATCAAGCATGTTAAGAGGCTGAAAACAGATTTAAAACTTGCCCCGTTTAAGTCAACATGGTGTAAATTTTAAAAAGAGGATAACACGGTGTAGGAAACACCGATTTCTGTCGTTGTTCTCTGTACTGACAGCACTCCAAATTTACAAAAAAATGAGCTCAATGTTAAAATTGACCGGAGTTCTCCTTTAAAGAAAATGGTGTCAGTCACACTGTACCTGCAAACTTCTGCACAAACTTCAATCCTGTGGACACAGATGACAATATAATGATGAATTATTTATATCAATAATGTCAGGTTAACAGTGAGTTTCTCTCTACTGTCAGCATCAGTGGCATGAGAACATTTCACTAATAAAACCAAGAGATACACTTTCCTTATTTTTAAGGAAACTTAAGCAGTTTTGAGGCTTGAATTGAGGAACCGATTAAGCTGATAAAATTAAGCAAAGAAGGCTATTTTAAGAGAATTAGTTCAATTATGCAGTTTTTTTAAAGACACCGTTGTTAGTTCCCAGCATGCTTTGCAAATGGCTGGAAATGGAGAGTAAATGTTGAAATTAACTGTTATTTTATCACTGATTCTTGAAACTTTGGCAAAAACATGTCCCACTAAGAAAAGTGCAAATTCTGTTGGAAATCAACAACATTTTCATGAATAAAAAGAATCAATGTTATAATCAGGGGGTCCTTTGCACATATGTAAGGTTCTTTTAAAGGTTTATTTTTATTTTTTATTAATTTATGATTATATGCTGGTCGATTGCCTACAAAATCAGTTGTCCTTGGATAGGAGATAATCATTTCAACTTGATTAAAAAAACAAAAAGTAATAATTGAATTGAATAATATCTTTACCACATGAAAGAGTACATTGTAATATGTATTAAAAACTACAAACAGTGAGTTTTGAACAATATTTCATATTATTTCGTGATTGCTCAAAATGTGTCCCAAATATTCGTCACCACCGTCAGAAATTTTATAAAAAGCAATAAAATCAGGCAACTACAAGGTCAACTACACTCCTGAGGACCCCATTTTCAAACCTTCAACTCTACTGCATGCTTCAAGATCCTCAAGCTCTCCTAAGTTTTCTATTTTCTCTTAAACTTGATCATATTTTTGGACACTGCTACTGTCACAACCATAACATGTCAACACCGTCTCTTTTGTATAAAAAATATTAGATTAGATTATGACATAAATGTATACTTTTTAAGAAGAGGTCTGAAGTAGCTAGCAACAGAGGGTAAACAAGATGGCTAATGTGAACAACTCATGCATGTCATGTGAAAGAGTAGCTTTTTGTCACCACCGTCAGACGTCACCACCGTCAGGTTTTCTGTCTGACGGTGGTGACTTACAGTCTGATGGTGGTGACAAAAACCTCCAAATGGTCCTCAACAAAGGCTAGAAATATAATTGTTGATCACAATAAATACCAATATGACCTGTAATGTGTCATTAACCTTATTTATATTTTTATTTACATAATTCTACCTATATTTCTTCCATACAGGCCTACACTGCATGCTACTATTAAGCAATATAGCGCGAGTGATAGTGAGGATATCCATGAGCATCCTCATGAACACGAGTGCTATATTGCTTTTATATAGCAGTTCAACTTGCATCTTAACACGTTTAAAGCAATTAAATTGTGTTTTCTAACGTTCAGTTAGATTTTCGCCTGCACTAAAAATTACAGCTTGGTTGCTCCGAACATTCCAAGTTCAAAAACAATGAAGTTGCGCATTGCACAGTTTAAAGCGAAAGGTGGAGTGATTATCAGCTGTGAAGATTATGGTCGAGTGAGGATGTGCATGGATATCCTCACTCAACGGGGTACTTTTATTAATGATAGCCTATTGCTAATTGAACCCATATATTTCTTGTTGAATGTTTGCCACAGTGCTCACAATTGTTGTTATCTGTTCTTTACGTCCAATATACAGTTTACAGTCCAGTTTTCAGAAGAACACTAGATGACAGTTTAATTTTTTGTCAGTGATGCATTGTACATTATTCCTACTGGTAATGACTTTATTTTTTACTATGATGATTTAATTTTTGATGATATGGGGATGGGGTACTTTTAATAATGATATTGCTTAATTGTACTTGATAAAGGTTTATTTCAGTGCTCAGGATTGTTATTTTTTGACCAAATAGTTAAATAAAGTTGTTAAGCAAGAAGCCATTGACTTGAGTGGTATAAAATTTGGAATTATATGTTGTAATGAGGCCACTGTCACCACCGTCAGTTCTAAAGTCACCACCGTCAGAGGGAGTTTTATTTGTTTAAAATGAATATGCGTACAATCTGTTTCTTTAGTGCTGTTGAGTTATTAAAGTAATAGTCTCTTTTAATACAAAAATATGTTTGTTAAATAAAAGCACATTACTTTTTGTCTTTAGGCTTAAAGTAAATGTTGTATGATGTTAGATCTTTTAAGGGAGTACACGTAAAACAGTATAAAAAATGAACAAAAGTGAATATTCAACATTTAACAGTATATATGTGTACCAAGGATGCCAGATAATGATTTAAAAACTCTAAATACATATTAGACCAAATAAATAAAAAATAATTAGCTTTTTATTGAGTCTGACGGTGTTGACAAAAACAAAGTAATAACTGGAAAAACTCCTAGTTTATGAAAAAAATACAAAATGAGGAGGTTGCACTGGTACATTGCTGAACAGCCAAGACCTTGGTCTATAATGATATACCTTCAGATTTTGTAAATTAACTTACTTTTTATTTTCAAAATTAAAACCTGTTTTATCCAAATTCCCAAGAATCAGTGTTATGTGTTTTTTAGTGAAGGGAAACATCTGTTAATTTTTAATGTTCAGTGTTTGACATGTGAAGAGTTTCTGTTATGTTGAGGTTTTGATCGTTACTATTGTGCAGAAGAGTAGAGCTTATAGGATGTGAATAACTGCATGTACTAATAATAGGTTGCTTTGTTCAATAAGCAATAGCTTTGCTAATTCCAGTGCAGTAACAAGTGTGTTTCTTGTGCTGTGCTGAGCAACACACAGTCTTTTACTTGTACAAAATAACTTAAAGTCAAGTCAAGTCACCTTTATTTATATAGCGCTTATTACAATACAGTTTGTTTCAAAGCGGCTTTACAGAGATAACAGGAAAATAATGCAACAAAGTTTGTTTCTAGAAGAAAATATCGTCACAGTCCAGCTTAAGTAACGTTCAGAAATGGTTCATTTTTGTTGTAAAAAGTTATTAATTTAGTTTATTTATATATCTAGCCGATCTGCAGAAAACCGTGATGTCATCGTCCAGATCAGTTCAGTTCTCATATAATGGTGTCAATGCAGGAGATCAATAATATTGTTGAATATTAAATGTCCCCAACTAAGCAAGTCAAAAGCCAAAGGCGACAAAGATGGAAAAGGCGACAGTGGCAATGAACCAAAACTCCATCAAGTGACAGAATGGAGAAAAAAAAACCTTTGGAGAAACCAGGCTCACTACAATACAAGTCCCATTTAAACAGGTCATTTCCGTTCACTAAAAATCACATACTTCTGAGAGTCAACTTAAATTAAAAAAGCACATTTCAAAAAGAAAATATTCAATTCCTTGTGTCATACATTAAAAAATTTAGGAGATTTTACATGATTTATTCAGGTAGATTTCATTAAGGAAATCAAGCCTTAAAAACTACTCAATATCGTATGTACTATTTTTACCAATTTTGTTTTTTTAAAAAGCATGTAACAATTTTTTACAGTGATTTGTATTAGTGTTTGTACATCATATCACTTACATGTCTCTAAAGTAAGTTAAAGTAATACTGCAATAACTGGTTATGGCATCAGTTAAAGTTTGGATATAACTTTACATATGTTTAGTAAGCGTTTTATCATACCAGTCTAATGCTAACATGGCAAGTTTAAGTTATGTTATGATTATATTTTTCAAACAGTGTGATCTTTTGCAGACTGAGATCAATTATTTGTTGGTGATCACCAATTTTTTGTTCACCCATAATATTCCTTGAAAAATTTTCAAAAAATGTCTAAGTTAATAACAAAAAAAAAAAAATTCTATACACTGTATTTGATATTCACATACCAGTTAGACTGATTTTTTCAATTAGAGTCTCATCTAGATTTTTCTTCAGTTCAGTCAGAGCTCTTTTCAGAGAGTTCACATTCACTTCAGAGTCATTCCTGATCTCAGTCCAGTTCTTGGTGTGTGGACGACTGTACAGGGATGAGCTCATCTACAGCAGGAGAGAGAGAAGACTGTTAAATATGAGCATTATTTTTAAAGCAGTAAATTCAATGTTTTACACAGGAGCTTTCTAACACAGTCGAGGCAAGACCTCTGTATGAATATGGAAGGATATCACCGTACTTTGATTAATGTGCTTGATTGATTACATGAATAATTGCTTATATATTCTGTATTAAAACATTTCTGAAATATTTAAATATGCAAATTATTTTATTAAATATCCAGAACAGAAATCTAAATATTAAATAAAGCCAGGTTCAACATTCTTGTTTGATTCTGTTGACATATTAGAGTTAAAGATTTTTACTGAGGGGATTTGGGATTTTTTTTACTTCATAAATCAGAAAAGAATTTTCATGTTTTTAGGAATAAGATGTTGTACAAATCAGGTGAATGATATATGATCAACCCCCTCAGTAAAAACCTTTAGAATAAAGACAGGAATAAAACTAAAGTTTGGTGTGTGTAAAGCTGCAGACGTGGAGTTCTCTTTCATAGGTTCACTCAACACTGTGTAGCTTAGACGCAGTGGGAACGCCCTCTGGGTGTGCCGGTTGTCTGAAGCCCATATAGAATCACGCCAATACATTGGCTGATGGCGCAGGCGCCGCCTCGACGCTCTTACGTTGTCATATTATATGAGCATGTGCAACATCTACTCCTCAGATTTCTCTGCCTTCATGAAGCAGCCATTCTAGCCCTTCGTTCTCGTTTTTTCTGGCCCGAATATTCGGATTCTAGCATCAGCCTTTTTCATCTGCACTTTAGCGACTGTGAATAGTGGAACTCAGTTCTCCTTGCGGTGAAGTGCCATGGAATTTTGTCGTTGCCTGCCACCATGCACTCGCTTTATTGCGAGTGAAGACCCTCACAGTAAGTGTGTAAAGTGTTTGGGTTTTTCGCATGCGCACAAGGCTGTTCTAGATTTGTCAAAATGTAAATTTTGTGACAATTTACTTCTCAAAACCCTCCGCCCTCGGCTCACGGTTTTTGAGAAAGAGTCATCCGGCTACTCACCTTTCTCCGTCGTCGGCTCCATCTTGGAAATTTCACCCCCTCCCTCCCTCTAAACCATGCAGGACTACTTCCGCAATTATAGGAAAGTCCAGCTGGTCAGGCAGGCATGGCCCTTCACACTATGGCCATCCTCCAAGCCTACCCAAGCGGATTTTCTAAAGGAGATGGACGAGGGCACTGTCCTAACGCCAGAAGCTGTCAAGGAGCTTCGTAATGCCATGGATCTGGCCTTAAGAGCCACCAAACACACCGCGTGCGCTATAGGTCGCTCTATGGCGGGCGCGGTTGCTGCAGAGCGCCACCTGTGGCTCAATCTCACAGAGATCCGAAACAAGGAGATGGTTTTCCTTAATGGACGCCCCGATTTCTCAGTCTGGATTGTTTGGGGAGGCGGTCAACACTGTGCATGGTTGACAAGTTCCGGGCCGCAAAGTCCCAGTCGGCCGCCTTCAGGCAGTTTATGCCCAGGAGGGTACGGGAGTTGTCTAACCCCTCCCCGTCTCAACCCAGAGAACCCTTTCACAGGAAGGAGTTTGCCACTAGGAGGAGTGACTCGGCTCATCCCCCACCAGCTACGGTTTGGGGAGCCCGCGGTCGTCCATTTCTATCTCAATTCTTTCAAGAATGGAGGCATCTGCCAGGGATATCGCCTTGGATCCTCCGCACAGTTCGGCTCGGCTACACGCTTCAGTTCTGTCGCAACCCCCCTTGCTTCAACAGGGTTTTTCCGACTGTGGTCGACAGCGCCTCAGAGACTTCTGTACTACAGCAGGAGATTTCGTCCCTTCTCCTCAAGGGAGTGATAGAAGAAGTTGCCTCAAAAGAAGTCGAGCAAGGCTAGTCTCAGCATTTATGCGCTGGGTTAGGTGCCTGAAACCACCATGCTCCCGTGGAGTTCCCTCTTGGGACCTGTCAGTCGTCCTGGAGGGCTTAACAGAGGCTCCCTTTGAGCCCTTGGAGTCAGCTCCGAAGCGTATTCTGACTCTCAAGGTTACTCTTTTATTAGCTTTGACTTCTTTGAAGCAGGTTGGGGATTTGCAGACTTTTTCTGTTAGCGAGACATGTATGGACTTCGCTCCTGGTCTGGTCAAGGTGACTTTAAGACCAAGGCCAGGATATGTGCCCAAGTATTGTCCACATTGTTTTCGCTCTCAGGTTGTCAAACTTCACTCTTTCCATCCTCCTCCTTTTGTTTCTGAGGATAAAGGGAAGCTTCATTTGCTCTGTCCTGTCCGAGCGTTGAAGTTCTATGAAGATCGCTCTAGCGATTGGAGAAAATCTAGTCAGCTCTTGGTATGTTTCGGTGTTGACCGCCGTGGGCTTGCAGCATCGAAGCAAATAATTTCCAACTGGGTTACAGAGTCTACCAGTCATGAACCAGTCATGTATTTTATCTGGTCGTTGTTCTAGTTACGGCAGCGCTTAGCTTGGCGAGTTTGGTATTTCGTTCCCACTGCGTCTAAGCTATGCAGCGTTGAGTGAACCTATGAAAGAGAATGTCTCTGGTTACTGGTGTAGCCTATGTTCTCTGAATAGGGAACAAGACGCTGCGTTCACTGCCAAGCTCATCGCGCTGCCGGCAAGCTTCCTTTTTCGGAAGAGTGTCGAGGCGGCGCCCGCGCCATCAGCAAATGAATTGCCGTAATTCTATGTGGGCTTTTATTATATTATTCATCCATTCACTCAGTTCAATCAGAATGATTACATGAAAAGACAATGTTCTGTCAATGCAAGTGAATTGACAGCATTGTTTGGTATTATTTGAAATGTTTCAGTGTGATTGGTACAATGGTCTCATGTCCAGAGAAATAGACCAAAAGCTACAAGTTAGAGAGTTTATAAATACTTTGCTTACGGTGGAGGGAGAGCCCTTTACCAGGGTCTTTCATGCAAATGACCTTCTGTCCTCAATAAGGCCTAAACTACCCAAGTCTGGGATCTTGATTAATGCAAATTACAATTGTTAGTTTGTGCCTCCATTTGTAGGATGTTTTGTCTTGGTCTGAGTATTTAAAGAAATGTTGCAAAAGGCTCAGGGTGATTCTGTATCTGATCAGCCCATAATGCTGAAGGTCTACCATACACTCATTATACACTTATTTCTTACAGCATTTTGTATTGTTTTGTAGTGATTATCTTCAACATAATTATGTAATTGGCATTATAGATTTACCTGATTTACCTGAGATTAATGAATCTAGTAGATTGTTGTATCGATGTTTCCACTAATCTGTGTCCAGGGTTGAGTACATACTAGATATCAGGTTAGACTGAGCATGAAGCACATCAGGCGAGATTCTAGATGTCTGACGAACTGCTTGATTTTAGTTAAGTTGTTATATAGTTTCATTCACTATAGGGGACTAGCAGTGGCGATTCCAGGATTGTATAAATGGGGGGGGGCACAGGGGGGGACCAAGAACCAGTCAGGGGGGGGGGGGGGCACAGGGGGGGACCAAGAACCAGTCAGGGGGGGCCCATGGGAAAAATACTTGTTTAGAAAATATTAAGCACAATTTAAAAAAATCTTTGCAATGCCCAGTGCAAAGTATATAGATTCATATATAGATGGTATTTAATATGGCACAGAACAAGAGCCTGTAAATCATTTAGTATTACATGGATTGGACCACACCATTTTTTTCTTCTAATAAATAGAAAACATCACCTAGGCAAGGCATTAATTAGTATTTTTACATGCTTTATTCTCAACACAAACATTGTGTGTGTGTGTGTGTGGGGGGGGGGGGGGGTGAATTTTATCTGCATAAAATCTGTCTTTGACATGGTGTCTTCTTAAAGAAACCTAGGATGTCCTGTTGCTGTATAAAAATAAACAAAAACCTTAAGTATCTAAATTACACAGAGTTGCATAGCTATGGTTTTAGTTAACATTTTCACATTTTAATGTTTACCATGGCATGGTTTTTTGGGGGGAAAAAGGTTATTGAGCCTTTAGTCTTTAAAACAACAGATAAAGTAATATTTATCTATTTTATATGTATGTGGTTGTGTGCGCTGCCGCTGAACAACACTGACAAGTCAGGGGGTCAAACACATTCCAGTGGGGGCCAGTGCCACCCCGTGCCCCCCTTCTAGACACATCCCTAGACAAAACTGCACTGAACGCACTGAAAAGACAGAACACACAGGAAACCTTCAGCCACACCATTGGACACCATCGTTGGGTCATTGACTGAGACAGATGTTGACAGACCTGTATGAGATGGAGTTGATCTTCAGTGTGTGAGAGCTGCTCCAGCTCAGTGTTTCTCCTCTTCAGATCAGTGATTTCCTGATGCAGCTCTTTAATGAGATCTTCAGCCTGTTTCTCTGCTGCTTTCTGCTGTTCCTCCATCATCTTCAGCAGTTTAGACTGAGATCTTTCAATGGAGTGGATCAGATCAGTGAAGATCTCAACACTGGAGGATTTCTCTTTCTCTGTGTTTCTCTGATGAATGAGAACATTTATGTTTGTTAATCTATTCCATATTCACATATTATTTATTTGTGGTATAGGTCACCCCAAAATGAAAATTCTATCATCTTTAATTAACCTTATGTCACTTAAAATTTTCAAATGTTTTGCATGCTGCTCTTGAGGACTAGCTGTCGAAGCACTCCTATATAACTCCATACAACAGATTTGTGCTCTATAGGAAAAAATCATGTGTGTTTGGAGCAACATGAGGGTTAGATGATGGCAGAACTCACAATTTATTTTAACACTTTTATTAAATAGATTGAACTATTATGATGCATTTAATTTTTTAACAGTATTTTTTGCTAGGATATTTAGAGAGTGAAAAGAAAGTGAAATGGAAGAGAGGGATCGGAAAAGAACATGAGTCAGGATATGAACTTGGGTTGATCGAAGCACAAACCTTTCTCAGCTCTACTGAGTGCTGGATCTCTTGAATCTTCTTCATTCTGTCCTGGATCATCTGATACACGTTTATCTGTGTCTGAACCAGATGATTCTACAGAGAAAAACAGACACATTTATCACTGAATATAGCTTTCCATCTTCTTACAGTCTTATTTTTTTTTAAACCATTTCAAGATCAAATTAATTCAAAATTATAGTTTGAATCTTTTAGTACACGCCTGACTGTTTTGAGAGTGACAAAATCAGCTTTTATCAGATGTAATGAAAGACTATTTGATTTAGCTGTTTTTTTATAATAAAAAGGGACAAGTTCTTCAACATGTCAAGACACAAGAAAGAAAATGTCTAGGTTACTAATGTAACCGCCATTCCCCGAAAGAAGGAACGGAGACGTTACGTTGGATTGAACTGATGTATTGCTATCTCCCCTTAGAGCCCAATCATTTTTGTGTAGTAACAGAACAAGCCAATGTGAGATTTGCATTGCAATCCATTCGCCATTTCCGGGTATATAAGGCAACGAGCGAACTCTGATATTAAGTTTTCTGCTGAGGAGCTGAGACGGGGTTCCGTCCAGATATCTGGTCCCCCATGGGACCTCGAGGATTCACCCGGCAGGAGAGTCACATCAGCAAAGGAACAACTGACTCACTGAACGATGATTGAAGAGCAGAGTGAAACAACATCCGCTCCGAAGCAAAAGCTAAATGTGTGAGTTTGCAGGCTACCTTATATAACTAGAAGTGGGAAGTGCATTGGCTTGAATTTGAATTTGCTGACTTTCTATCAGAGTTAGTACTGGCTGCAGAAAAAGTCCTAATTGTTGCTGATTTTATTATACATGTAGATAATGAAAAAGATGCATTGGGATTGGCATTTAAAGACATTCTTTACTGTATTGGAATTAGACAATACGTGTCAGAACCTACTCATTGTCGTAATCATACTCTAGATCTAATATTATCACATGCAATCAATGTTGATGCCATTGAAATTCTGCATCTCAGATCATTATCTAGTCTCGTGTAAACTTCATTAAGCCAACGCTCTGTTATAAAAATGTTAGACTTATCACTTCTGCCACTAAAGATTGCTTTATAAATAATGTAAGAAATATAAGAACTTGATATTGTGACAGAAACTTTTAACTCTCTCTTTTGCAGCACTTCAAACACAGTTGCTCCTTTGCGCTTAAAGAAGATTAAAGAAGATATTCCAACGCCGTGGTACAACGTGCACACTCAGGCCCTAAAGAAAGCAGCCAGAAAAATGGAGTGAAACTGGAAGATAACTAAACTAGAGGTATTTTGCATTTCATTAAAAGAGAGCATACAGAGAGGCTTTAAAAACTGCTAGATCTGCTTATTTTTCAACCCTATTAGAAGAAAATAAACAAATTTATATGAAACAGTGGCTAAGCTAATGAAAAATAAAGCATCAAGCGGCCCAGATGTTTCCAAGAAACACAGCAGTAATGACTTTATGAACTTTTTTACTTACAAGATTGATAATAACAGGGAGAAAATTATAACCATGCAACCGTCTACTACAGTATCGCATCAGGGAGTGCAGTGTGGTCTCACTGACGAAAAATTTGATTCATTCATTGCTATAGGAGAGGGTGAATATTATAAACTTGTTAAATCATCTAAATCGACAACATGTATGTTAGACCCTATACCGACTAAACTACTGAAAGAGATGCTTCCAGAGGTCATAGATTCTCTTCTAAATATCATTAATTCATCTTTGTCACTAGGATACGTACCAAAAACCTTTAAGTTGGCTATGATTAAACCGCTTGTTAAAAAAATGCACTTTGATCCTACAGAACTAGTCAATTAGAGGCCGATCTCAAATCTACCTTTTCTGTCAAAGATACTAGAAAAGGCAGTATCCTCACAACTATGTTCCATTTTAGAAAGAAATGGTATTTGTGAGAATTTTCAATCAGGATTTAGACCATATCATAGTACTGAGACTGCTCTCATTAGAGTCACAAATGATTTGCTCTTATCATCCGATCGTGGTTGTATCTCTCTATTGGTGTTACTCGATCTTAGTGCTGCATTTGACACTATCGACCACAACATTCTTTTAAATAGACTCGAAAATTATGTTGGCATTAGTGGAATTGCACTAGCATGGTTTAAATCATACTTATCTGACCGTTATCAGTTTGTAGCAGTAAATGAAAAGATGTCTTATCGGTCAATATTTCAGTATGGCGTACCTCAAGGCTCAGTACTAGGACCTTTGCTGTTCATTCTGTACATGCTACCCTTAGGAGATATCATTAGGAAACATGGAATTAGTTTTCACTGTTATGCTGATGATACTCGGCTCTATATTTCTTCACGCTCTGACGAAACTTACCAATCCAAAAAATGAACGGAATGCATAGCTGATATAAAAAACTGGATGACTAGTAATTTCCTACTACTTAATTCTGAAAAAAAAACAGAGATTCAAATTTTTGGACAAAAACTTTTTTTCCTCAAAAAAGAGATCCCTATACGTCAGTTCAGTCCGATGTAACGTTGAACGTGACTAATGGGGAACTGAATTTCAAGGGTTGCTTAAGGTGCTTTGTTTGTAACTCTTGCCTTCTTCTCTCGACTCTCCTCCTCTATAGGAACAGTGTTGTGAGTCCTGTGTTCTCCTTCAGTGCAGGACAGACAAACACACGTCTGATCATCTCTACAGAACAGCTCCAGAGGTATATTGTGTTTCTGGCATATATAATCTTCCAGATTTCTCACAGCGTTGATCAGTGTGTGTTTCTTTAGACGTGGGACTCTGAGATGAGGCTCCAGATGAGTTTCACAGTAAGAGCTTTGACACATCAGGCAGGTCTTCACAGCTTTCTGCTTTCTTTCATCACAGATGTCACAGAATATCTCAGATTCTCCTGGATTGAGCTTCTCCTTAAAGTGTTGCACAACCTCTCTGAGTGTTGTATTAATCTTGAGATCAGGTCTTTTGCTGAAATTTTCTTTACAGAATGGACAGAAGCAGGTCTGTGTGTTCGGCCAGCACTTGATCAAGCAGGTTTTGCAGAAGTTGTGTCCACATGGAGTGGTGACTGGATCAGTGAACACTTCCAGACAGATGGAGCACTGGAGCTCTTCATTTAGTGATGGATCACTGGAGGATGCCATGGCTGAAAAGATAAGAAATTACAACAATATATCATCTACATTGCTGAAGAGAGCAACTTTCATGATGCAAGTAATGTGGGTAACACTTTATTTGAAGGGGTGTGCATAAGACTGACATGACACTGTCATAAACATGACATAACACCTGTCATGAACATGAAGGAGTCTTTATGAATGTTTATGACTGTTGTCATTAAGTGTCATTCGGTAAATTATGACACTTTTAATGCAAAGTTGACATTGTTTAAAATGTCTTTGTTATGACAACTTGACATTAACAAAGACAAAAATGTCTTTGTTATGACAACTTGACATTAACCAAGAAATCATAACCTGTCAACCTGTCACAAGTATGTCATAACAGGTCTAATTATCAAACTTAAAGCATTTCGCTGTGTAATAACCCTTAATGACATCTTTATAACTAGTACAATGTGTTCCACTTTACTTGAGGACAGGTAATATTCATGACACAGTTATAATGGTGTCATGACGGCCAAAGTTGTGACAGGTTGACAGGTTATGATTTCTTTGTTAATGTCAAGTTGTCATAACAAAGACATTTCTGTCTTTGTTAATGTCAAGTTGTCATAATCAAGACATTTTTGTCTTTGTTAATGTCAAGTTGTCATAACAAAGACATTTTAAACAATGTCAACTTTGCATTAAAAGTGTCATAATTTACCGAATGACACTTAATGACAACAGTCATAAACATTCATAAAGACTCCTTCATGTTCATGACAGGTGTTATGTCATGTTTATGACAGTGTCATGTCAGTCTTATGCACACCCCTTCAAATAATGTGCACTGAGTAATTTAGTTTGTGTTCTAAAATGGATGTTGCATAGTTAAAAAGTATTATAACTAAAATATGTTAAAACTTCTTAAACTATGGAACCACTGTCAAGTTGTCAAAACAGCCATTCATTCCATAAGCAGGCAAATGAGACAGCAGAAAGTCCCTCCATCTCCATCACTAACTCTAACCTCAGTGAGAAGTCCCTCCATCTCCATCACTAACTCTAACCTCAGTGAGAAGTCCCTCCATCTCCATCACTAACTCTAACCTCAGTGAGAAGTCCCTCCATCTCCATCACTAACTCTAACCTCAGTGAGAAGTCCCTCCATCTCCATCACTAACTCTAACCTCAGTGAGAAGTCCCTCCATCTCCATCACTAACTCTAACCTCAGTGAGAAGTCCCTCCATCTCCATCACTAACTCTAACCTCAGTGAGAAGTCCCTCCATCTCCATCACTAACTCTAACCTCAGTGAGCCTATAAGCTCCGCCTCTAACTGCCAGTCTGAGACCCTGTGCTTCTGATGGCTGCAGATCTTTTGGGCTGCGAAGAATAGTCTATA
The DNA here is from genome assembly GCA_036326025.1 of Chrosomus eos. Lineage (NCBI taxonomy): Eukaryota > Metazoa > Chordata > Actinopteri > Cypriniformes > Leuciscidae > Chrosomus > Chrosomus eos. Next base: position 33,914,727 of record CM070837.1, read on the forward strand.
TACAGAAACTAAATGTGTCTCTGGGAGCCAAACAGCAAATGTAACTGGTTTTTACAACACCATATTATACAATCATGAAAACGTTTGTTTATATATAAAAGACAACACAGAAAGGGGTGAAAATGTATTTTTCAAACAAATAACCCACTAAATAAACATCTTGAAATACCACGTGTCAGTTTTGTTTAACCCTCTACTTCACACATTTTGATGGTACATGATAAAAATGTGTTCCGCATCTTTTCTTGGTTCATTTGGGAACATTTTATTGATAAAATATTTTTTTCGTTGCCTAATGATTAATTCACATAGGTATTACAAGACAATGGTAAGAGAGCAAAATTACAAAATCACAAATCTTTTTTAAATGTGAAGAAATCTACTAACTATATTTAGAGCTTATTTTGTGCACAAATACGTGATAATATGTGATAACGTCCAAACACATTGTTAGCAAAGACATCCTTGAAAAGTCCCCCTTAACACCCTGAGGCAACGAAAGGAAAACTGAATTTCTGAACATGCAAAATAAAATAAAAACTTCATAAAACCTTCTCTAAACCTTCATTCACACACAAGTTTTTTAAGTACAGTTCATGTGATTATAAATAAGATTACTAATACAAATAATTGTACTTTCTTCTCACACCATGTACTCCTGTGACCATGTGTCAGAAAAGAAAATCCCGCTCTCAAATGGTGCTTGATAATGACTCCCACATATTATTAGACAGTTCTTTGATTATTTTTTGGCTATTCTAAGTAGTTGAAATCTTTTAAACATACTGAACACAAGGCTTAAGAAAACTTGCCTTATAGCAACGCTGTGCTGTAAAGGGTTAATAGACTTAATGTGACTTTTATTAGAAAAATCATCATTCTGATTTTTCATTTGTTCATTCTGCCGCCAATTCAAGTACTTCTGGTTTCTAAAGTCTCTAAAGTGTGACATAACCACAAATAAACAAACTTTGATTTACAGACAAAAAAAGACATACAGTACTTTTTACCAGCATTCTGATGCTGCTTCATGCTATTAAACTACTGAACTAGCTCTTACATTTCCATCACTTACCTTTGAAATCAAACCAGATCTGATATTCACTCAGAGTTTCTGAAAGGAAATGCTGTTGTTTGATGAAGCTTCCTGTTCAAATGTTTAGCTTCACTTTCACTTAAAGGGCATATTGCAGGTTAGAGGACCCAATGAGTCAATGTATAGAAAAACAATGTAGTAATTAGATTTTCTTTAAAATATACTTATAAATAGAAGACATCCTGTCATAGAATGAAGCGTAGGTGGCATATGTCTGGCTTGACTGTCTTTCACCAGGCTTGGAAAGATCACTTACTTGAATATAAGACCCAAATTGCATCGGCCAGGTCTACTTATTTTGCACAGATAATTGATAACAATCAGAACCACCCAAGACAATTGTTTAATTCTATTAACAAACTTCTTAAATGTAACAGTTATTTAACTGTTCCAGCTTCGACTCACCTCTGTAATAGGTTTCTTGTTTTTTTTTTTAGCTCGAAGATTGATAACCTCTGTAAATGTATCATTTCTACTCTTCCTCCATCTTTTTCTCTCACATTCACTCCTGAATTTTCTGGTACCCCTCTATCAAATTTTTCCATATTGGACCTTCATTCTCTTTGTAATGAGGTTTCAAAAATGAAAGCTTCCACGGTTACACTTTATTTCGATAGTCACTTTAGACATTCTACTAACTATAAGTAACTTTTCAACTACATGTCAACTAACTGTCATTAGAGTATTAGTAGGCTGTAGTAGACTGTCAGTAGACTGGTAGGTTATGGTTAGGTGTTAGGGTTCGGGTTAGGAGAACAAGTTGACTTGTAGTTGCTATGTTACTTATAGTCAGTAGAATGTCTGTTGGGGGACCAACAAAATAAAGTGTTAGCAGATATTAAGCAGACAGTCTACTTATACTCTAATGACAGTTAGTTGACATGTAGCTGCAAAGTTACTTATAGTTAGTTGAATGTCTAAAGTGGACTATCGAAATAAAGTGTTACCGCTTCCACTTCCATAGTTGATCCTGTACCAACTTGATCCTGTACCAACTTGATCCTGTACCAACTTGTCTGTTCCAATCATGTTTTGCTATTTTATGTCCTATTGTACTGAATATTATAAATGATTCTCTGTGCACTGGTGTGGTTCCAGCAACATTGAAAACTGCTGCTTTGACTCCTGTACCAAAAAAAAAGACACAAACATTGACAATCTAAATAATTTCCGTCCCATTTCCAATCTTCCCTTTCTTGCCAAAATTTTAGGGCGAATTGTTGCTATTTAATTGCACTCCCATCTAGCTGCAAATAATCTCTATGTCCCTCAAGGTTCTATCCTGGGCCCTATACTTTTTTAACATATACGTTTATCCTTTTAAAATCTTATCAACTTTTAAAATCACTTGGACTCAGTTTTCACTTTTATGCGGATGACACCCAGGTTTATATACATTCAAAACTTGATGTAAATGTGGTTGTGTCTCATCTTTCCTTTTGTATTTCTGTTATGTCTAAACAGTGACAAGACGGAGGTAATGCTCATTGGGTCACCTCACCAGCTACGGAAGGCTGGTTCCCCCACTTTTAGTGTAGAAGGTTCTACACTTCAATTTCAGACTAAATTAAAAAATCTGGGGGTGATATTTGATAATAATTTGACATTTGTTCCTCATGTTCAGAGCACTGTCAGGACATCATTTTTTCATCTCAAAAATATAGCCAGATTGCGTCCCATGTTGTCTCTCCCAGTGGCTGAAAAGCTAATTAAAATTTTTGTATTTTCTCGTATCGATTACTGTAATGCTTTTTTGGCTAGGGTTTCAAAAGCTATCCTTAACAAACTTCAGTTGGTACAAAATTCTGCCGCTCGAATTCTGTCTGGAAACAGGACAAGGGATCATATTACACCGGTACTGGAATCTTTACACTGGCTCCCTGTCAGATTCCGTGTTGATTTTAAAATCTTAATGCTTACTTATAAGGCCTTGCATGGACTGACAACTCATTATCTAACTGAACTTTTACACCCTACACACCAGCACGTGATCTCCGTTCTTTGGAAGCTGGCCTGTGATGTTACGGGAGGGAGAGCGGTCGATTCAAACCATTCAAACAACAGGAAAACAATGGATTGCAATGACATTTCGGACTTACTCGTATAACGGACCACAGCCATACAATTATGAGCCTGCTATGCTGCCGAGAGAGCAGGGACAGGTCAGGATTAATGTTAGACATAACAACGGTCAAAGGAGACACACATTATTGCAGAAGTATTATTATAAAAAACTTGTGTGGAGTGAGTGTGCGCAGCCGCAGTTTTTTGCATCAGTTAATTGCGCGTCTTTTTGATTAGCCTAGCTGTTAGATACTGAGTAAACATTAAAAGAAACAGCCTATTCAATCTTCCCTGGATGTTTTTTTAACGAAGAAATTAAATAATAGCAATCAGGAGAATGGAAGCAGCAATAAAAAAATTAGGACTGTATGCTGTCGGTAAAACATTATACCACAAAAAGGTACGGCATGTGTTTTTATATTTAATGCTGTTCACTGTGAGTTTTAATTAATAGTGTAGGCTAATAGACTTAATAGTGCATCATTCATTCTGTTTAGTAAAATGTGAGGTGTATATCGTTCGGTAATGTCGTTGTTCTACATGCACAGAGTAATGGGGAATACTCTAGGTTTGTGAAACGCCGCCACTGAGAACGGCAGGTGTCATGGTGAGAGACCACTGCTAGCTTATAGATATAGCCTATACACGTTCGCTAACGATATACATTGTGCTCACAATATTGTACAGATTATTACCATCATATATCAGTTAATAGCAAAGCTATTATTGGTCATCTAGGAGTATTGGAATTTACCAATAACAGAAACTATAAGCTTTGATCAGGCGCGTATCGTATGTCATGCTCATTAATATCCGTCCAGACTATCTTTTATGTGATATAACTTAGCGGTTTCTCATCGAGAGACAGAGAGATATTTTTATTCCTGATATACACGTTTTTGTTCGAAGCTGATGCGGAAGAGAAATCCCGTCTCTTCAGCTGCACAAACCGCACACAGGCATGAAAGACACACCGTCCTTTTTCCTGATAGGAAACCTGTGGACTCGATGTTCTGACAGCCCGAAGTTTTGGCAACCTCCACAAACACAATAATTTACCATGACGATGATAAATTAAAATACAAAAACTATCGAAAACACTGATTCACGACCGCTCTTACTGATTTTTTGTTTTAATTCGATGCCACAACAACAAGAGGGTTTACATATTCACAATATCACATTAACATTAGCTGCCAGGAAATAAAAAATACTAAAAAAGTTTTACATAAAATCCAGTGCTTTCAAAGCATTACATGTTTTCATTGCTTTTTTGTTTTTAGTTTGTTCCAAAAGATGTACAATTGTACATATAATGTGAAGTCATTTATAAAATGTGAAAAAAAGCCCAATTCTTTTTATGTATATGGTATATTTTATGTATATTTTCCTAATAAAACAAATAACTATATAATATGTTGTTCTTTACATTCCAAATTGTCATTCTGTGTATAAAAAAGCAAATTTACCCGCTCTTACTGAATACAAACCTATCTGCGCTGCTGAGGCTCCCTCCCTCTCGTAACGTAAAATGACACGATATTGAAAAAAGCAGTCTAAATTTGTGCCCTTATGTTGTTTTAAAACATTTTAAATCCTGCATTACCTTTTCATATAGTATTTTCATACAAGGTTATATATTAATTTAGATTTTTTTTACCTGCAATATGCTCTTTAAGTCTTTACACACTTGCAGTGATGCTATAGCTCCACCCATACTCATGAATATGGAACAGTTCTGCTGAGATTGTAACAGTGTAAGAAAGTTTTAGAATATCAAGTTTATATTCTCACACATTTATGTATCACAGTTTACACAATTGCAGCTTAGAAACGACATGCTAAACATGTTTCACAGTGAAATCTTCGGTGTTCCTTTTCAGTCGGTCACTCCCAACGTCACTTCGGTTTAGACAGATGAAATTGGGAATATGCCAGGGAGACCAATCCACTTCACGTGTAAACTAAACGAGCCACTGCACATTGGTATGCGATAATTGTACCAGCGTCCTCGCAGCGAGGGTATATAATGAGCAGCAGGTATGTCGCATACTTTTCACTTCAGAGCCGAGCAGTTCATATGTTCTGTTCTGCGAATTCACAGACGAGTGTACCAAGACGAGTCTGTTGTTCTTCTGTAAGGAGCCTCTCAAGTTGGTGTTGGTGTGACAGCGCTCACAGTGGAGATCGGGACTTCAGAGAGCTGCATAAACAACTGTTTTCACAGCTATTCGAGATTGTTGCGCTTTCAAAGAGTGTGTGCGTGCGTCCACAGTGGGCTTTAGCACCAGAGACAGTATTCCCTAAAAGAGCAAACATGTGTGTGACGTTGCGTCTTTTTAAAGATGTCATTCCGCCCGTGTGTTTCTGGATGCGGTCGTTTCCTATCCTTATTTGACGGCCAAGATCACTGTTTCCCGTGCCTCAGCTTAAATGTGCTGTGACTGCGTTCGTGGGTGGTTCAAGTTCTCTCAAAAGAGCACGACCATGTCGGCACGTTGTTCGTCTCAACTTTCTCGTAAGGGCTTACGCGTTCAGCGCGCCTTCGAGTTCAACGGCCACGTTCACTGTCTCGCATGCCTGGCAGCTTCCGGATGGGATTGCTGGTCCTTCTCATGATGGACCTAGCATTTCATTCAGCTCCAGCTGAGGATCAGATGTCGATCGCTGCATCGGAGACAGGGCTGTTACACTCTGGAAATGAAGATGATGCTGAGCTTCCCACTGTAATGGTGTGTGTGCTCATGCTGAATCAGATTCAGACTTGACAGCCATGCTTTCCCTTGTTGTGACGCGTAAATCATCTTGCCCCACCCCCGGGACTTTCCGAATGTGTGTGAAGAACTCTCTCTCCTCTCTCTCTCTCTCTCTCTCTCTCTCTCTCTCTCTCTCTCTCTCTCTCTCTCTCTCTCTCTCTCTCTCTCTCTCTCTCTCTCTCTCTCTTGCAGGAAATCCACCCTTAAACTCCTAAGTGTAGCATGTAGAGAGTGAACAGCAGCGGTCCTAATACTGAGCCTTGTGGTACTCCATACTGAACTTGTTATCGATAAGAAATTTTGTAATCTATTTAAAAGAATGTTGTGGTCGATAGTGTCAAACGCAGCACTAATAGAGAAATACAACCACGATCGGATGATAAGAGCAAATCATTTGTGACTCTAATGAGAGCTGTCTCAGTACTATGGTACGGTCTAAATACTGACTGGAAATCCTCGCAGATACCTTTTTCTTTTTATCTTTGACAAAAAGGGTAGATTTGATATTGGCCTGTAATTGACTAATTCTGTAGGATCAAGTTGCGGTTTTATCGGGCGAAGAACCATATTTGGTAACTTAATCGAGCAATGGCGTTTACATACCTCTCCATGAGCTTGGATATGCACATGGATTTCTCCCAGCCAATCAACAGACATCAGACTATGTCATAGATAGTGACACCATGGCATCTGACCAATCAGGAGTTGCCCTGGGCATTTCAAACTTCAGCGTTATTCCGGAATTTGTACGGATTTATGCCCCTACCTAATCAACAAAGGTAAGTTAATGAAACTCACACATCATATGGTTGAATAGTTGTGTTAAATGATGAGATAGATTGTTTTTGCGTAGGATTTCTAGACATTAGTGAACATTGTGACATGAAAATTGGGGTGATCATATATGATCATACGCCCCCGTTAAGGTCAGACTAGCGAAAGGACAGGATGTCCATTTTTAGACATATGCCCGATGCGGAGTAAGCCATACTCAGCCATACTTTTTACAAATAATGCATTATAATGTAAGAAAAGTATTTAATAGTGCATTGAATGTTGCACAGATTTGTATAACATTATACAGTGATCCAGTGTGAAAATTTAACCTTTTATTGAAACGATCAAGCCATATATAGTGGAATATGTGTAATTTTGAAAATTTTTATGACTTTATAATAGTTGTTATTATACCTAAATGGCATATATTGGTATTTTTAGCCATTTATTGAAATTATCAAGCTAAAAATAGTGAAATATGTTTAACTTATAACAGTTATTGTTATTATTATAATTACTATACTAACCCAGTTTATATTATTATGTCATATATTGGTGTTTATTTTTTGCTGTGAGCCTTAGTTATTACTGCTAAAATAAGTGGTAACACCAGTGCTATTTTTCACTTGTTATATATTTACATTTTATAAGTCAATATTCTTTGTTTTGCATTTTGCATATAGATGTCGGCCTCACGAATGCCTGGACCATGTACAGACGGGACAACAAGGCATTTGCTGTGGATGGCCTGTCGTTAAAGATCGTCTGGATCCAGGTGTTCAGGAGGTGCAGCAGCAAGAGGCCAGTCATGTCTCGCCCCCGAAGGAGCTCATCATTTCTATGCGCCCCCAGACCCTCTGAAACCCAGATGCTTCTGAGCGGTTTGACATGTGTTGTGGAAATAATTCTATTCGAAAAGTTAAGAGGAAGGACACAAGTGGAAACCTTTCAAAATTCAAAGTATGTATCAAAAGTTTATTTCTTTGCAAAGAAGTAAAATTGACATTCACATACAGACAGAGTCTAAATGTGAAGGCGAAGGTCTGGTTGCTTTCACCCAGGTTATATACTCTGACACATCCTGTGTAGGCTGCCTCTGTTTCAGAAGATTGTCCCTGATACCTTAAAAGGAAACCTGTTTTTCAAGCCCTCGTCTAACATAAATTCATCTAGACAGAACAATGACATCTTCGTTAAAGTTTCCTGTTTTTAGCTGTTAGTTTGACATCACACCTTTTCGCCTATACTTATTTCTGATCGAAAACTACACACATACAATTCACACTTGAGATACAATAGTCTATTTTCTACTTGACAGAACATTCTGTTCCAGAAAGCTTATCTTAACTTATGCATTTCAATCAGCTTGGTTATATTCTTTTAATAATGTTCTTTAGCTTACACGAACATATATGAACATTTTCCCTTAAATGCTTATGAGTACACAAATCTTCAACGTTAATAAAAAGTTGCACACATCTAAGAAAATAAAAGAAACACATCTAAAAGTAAAAGAAAACATCTCTAAATGTAAAATGTCTATTACACATGTCCCTCTTCCATGCCCCTGTCTACACCAGGGATCTCCAACTCTGTTTCTGGAGGGCTACTGTCCTGCAGACTTCAGGTCCATCCCTGTTCCAACACACCTGCCTGTAATTATCAAGCAACGCTGGACAGCTTGATTAGTCCAGGGGTGTTTGATTGGGATGGAGCTGTAATCTGCAGGACTGTAGCTCTCTAGGACCAGGATTGAGAACCACTGGTCTACACCAAACACCAGACCTGCGTGTACTGCAGCAGTAATACAAATATTGAGGTCAAACAAGGTCTACAGGGTCTGTAAAGTCCACCTGTGTCTAAATGCTGATCGCAACTGCTTTATCAAGTACCATGAAACAGCTGCCGAAGTGATTGTACTGGAATTGTGACATGTGGAAAAGAAAACATTTTCCTAAATATTGTATTAAGTTTATAGATGTATAGAAGAAATGTTCCTAAATAAATATCCGGTCCCACTTTATATTAAGTGGCTTTAAGTACTATGTACTTGCATTGAAATTAATAATTTGATACAATGGACTTGTTGTGTACATACATGTTTTTACATTGTACTTATATTTTGAAAATACCTGCATGCAATTACAGCTGTAATTAATTTATGTAATTACATTTGTAATTACACAGTTGACTCTTCCCTTACACCTTAACCCAACCTTAAACCGACCAATACCACCACACCTGTCCCTAACCTTACCAGTATCACATCTCAATAGCAGCAAAAGTGTTTTACAATACAACCTGAACACAATAAGTACATTCTACTTATTAGTCGATGTAAGTACATAGTACTTAAAGCCACTTAATATAAAGTGGGACTAAAAATTCTATGAAGTTTATACATGTTTTATGTATTTATTTTTATTTATATATGTCTTATATTTTTAATATATACACTTTTTGGGTGGGAAAAAAATGACCATAGACCAGCAAGGAACCATATACTGTATGGTAGCTTCATTGACCCTGATTTGCAACATATATATATATATATATATATATATATATATATATATATATATATATATATATATATATATATATATATATATATATATATATATATATATATTTTTTTTTTTTTTTAATAAAAAATATTGAATCAAATATTGAATTTCCAAGTATTTGAATCAAATATTGAATTTCCAAGTATTTCAAGGAGTGCCCTATAAAGGGTTAACAAGCAGGTTAATAATAGCTATTAGCCAGCTTAAAAGTATTTGGTATGTATCCTAATGACAAAGATGAATTAATGATATTAAGAAGATCGCTCTGCTGCAGAATTTCAACGGCATGTAATATGAAAAGTAAAATTAAATAAGGCACGGTAAAAAATTTCCTCTTGCTCTTGTACACATGTTGTCTATCACATTTAAATATTCTTTATAAATTTAAGTAAAATATACTTTTTTTCTTCAATTTTTTTTAAAATAGCACATCCATAGCTAATCTTTTCAGATTTCATGTTTTTTTAATTTTTTACTTTTTAATTTTAACTGACAGGAGTGATGATCAGTGGATTTGAGTTTTTACCTTTATCATTAAGGCATGGGCTGAAATATGGGATAGAGTTTCTCAGTGAAAGTCTGACCAGTGAAAGAGTAGATATGAGATCTGGACTCCACGTCATAAAAAGAGACCAGACCCTCCTCATAATCCACAAACACACCAACCTTCTCAGGTTTCACTCTCAGAGATAAAGAGACAGATGGATTATCACAAGCTTTATAATGATTCTCATTCCTCAGAACCACAGTCCAGACTCCATTCTTAGGACTCAGTGTGATCGCCCCCCCCCCCCCCCCCCCCCCCCTGAAATTGGCACTGAAATGAAAATTAAAAAATGTAATCATCTGTGGAACGGGCAGGACTCGAAAAACTCCAGCCAATCATTTTCAAGACCGTCTAGAATCATTGGACAGTCAGTGCGTCAATCAAACGGTCGTACCATACCCCCCTCCCCCATGCCCCTCTTCGAATGGGTGGAGTGGGTGGAGTCAGGGAAAGAAGGTAGGACCTTTTGAGTTGTGTATTTTCAAAATCTGCCGGCTGTTTTGCAAATCACATACCCCACCTTTAAGTAACATTCAGAAATTGTTTATTTTTGTTGTAAAAAGTTATTAATTTAGTTTATTTATAATTACGGAAAAGCCAAGAGTGTCAAAGAACCAAAACTCCATCTGACAGAATGGAGAAAAAAAAAAAAAACTTTGGAGAAACCAGGCTCACTGTCAAATACAATACAATTCAAACAGGTCATTTCCGTTCCCTAAAAATCACACACTTTTGAGAGTCAATATAAATTAAAAAAGCAAATTTCACAAAGAAAATTTTAAATTCATTGTGTCATACATTAAATAATTTAGGAGATCTTATATTATTTATTCAGGTAGATTTCATTAAAGAAATCAAGTTCAGCGTATTTAAATCTTTATAAAAATAATAATGTTTCAAATTTTCATCTAATTTCAAATTTCATTCCTGTCAGGTTCTCAATTACCATAGTTTAGTATCTGACTTCCATGTTTTCTCTTCTAGGAGTTTACCAATCTGCAATTAGGATCATCTAAAACCTTTTTTAAGCGTTTTAGTTACCAGTACTTTTAAGATTATTTTACATTACATTAAGATTTTATTTTACATTATCATTGGCAGCACATTAATTTTTATAAGCTGCACGGAAAGTCCCTCAAAATATACTAAGTTGTTTCACAAAGTTTCTGTTTAACTTTTTTCACATTTGACCAGGGAAATTATCCCCGACACATAATTTTCTTTATAAAACAGGCAATATCTTTTCCTTCAGTGACTTAATATCAACATTATTGTTTCCAGAATCTTTAGACATAGCTGTCTTTACATCTTACTAATTGTGTGTTATCAACACTAATTACAGAACAACATATTTAACATACCGAAGCCGGGCTAAATAAGCAAGCACCATTGCTGTACTCCCAGCATAGCTGGACCCTTCAGTCACTCCTCAGATATTAGATACAGACATTGTCTACAATCATAAATATCAGGATATATGTATTCGTTTTTTATAAAACTACAATTTTCAATTCCTTTTATAATAAACAAAGGTCGATGGTTAATCCATCTTTTCACTACCCCCACTATAGACCCTTTAGGTTCAAAAGACAATGGTTGTCAAACCAAAACTAAACATAATTTCAATCATTATTTTACCACTAAAATATAGAATTGTTCCCCATTTTGCTTAATGAAACATTCCTTAACTTTATATCACGTTAATCCCTGTTAATCATTCTCAATGCCTTATTTTATCTGAAACTTTTTCATACCATTTCAACTTAATTTGACTTAACAGGCGTTCATAAATAGTTCCATAAATCTTATCAGGAATTTTATTTTCATAAAATTATTTCTACTATATTTCTTAGAAGTGAGGGCATCCGAGCACAGCTGCTTACAGCATTTGCTTTCATCTGCCTCACTCTTCCTTAAAACTGGTTTGAAACAGTATTCCTCTATCAAATGGTTAGTTTGCAGATTCAACATTATTGTCTCAGTCCCACTTCTCTCTATACTGTTGCACAGAAACCAAAAGATTGTTACTCATATCTCAGTCCCTAAATTACACAGACAGCCTTCATAGCTGCTTGCTACTTCAATCCTTGTTATAAAAATATGGCAATCTATTCTTCAATACCCTCGTTTTCATAACATTAATACAATAAAGCACATTCAAATCATTGTTCACAATAGCAGTTACAGTTCTCAAAACGTACACATCAAAATCGCAGTTTGATTTAAATGTTCCAACACTTTTGCTCTGTGCGTGTCTGTATCAATTTTAACCCAGTCTGTAGCCTGCAAACAGTCATTCACAAAGAGCCCCAATTCTGCCCACTGCTTATTCATGCCTTTTGACACAGATAAATGAGGAACACTGTCTCCAGCCATTAACACTCCAATTGTTTTTCATTCAAACACACATACAACGCACACACATTCTCTGTCCAGAAAATCTTGTCAAATTCAAAATCATCTCTGCCCAATCATTATTTTATCACTAAAATATAGAATTTTCCCCCTTCATAAATAGCTCCATGAATTCTCTCTTTACCTACATGCTAGATCCTTCTACTTGCCTTTCTTCAATCCAACAAATCACATTCTTTATACGCCTTACGAATACAAGCGTAATAACTGCTTTTCACTTCACTTTTTTTTTTTTTTTTTTTTTTTAACGGACTCACAACATTCAGTGTTGTTTTGCTTAGTGTCCCTTCTTCAGGAAAATCATGATATTTGATCAACGTTTCTATGTCCAGGATACATTTATGTCCGTAATTCTTTTTCATTTGACCGAAAACTGGTGTGTAAAAATTTAGCTAGCTTACTGTTAAATGACTGCATATTGGCTGAACTTTATCTCTCCTGGATTTTCCTTCGACGAGCGTCTTTAATCTGTCAAACGTCTTCGACAGATCCGACTTTTTCACCCAAAATCGGCCAGGTTTTAGCAAATATGCTCTGTAATTATGGTTTACTCAAAATTCCTTTTGTGAGCGCTTTCCAGTGCTCGATTGTACCTAATTGATCAAGTGTGTTCTTTCCGTCCACTGTGTCTCTTCCGTCCACTTTTACGAGACTTCTCAGGTTACAATTAAAGATTTTGAGTGCATCAATAAATAAGTCGCGACTCTTCCGTTCACTGTGCGGATCTTCCATCCGCTTCACGAACTAGTTTTCGGCATAAAATTGACCTGCGGTCGGTTCTTTTCAGTGAGCCGATTCAAACAAGGAAAAGAGCCGACACTATTAATGAAACAAAACCACATAATTGGACGTGTGAAATTAATGTGGTAAAAAATAAATTGTCTGAACCCCAAGTGGGTTTACACAAACTGAGAAAGTCAGAAAGTGTTCGATTGTGTCCCACTCTCCTCTATCAGTTATAGAATTGAACACTTGTCTTTATTTACATGAACCAAGAACCTCACCATTTCACAAGTAATTCAATGTTTACAGCTAGAGAGAAGAGAGAAAATGGCTTCAGAAATTTTTGTAGAAACACTGAAAAGTTTGTAAATTTAGAATTTTGTAGAATTTCACCATATAGGGGAGGGTGGGGTAAGATGAGCCAGTTTTAACTTATGTGGATCTCCAGGCAAGGGAAATTGAGACAAAAGTACAATGAAGACATCTGTTAATTTGGAATGTTGCCTATCAACTGGAAATATAAGAATGCACCTATGACAAAGAGCCTTGAAAATATGACCTCAGTAAATAAAGTGTTCATGTGACTCAACTTACCCCAGGCTAGGGGTAAGTTGATCCCAATCAGTGGGTAAATTGAGCCACCTGGGGGTAAATTGACCATACTATTTTTCACGTTTTAATGCAAGCATAAAAATAATGATAACTTGCCTCTTTAAAAAAAAACTTTTAATAATACACTTACCTTTCCAAACAATGTTTTTTAAGCTACCTCAAACAACACAAAACAAACCAATTAAAGTTTAATTTTCCCTTTAATCTTTTATTTTTTGTATTGGTGAACAATAGTCTTAAATATTTCTGTTAAGTGAAGGACTGCCAGCATAGTTTTCAGGAGCAAGAAATATCAAGCGTAGCATCAGTTCTGGCAGGTCACATTAGTCAAGCTCGCATCAGCTGACTCTCAGCTGATCCATGTCTACCTATAGGGATATGACACGTATCATATATAAGCTCCTTCAGTATTATCAGCAGCTATCGCGTTTCTCAGGAGCTCATTACCCTCCCCAGCTCCTCCTCTCGTCAGTCAGCATTTGGCATTCTGATTCCCCTTGAATCAGAATAAATTCTCGAATTATGTTGTATTTTAAAATCTTGAATTAATGATATCTGCAATACATTCATGTTGGTTCTGTTCTGTTTACCCTAAGGGGGGTTATTGCTGCTCTTCTTCATGCTAGGCTGCATGGATGCGCAGGGAGTTCTCGCCCAGAACAGAACCATATCGCCAATCCAAACTGTATGCTAATTGTCAATCGTATTTGACAATAGTGGTCCTGACAGGACTGTATATGCTGTATTTCTTATGCTGTTAATCAAGTCATGTCCAATCACACACACACACACATGCACATGTTTGGCAGAAAGAAAGTTCATCCAGTGTGTTTAGTTTTAATTTCCAATTTTGTTAAACAGTTTCACAGTTTTGAACTTGTGAGAACAAAAAAACAGTTTGAACTTCCTGACCTCAGCACAGTGAAAATGACTATTGGATATTCCAGCCATCAAGGTTGCAGGGAAATATTAGTTGTTGCTCCCTCCTTGCAGTTCCTCCAACCTTTCGAGGTTTAGGAAGCTTCTTCAACACATCATTCAGTGGGACAGATCCCACATAATTTTTTTTGAATGAAAAGGTGGCTTTGTCTTTGCCAGTGCTCCCTCGGATTCTTCTGAGGAATCTTGCATTAACTTCATTGCCCTCAAGGCTCTCAACCAAGCCACTATAATGGTAACTGTTGCATTTGGTCGCAAAATTCACAATAATAAAGTCACCAACTGACAGATCTGGAGCCTCATTTATAAAACTTTGCATAGGATTTGCGTCAGAAGTGGCGTACGGATGAAACATAGGACGTGCGTACGCACAGAAATATTCGGATTTATAAAACCGTGCGCACGCACATCCTACGCAGTTTTCCCTTAAAGGTTCTCTAAGCGATCCTGGGTGACGTCACTTCTTGTTGACGTTCGAACTATTGTCAAACAAAACGGAGGCTAGCTAGACCCTCCCTCCTCCTCATCCGCGCACTAACCCCTCAAACCCACCCCCAAACCATTCTTGTCGGTTATTGGCTGGAACAGTTTGTTATGTTTCTTAGAGCGGGTCGCTAGAGTTTGTTTTTGTAGCCGTTTGTGGATTCTGGGGTGGCCGCAGAGACCGCGTTTTTTTACAGTGTGTTCAGGGGACAGGCAGCCAGCGGATAGTGAGGAGATGTTTGCTGTATGTGACAAAAAATGTTTTGGCCATAAAAACGCGTGACATCGCTTAGAGCACCTTTAATAAATCACAATCAATTCTAAATGTAGCGCAGATTTTGCGGCTTCATGTCACGCCCATAGTTGCCCATAAATAGTCCGTGAAACGCCCACAAATTAAAATTCATAGATTGCTAAATCATGGCAAACACAGAGAGGAAAACCAAGAAACGTATATATATATTATTATTATTATTATTTTTTTTTTTTTTTTATTGCAACAAAAAATATACAAAGATTTGTACATGAATATACACTTCACAACAAGTAGAAAATAACATAGGCCTACACAAGAATATGTAAAAATAAAAAATAAAAAAAGGGTTATACCCGTCAAGTTTGCTTTTTATAATTACCAATTATTGTGTAGAGAGCGGCGTACGCCTTCTTTTGTGCGTACGCAACGTTTATAAATGAGGCCCCTGAGATGTCTGGTTCACTACTTTCATCCTGGGAGCTGTCACACTCAGAAGTGTCAAGTTTGTAGGTTTACCAAGTGACTACAGTGGCTCAATCTTAAGTTTATCAAGCGACGAGAATACTTTTTGTGCGCAAAAAAAGAACAAAAATAACGACTTTATTAAACTATTCATTTCCTTCTCTGTGGGCCTCTGAGTGAGTTCACGTAGTGTAACAGCGCAGCGCTTCTGTGTTGTACGTCACATGTAGGCTCACTATTGGCCAATGCTGGTCATGTGTGTGATGAGTGACGTACAACACAGAAGCGCTGCGCTGTTACACTACGTGAACTCACTCAGAGGCCCACAGAGAAGGAAATGAATAGTTATTTCATTTTTCATCGTTATTTTTTGTTGTTTTTTTGCGCACAAAAAGTATTCTTGTCTCTTGATAAACTTAAGTTTGAGCCACTGTAGTCACTTGGACTATTTTAACGATGTCTTTAACTTTTCTCGGCCGGCAAGTTTCGATCCCTTAAGAAGCCTATGGAGGAGTGATTCAGCTCTCAGATATAATCCAAAAATATCTTAATTTGTGTTCCGAAGATGAACGGAAGTCTTACGGGGTTGGAACAACATGAGGGAGAGTAATTACTGACAGAATTTTCATTTTGGGGTGAAGTATCCCTTTAAAACTTAACTTAAGTGCCTTAAGTTAGGGGTAAGTTGAACCACTGGTTCAATTTACCCCACATCATCTGGCTCACTTTGCCCCATAGTCACCATTTTGGTAAAAACGGCCTAGCTTAGCAATTCAGGCTAATCTTTAGCAATTCAGGCTAACCATATAAATGGTTTTATATGTTGACAAATCACCAACATGTACCATACACAACTTTAGACCTAGATACATTTGCTTTGGCACAACAGCTAGTATACCTGCAATGCAGAATATTAACTTTAACAAGCAAAAAAGTGTTGTTGTGGAGAAAAAAAACTTACCTTTTGTCCCAAGTGCTTCTCTTCACAGCAAAATATAAATGATGGTGTCCTTCAGAATGTATGGTCACATGACACCAAATGTGCATAGTTTCCTAGAAACAGGGGGTGGGTCAACTTACCCACTGGCTCATTTTACCCCACTCTCCCCTAATATGAAAGTAGATTTGACAAGCAAAGTAATAATGTAAGACAAAAGAAATATATAGATGTGTAATAAATTAGCCATTTACACGTATATAACACACAAATATTTCATTATAGTTGATTTTTAAGGGCCTAAATATACATTTCTTTTTTCCGCTTGTTAGAGCCCTGCACGGGCCTCAAATCTAGGCCCTAGCCCGGCCCTGGCCCGATAAGCGCGATTTTTTTTCTAAAACCAGCTGATTTATGTGTGTTCTGTCGGAGCATAGTGTTGGTTTCAGTAAATATGATAAAAAAAATCTTGCCGTCTTCAGCTTTAAGTTAATTTAGACAAATGTTTTTTTGGGGGGTTTTTTGACGAACAAGCAGCCGACAGCGAGTTACCGGTAAACATGTTTGATCCATTTAGCCTCTCAAATCAGCACTTTACTTGGCTACAATAAAATCCATGGATATAAAACAACTTAAGCATATCACACAGACAGTAAGTTTAAACATTTATTATCATTTTTGAAAAGCTGAGGCAAACTATTTGGGACTGAGCTCTGCTGCTCAGTCGCAACAGCGCTCGCAAACTAAATTAGCTAAATACAATCTAAACAAATCAAATAAATTAGCCTACATTAAATTAAATTAAAAACAAACATGCAGGTTATCTTACCTCAAAAATCAAGTCTTAACTACAGAACATGGCCATTCTTATGTCCAATAGTTTCCAACAGACTAATGAAAATAAAGTCCAATCAAATGAAAAACAAGACCGCCTCCTAACATGTCCAAGAACAGTCTCTTACAGAGCATCGTGAAGAAAAAGCACAGCATCCACAGTGGAAGGTTTTAGGTTTTAATCCAGTCGTACTTTTTCCAGCTGCGCTGAAGTCACGCTCGCTACTTCTGCTGCTGCCAGGGACACTAAACACAGAACGAGCCGGTCGCGCGAATCTCAGATCGTGCCGCTGGGAAACCTGTGTGTGCAGGGGCGCTGCTAAGGATTTTGGGCCCCATGAAAAGAATCTTGACAGGGCCCCCCCAGACTTTTTTCATATTAAGTTACATAAAATCATGCACTTTTATAGTATTTTGACTATCATTCTTATATATTTAAGTCAATCAGACAATTGTGAAATCTGTGGTGAGTGCACCTCTCTCCCTGTAGGGGGGTTGGGGGGCATACTCCCCCGAAAGAAAATTTTGTGCTTTTTAATGTTAAATTCATCAATCTGGTGCACTTTGAGAGTTCAAAATAAAGAGCTCCAACCCATATTCAGTGTGCAAATTGAACAAAGAAAAACTCAAAACTCATTTAGTTGTGATATAGTGTCTGTCTAGATTATTTACACTACTATATAATAATAGTAATAATATTGATCCCATGGCAGTAAAATAGCCATATGTTGTAAAACAAATCCACTGAAAAATAAAAGCAACTTTCATAATTAGTTTCGTAGTAATTTCTATACTTGAAAGAGATAAGCACATGATCTTTTATTTTGACGGAAACGGCATTGAGCCTTTATTTTGGCGAAAAACATGGTTTAAAAACTTGTCTCATTACAATTCTAATAAAATGCGTAATCGTCAAATATGCAGATGTGGAAATAATGCGTAACTGGGTAGTGGGTTCCTACATAGCCTAAGTGTTCTGTAAGTAGCCTAGTTCTGCTTACCACAGTTCTGCACTCACTCATTCCTCTCCTTATCCTCCTCACTATCCTCATCAGCCACTTGAAGGGCCTTTGAAGTTTCTTTTATTTCACGCTATTTCTCTGCACATTCCTTGCGTTTCTTCTCCATCACTCTGACTATTTTGACAGATACACACTGGCACTGCTCGCTCACTCAGAGCTCAAAGGGGGAGGTGTTTAAAGATGTGATTGGACCAGCCCAGTGTCAATCAAGAAAATAACCAATGGGCCGCTGATCTACGCGTTTCATGCGCCGACTTACGTTGACTTTTTTTGTCCGGCACAAAGATCTCAGCGTCCGCCAATTAAGCAAAACTAAACGCAATGGGCAACCGATGTACAAGTTTTATGGGCCGTTCAGACAAAAAAAAAATTAAGTATGAGATGTATCTTCCCATAAAGCGCTATCGTATATCGGCGCTATAAGTGAAGTCAAGCTGTTTGTGTTGCCTGGATACAATTTGGGCGGACTGAACCATTTTATGATAATCGAGAGGGGGAGAGGGGGAGAGGGGCCCAAGGAGTTTGTGTTTCCTAAACAAATACATTTTTTGACACCAGGAAATAGCAAATAGAATAATTTAAAGTTAATAATTTTTACTATCAAATATATATATTTTTTAGCAGCACAATTTTATTGGGGGCTTCTCTGGGCCCCCCTCTTAGTCATGGGCCCCGAGAATCGTCATCGTTTACCCCCCCCCCCCCCCCCCCCTTTACAGCGCCCCTGTGTGTGTGTCATGTGTCAGTCATATGTCAGTTTGATAGGTTATAAGACGTCTTTCTATGTTTGCTTTTCAATCGTCATCTTCTCATATTTTATTTTAATTAATGTCTAAAATAGGCTATAAAAAGGATAAGCCTAAAACAGGCCCGAGGCTCGGCCAGCGTGTGAATTATGATGTGAAAATTGGCCCGAAGCCCGGCCCTAGGGACATAAATAAGTCGGGGCCCGTCAGGCTCGGGCTGAAATGCAGGCCTCTACCGCTTGTATCACATATTCATTTTCTGAATAGTTGTAAGTTAAAATTTCTTGATTGTGGTTAGTGCAAATTCTTTGGTAACACTTTATTTGAAGGGTGTGCATAAGACTGACATGACACTGTCATAAACATGACATAACACCTGTCATAAACATGAAGGAGTCTTTATGAATGTTTATGACTGTTGTCATTAAGTGTCATTCGGTAAATTATGACACTTTTAATGCAAAGTTGACATTTGTTGTGAACTTTTTCCTTGCAGAAAAGTTAGAAGCTCAGGAGACCAGGAGACAATGGACGTTTTCCAAGCAGAAGTTCTTTATTGCTGGTAGCTGCAGTCATTCCAACATCGTCTGAATTAAAGTAACTGTACATGGTATATTATAGGCATTTTAGGAGGAGGGACTTGTGGAGGTGGAGACAAATTCAAACAAAGCATGCAAATGTAGTACGAACACACCCTACTCTGAGGGCATTACCAATCCAATGGAATCAGCATAACCTATTCAGATGCTGATGCTGGTCAGGAACTCTTGGTTCCAAGAGCCATCCCAGAGCCATTAAAGACAAATGGTGAAAGTCTCCCCGACGGCTAATCCACTCAACCTTAACGATTCAACATCTAGGCTGAAAAGAGAGAATCTCAGTGATCTGTTTAATTTAAAATACAATAGAGAGAAATAGCACTGTCTGGACTTTCTTACTGGAAATTGTTTCACAGCTGCATTCCAACCTTAAATGCTAGCATTCAATGTACAGAACATTTCTCAGTTTATATACTATTGTATTGGAACCTAAATTAAACCTTTTAATAAATTTGTATTTCATCACATTGTTTAAAATGTCTTTGTTATGACAACTTGACATTACCCAAGACAAAAGTGTCTTGATTATGACAACTTGACATTAACCAAGAAATCATAACCTGTCAACCTGTCACAACTTTGGCCGTCATGACACCATTATAACTGTGTCATGAATATTTTACTTGTCCTCAAGTAAAGTGGAACACATTGTACTAGTTATACAGATGTCATTAAGGGTTATTACACTGTCAAATGCTTTAAGTTTGATAATTAGACCTGTTATGACATATTTGTGACAGGTTGACAGGTTATGATTTCTTGGTTAACCCGTTTAATCCCAAATTTTTTCTTGCAATTTGAGTACATGCATTTTACTCCTTAGACCTCCCTAACACTCAAATTGTATGCCCTTTTTGATTTTATGTTGGTTAAGTTAGTGAAAAAATAGGTTTTATACTCGGTCACAATAGTGACCGGTGGGAAACACCATAGTCAGAATTCATACAATTTCTTTAATTAGACCTATTTACACAATACATTCCAAGACATCCAATACCTCGTTTTTTCATTTCATGAAGGAGGCTTATGAGGTGAAAAGGTTGTCATGTACAAAGTTACACCCTGGAGGAACTTCTGCTTGTTCGGCTAGACCCCTATGGGCTAGACCATGACTACACTTGGGCCCTGTCCTAGGCCAGTTTTAGGGAGATGCATGTTCATTCAGTGCACTGAAGATGGGCCGTACGTTGTAGAAAGGGTTGTTGGGTTGTTTAGGGTCATGTGTAGGGCACACCAATTGGTTGTCATGAACATCTGCCTAATCCTCCAAATATTTCACTTCTGCATCGCCATTCAATGCCTGGCAAATGGGCCATTTCACCCTGGTACTCACTATCTGAGCCCTCACTATCACTGTCACTTTCAATTTGGGTGGGGGATGGGGGGGTTGGGGGGTTGTCACATATCTCTAGAAGGTCCAACACATTGATAGTTTCTGGGATACTGATAACTACACTGAAGAAAATTATAAACGCAACACTTTTGTTTTTGCCCCCATTTTTCATGAGCTGAACTGAAAGATCTAAGACTTTTTCTATGTACACAAAATGCCTATTTCTCAAAAATATTGTTCACAAATCTGTCTAAACAAGTGTTAGTGAGCACTTCTCCTTTTCAGAGATAATCCATCCACCTCACAGGTGTGGCATACGTTCAGTGTAGGATTAACAGCCAAAACCTGTATTTTCAATTGAAATACTGTGTTATACTACCGGTCACAATTGTGACCGTAAACAAATTTACACGTCTTACGAACAAAATATATATGCAGGAGTATAATTCTCAAAATATATCAGTAGTAGACCCTTTAAAGAATATATGTACAAAATATTATAGTTCTATCTGTTAATTAAGATGTTTTACATAGTACTTGTTTTAGTAGTCTGAGGAAGACATCTTCTTCCAGATGTGCAAGCAAGAAGTAAACTGATCTGGTCATGTGACCTTTCACACTAGTCACATGACATTAATGGATTTTAATGAAGACAATCTATTTTTTCATTTAAAAGTTGATTTTCTTGCCCAAAGCCAATAACAACATTTTTAGAGCTTCTAGAAATAAGAAAAAAGTTGCGGTCACAATTGTGACCGGTGGGATTAAACGGGTTAATGTCAAGTTGTCATAACAAAGACATTTTTGTCTTTGTTAATGTCAAGTTGTCATAACAAAGACATTTTAAACAATGTCAACTTTGCATTAAAAGTGTCATAATTTACCGAATGACACTTAATGACAACAGTCATAAACATTCATAAAGACTCCTCCATGTTCATGACAGGTGTTATGTTATGTTTATGACAGTGTCATGTCAGTCTTATGCACACCCCTTCAAATAAAGTGTTACCAATTCTTTTTTGTTTTTTTATTTACATATTCTAAAAACAGCACATCCATAGTTAATCTTTTGAGATTTTATGTAATTTTGTTCGTTTCATCTGACAGGAGTGATGATCAGTGGGTTTGAGTTTTTACCTTCATTATTACGGCCTGGGCTGAAATATGGATAGAGTTTCTCAGTGAAAGTCTGACCAGTGAAAGAGTAGATATGAGATCTGGACTCCACGTCATAAAAAGAGACCAGACCCTCCTCATAATCCACAAACACACCAACCTTCTCAGGTTTCACCCTCAGAGTCAGAGATAAAGAGACAGGTGAACTTTCACAAGCTTTATAATGATCCTCATTCCTCAGAGTCACAGTCCAGTATCCATTATTAGGACTCAGTGCGATCCTCCCCTTCCTGTTAATGGATTCTCTGATCACTCCTAAACTCCACTGAGTCTTTCCCTTCACCTGCACCTCATAGTAAAATCTCCCTGAACTGAATCCCTGCTTTGCCAGAACACAACAACTCTCATCAAATCTCTTTGGGTTTTCTGGGACGTCCTGCTTAATGTCTCCATCACTGACTTGTTTTCCATCATCAGACAGGATGAGACGTGGATTCGCTGTATCAGGATCCAGAGTCAAATCCACTGAGAGAGATCAGACATTATCAATCAACTTCAGAACAAACATTTTCAGATACAGTATATAATACAGTATATAATACAGATTAACAAAGTATTTCAAGTGTATTGAATTAAATGGTGTCAGTCACACTGTACCTGCAAACGTCTGCACAAACTTCAACCCTGTGGACACAGATGACAATATAATGATGAATTATTTATATCAATAATTTCAGGTTAACAGTGAGTTTCTCTACTGGCAGCATCAGTGGCATGAGGACATTTCACTCATAAAACCAAGAGATACACTTTCCTCATTTTTAAGGAAACTTAAGCAGTTTTGAGGCTTGAATTGAGGAACCGAATAAGCTGATTAAATTAAAGAAAGAAGGATACCTATTTATTTTTAAAGAATTAGTTCAATTATGCAGTTTTATTTAGAGACACCATTGTTAGTTCCCAGCATGCTTTGCACATTGCTGGAAATGGAGAGTAAATATTGAAATGAAGTGTTATTTTATGTGTTTTTGAGTGAAGGAAAACACCTGTTAATGTTTAATGTTCAGTGTTTGACATGTGAAAGAGTTTATGTTATGTTGAAGTTTTGATCGTTACCATTGAAGAGTAGAGCTTATAGGTTGTGAAAAACTGCATGTACTAATAATATGTTGCTTTGTTCAATAGCTTTGCTGATGCCAGTGCAGTAACAAGTGTGTTTCTTATACTGTGCTGAGCATCACACAGTCTTTTACTTGTACAACATAACTTAAAGTCAAGTCACCTTTATTTATATAGCACTTATTACAGTACAGATTGTTTCAAAGCAGCTTTACAGAGATAACAGGAAAATAATGCAACAAAGTTTGTTACTAGAAGAAAATAGCGTCACAGTCCAGCTTAAGTAAATTGAGAAATGGTTATTTTTTGTTGTAAAAAGTTATCAATGTAGTTCATTTGTATATAGCCACTCTGGAGAAAACCATGATGTCATCGTCCAGCTCAGTTCAGTTATATGAGTATATGAGTATAATGGTGTCAATGCAGGAGATCAATAAAATTGTTGAATATTAAATGTCCGAAACTAAGCAAGCCAAAAGCCAAAGACAACAAAGACGAAAAAGGCGACAGTGTCAATGAACCAAAACTCCATCAGTGACAGCATGGAGAGAAAAAACCTTGGAGAAACCAGACTCACTGTCAAATACAATACAAGTCCAATTCAAACACGTCATTTCCGTTCACTAAAAATCAACTTAAATTTAAAAAAGAATATTTCACAAAGAAAATATTATATTCATTGTGTCATACATTAAATAATTTAGGAGATTTTACATTATTTATTCAGGTAGATTTCATTAAAGAAATTAAGCCTTAAAAACTACTCAAAAATATGTGTAATATTGTTACCATCATTTTTTTTAAATAGCATGTAACGTTTTTTTTACAATGATTTGTATTAGTGTTTGTTCATGAATAGTTAAATCATATCCCTTACATGTCTCTAAAGTAAGTTAAAGTAATATTGCAATAACTGGTTATAACAGTTAAAGTTTGGATATGTAAGGGATAATCCATGGCTAGCCATGCATTAAAGGATTTTAATGCACGACGTAGAGGCGAAGAACCACCCGTCGCGAAGCGGAGCCTCTTCTTTAAAGTCTACAGTTCCCTCGTTGCTTAAGCATATAGCTACCTTAATGATTCTTTAATGGATGTATTAAAATTATTTATGAATGACAGGCAACACTGACAGTGACAAGGAAATCTTTATTTGAACTAATCATGTCATTTATTTAAATGAATTATGTAGAGTGTGAAATAAAACCGGCGCCTCTAACCACGATTACTATATAAAGACACATTACATTTATTGAAATGCATTAAATTAAATGAAAACAAAAAAATCAAACAGTTGGAAATTTCAATAGGGGATTGTTTTACTCATCATACTAATTGATGTTAAACTCCACATTTCCATTTATCTTGAAGTTAGACATGGAAAAAGGTAGGGTTATTTCAGGTTTAGGCTTGGAGGTGAAATTATGTTTCGCTTTGCTTGTTGAGGTAGATGTCAGTATGTCACTCCATGCCGTCCTCTCTGACAAAGATGGGGCCCAAAATGACCGCAAACTCGCCTCGCATCGGTGGCCTGTCACTGACATGATCTGGCGACTTTCTAGTCCTGCATCCAGGGTTCTAAATTAACACCCGCCAACCCCCAAATGCGGGTCAAATTCATTTTGGCGAGTGTTAATAAAAACTTACTAGCCAGTTTGGCCGGTGATGCATAAGGCTCTGTTCTCGGTCATTTATCCCTCTGGCAGTACTTCCTACATTTCCCATGAACACTGTGCCGTAATGCTACGTGATGACGTTTCATACGCCCATTGGCTGCGTGCAGTTTGCAGTGAAACCAGCGCGAGAAATTATCATGGAAACGAACAGAGCGTACGAGTCCGTCCACCAGAAAACACAAGGAAGATGAAGAACGAACGGAGCCAGAGCAGGGAGCATAGACTGAAAGAGGAGGGAGCTAGCAATGCCTAGAGGTTGGAATAATGGCAGGATGCACCATTTCTCCACTGGCTTTTACCATGGCAATGGAAGTAATCATTAGGGCAACAAGATGGGTAGTAGGAGGAGAGCGCTTGGCTTCTGGGATGCGACTACCACCAATCAGAGCATACATGGATGACATGACAACCATGACTACAACAGTAGCCTGAACTAATCGGTTATTGGGGAAGTTAACAGATAATATTGAATGGGCACAAATGCAATTTAAGCCCTCTAAATCAAGGAGCATCTCGATAGTTAAAGGAAAGGTAGTAGATAAAACATTCTTCATTAATGGTGAGGTAATACCAACAGTTTCTGAGAAGCCAGTGAAGAGTCTTGGGAGATGGTACGATGGGGATCTAAAGGACACAGTTCAGGTGGGAGAAGTTAGACGACAAGCAGTGGAAGGGTTGAAGAGCATAAACAGCTGTGCTCTACCTGGCAAACTAAAACTCTGGTGCTTTCAGTTTGGTCTACTGCCGAGGTTGCTGTGGCCACTGACTGTGTACGAGGTTTCTTTGACAACAGTGGATAAGCTGGAAGCGTTGATAAGTTCATACATCAGGAAATGGTTGGGAGTTCCACGCTGCCTTAGCAGAGTGGGACTTTATAGTAAAGGGATATTGCAGCTGCCAGTCTCTGCTTTAACCGAGGAGTTTAACAGCGCCAAGGTCAGACTGGAAATGACCTTAGTAGAGTCACGCGACAAATGTGTAAGGGAGGCAGCCCCTGTGTTAAAAACTGGTAGAAAGTGGTCAGCAAAGTAGAGGCTGTTATAGAGGCAAAGGCTGCCCTTCAAATTGGGGATATCGTGGGACAGGTACAGCATGGAAGAGGGGTTTTGGGCTCAGTTTAGCTCCTCCAAAATGGCACAAGGCAGGCCCAGCTCAAAGGAGGAAGCTGGTAGTCAACGAGGTGCGAAAGCAGGAGGAGAGGATGAGGTGTATAAAGGCCATTTCCCAGGCCAAGCAGGGAGAGTGGATGAGATGGGAGAGTGTGGAACAACGCAAGATGGGCTGGCAAGACCTTTGGTCAATGGAAGAGAGTAGGATCAGTTTCCTTATTAGGTCAACATATGATGTTCTCCCATCACCGCAGAACCTAAACCTCTGGGTAGGAGAGGATCCCTCTTGTCCTTTGTGTTCATCACCTGCCACATTAAGGCACATTTTGACAGGATGTAAGGTGGCTCTTAGCCAAGGTTGGTTTACTTGGCGCCATGACCAAGTACTGCGATGTTTGGCTTTAGCATTGGAAGGCAAGCGTAGTATGACCAATAAGTTGCCGCCTGTTCTAGCAAAACATTACACGCAGAAGACAATATTCCTCCACCCAGGCGAGCAACCACCAAGAAAAGGTGTTAACACCAATTCTCGCCCAGGACAACTGGAAGCTGCTAGGGACTGGAAGATGCTGGCTGATCTTGATCAACGGCTTTTTTTTTTCACCTGAGATTGCCACCACTAACCTACGACCAGATATTGTTTTGTGGTCTGGATCAGCACGCATTGTTCAACTGATAGAGTTAACAGTGCCATGGGAGGATGCGGTAGATGAGGCATATGAGAGGAAGAAACTGCGATATGCTCATCTGGCCACTGAAGCAGAACAGCGAGGATGGAGAGTCCCGGTTTATCCAGTAGAAGTGGGTTTTCGAGGTTTTGTGGCACACTCTACAACCCGGTTCCTCAGATACGTCGGATTCAGCGGCCAAGAGTTGCGTCGCACAGTAAACAACTTATCTGAAGCAGCAGAAAGGAGCAGCAACTGGCTGTGGTTGAGACGGAAAGATTCTAGCTGGCTGTGTACAGGCCGCCACGCTACGGTTATGTAGAATTCTTGAAAACTTGAAGAGTCTGTTGGTTTAGTTGTATATGTTCCTGTGGATATTGCGTGAATGACGGGTGGTTGAGATATTGCGGTAGGTGGTATGCCATACGGAACCGTTGCCACTGAAACTGCTTATTAACGCACCAGTGGGGCTCGACAGCCTTAGTCAAACGGGTTGGCGCGTATGGTTGGGTTGCGGAGATTGTGAGGTTGTGGTTAGGTCTCAGCAGCAGGAGGGATGTAGAGGTCAATAAGCTGGGCTGAGTTGAGTGGGGACGGAGGGGGGTGACTCTGGGACGCCAGAGTCACTGTCGAGCTCTCTTGAGGTGTCGTGGGCTAGTCGACGAAACACTGAGGACGGAAGGTGCCCACTTGAAGACCCTAGAGATGTCCCCTGCTCGGCTCAATCCAGACGGTTGTCGTGCTGGTCCTGTAGTTGCAGCCGTCGCGTGTGCTGACGCGCCAATTACACTGCAGCCGTTAAGGCCGGACAGAAGGGGAGTCACACCACCATATGGAAATAAGCGTAAATGGATGGAGAAGCATAGTTTACTGTAAAGCTACGTCTTAGTTTTGCTTATCTTGGCGAAAGCCGAGTACAAATCAGCATGAAGTTTTAACATCTACTCTCGTGTAATGGAAATCGTAAAGTAGCTAAAGTAAAAAGTTAAGATTAAACTAAATGCGGCGGTGGTTGGGAGAGACTTCTGGGTTTAAATTTAAATGTCGTTTAACGAGAGCTGCGTTGTTTTTTTAAGTTTAAGGTTTTTGTCATCATTTCTGAACAAGCTTATACATTAGGCAATATACACAACAAGCTTACTATATATCTTAAGGTTTTCTTTTAGTTGAAAACATTAAACAATATGTGTGAACAAAAAATATAAACAACAAACGCATTTAAGCTCAAGCAGCGCAAACGGGAAAAAAACGAAGAAAAAAAAGCAGCAGACTGCGCAGTTATCGTACAGAACGTTGGCATATTATTATCGTGTTTATATTGTTTCACGTTCATGTTGAGAAAAACAATAATATCCACATGAGTGAGAAAACGCGCTGCGCTGACACAGATGTTGCAGAGACGTGCGTGTGTGTGTGCAAAGTGAAGTAACAGCACTTTGCGTTTTCTGTTCTTAAACCTGTATCCCTCAACGAAACTTAAAGGAAGCATATGTCTCAAAATCATTTTGCTACCAGAAGATATCGGGGTACAGCTGCTGACCTGCAGTGGTTAATGCAGTGATGGACAGCTGCTTCCTCCTCAGTCGACTGCTGTTTCTTTGGATTTCATGTGATTTCTCATTGTGGTGGTGATATTATGATAACTCAGTTTAATTAATAATTGATTAAACATAATTCCATTTTGTAATAGGCTATCATTTTCATCTAAGTAATTCCAAACTTCGCGAGGCAGACAACGGCATTATGTGATCAAATACAATCCACTTGTTAAATGCTCCACCCAGTGCATTTATTTATAACAGCGAAAACAAATTAAAGAAAAAAAATAAAAATTAAAATAGTATTTTATTTTTTTAATAATAATTACAGATCTAAAATTTGAATATCCGTGCACATCCCTAGATAGATCCCAAACTTGAAATGAAATGTTTGCACTTTCTGTGTTGTATTGTACTTTATATGTGTTTTTCATGCCAACAATGTTAATAAAATGATCAAATGCATTCAGTGGCATTAATAATTTCTCTTATTTTCACCGGAAAAAAATTTGGCTAGTGGAAATTCTAAATGGCTGGTAACTTTAGAAAGTTACCAGCCACATTGGCTGGTGATCAAAAAAGTTAATTTAGAACCCTGCCTGCATCAGAGAGTCATCCAACGGCAGTGCTCTGCAAACTATTGTAACCCAGGTGGGTTATTAATATTCCCTAGAGGGTTATTAATATCTTATTTCTGAGAATATTCCAGAAATACCTCATTCTGAGTAAGAAAGGAATTATTATTGATTAAAAAATATTCTTAGTCATTCAGAAAGTTAATTTATAGGATTTATAAGTGATATAAAGGGTTTTACATGAAGAAGAATATAACTGGGATGTGTTGCTTTAAGAATAATGAGGGAGATTAAAGTTTGTCTGTAATGCACTTGGTAAAAATGTGCTTTTGACTAGCAATCTTGTATTGCTTTATTCTCATTGGTTGTTGCTTTATGTTTATCCCGCCGCCTTAGTCAGAGGCAGAGTCATATAGAGAGAGTTGCGACACGCTTTGATGTCGCCGCGACGGCTGTCACGTGGTTCATGTAAGCCCCAATAGTTCCAAAACATACGCGGGCTGTCATGTTCTTCTATGGACAGACAGCAGCGATTGCATTATCAAACGGTAAATATAACATAAAACACACACCCAAGTACTTTTTAAGCTGTTAGTGCAATTTGTTAATGTCAGTTTTGCATTTGGAGAGGCAGGGAGCAACTTAGATACGTTTTAGGCTATGTTTTTGGAAGGAAAAGCTTAGTGTTCATGTTCGCATGGGTAGTAGCACTGGCTTTAGCGGCTCTAACTTAACTTTTCCATGTCATTCATCTGATGATGGACGTCTCATGATATTTATTTTAGCACAACTGGGCTGTATTAGGCTATTGATTCCCGTGATCTTGCGTATAAATTCCGATTCAGCCATTAGCCTACCTTCGTGATCACGCAAAGAGGTCTGCAGTCTGTGCAGAATTCCAACCAGCATAAAATATAATTACACTGTGTATGTACAAATGAATGATTTAGGAGGGAAATAGACTGCTCCCATAACGTAGAAAGCAACGACTATATTTACAGCAATGTTCGGTATTAACTTCATAAAATTAAACCGGAGAGATAGTTAATGAGTGAATTACCTATATAATTCAGTATGGCTAATGTACCCCTTCATCCTACCCTAATCTTAGACTACCATTCATCAGAAAACATACAAATACATGTACGTACTGTGTACAGTACACATGTTTCAATCACACATAACTAACCCACACACACACACACACACACACACACATATAAATATAAATGTACACAAACACACACACACACACACACACACACACACACATATATATATATATATATATATATATATATATATATATATATATATATATATATATATATATATATATACACACACACACATATATATACGTATATATATATATATATATATATATATGAGTGTACTTTTATATTTATATGTAAGTTAGCTACGTTAGTGATGTGTTAGTCACGTAAGCTATCGCTGCAAATAACCTATTATCTTCCAATAAACATTTACTAAACCTGGCTACATAACATATAACTACAGACTAGATTCACGAGAGGTTGGCTAATGTGTGTAAAAGTAAAAAAAATACTAATTTCATTAATTTACAGAGCGAGCGTACTTCGGAAGCACTGAAAATGAATGGGGTTCGATGCTGGAACTATCAGTGTTTTGGAACTAATCGCTGCTCCACGACACGCGTTACTTACGCATTCCTGAGTTACTATGGCAGTCTATGCACGTGTCGGAACTCTTTCTCTCCATGACTCTGGTCAGAGGGTAATTCTGATTGGAAGCGAGCGAAGAGAGACTGACAGGGAGGCAATGTGAAGATGGTGTTCTGATCGCTGAAGTGAAAAATGTAATCTAAGTGCTGTATAAGTGTTTAATTCATTCATTTATTCATTTTGGACTTTCAAAAAACCAAGCATTGGTGAAATGTTTACGAGTTACTCCAGACAGGAGTTCGTGCTGGTATTTATTTCATAGTGATGAAAGTACATTAGTATGTAAATGCGTTGAACTCACGGACATTAAGATACTATGAACTGCACGTTGGTTATCGTATCCGTGTGAAGAGGACACTGATTCGCTGGACTCTGATCAGAGCGTTCTAGATCGGGCGAGATCTGGATTTTGTTTGCTGCTGTCTGGGAAGAAGATAGTGAGCTGAGGGGTCGTGTAAGCGCCAGTGTGCTCGCAGAGGATGAAGAGCTGCTGAACGTCTCGGTTATGTATGTAACCCTCGTTCCCTGAGTAGGGAACGGAGACGCTTGACTTGATGTCTTTATCGCTTATGATGTTGTATTTTGTAATGTGACGGTTTATACCTGCTCTGAGACGCATCAAACTTGCAACACTGTATTCGCGTCCAGCGGTAGACTGAACAGAGGCATAAAACTCCCGCAATGTCTCATTTAAAAGAGAAGCAGAGTAGGTCTCGAAATCACAATTGTTCTGTCTTTGGCGCAAAAAGTCACTGAAAGTGTTAACTGCCCATTTAGTTGTCTTTTTCGTATTGACCTCATCTTTGTTGTCTTCGATCTTATCTAGCTCTGTCGGTGTTAATTCTTTGTGCCGCTTTTTGTCATTCAACATCTTCTCCAAGTCTTCTATTTCGTCTAGTGCCTGGGCCCATTTCTCAAAATTGCCATATTCACCATATAAATTAAACGATATGCAAAAATCATCCATTTAGCCTACCTGAATAAACGTTTTCATATGTGTCTCTGTTTGCAGGTGTAACTGTGTTACTATGGTTACCAATGTTTATAGTAGCGGATTAATTTCGAACTGTAATCAAACTGACTGGAACTACCTGTGCATTAAACGGTTTTACTGCACACCTTCCAGCCAATCAGATTCGAGTATTTAAACAGCCCGTGGTATAAAACTTTACATAGACTACAGGGTATATGCAGGAATCTTGAAGTTAATTTTAATACCTTTTCAAGACTTTTTCAAGACCTTCTCAATATTTTTT
Organism: Chrosomus eos; assembly: GCA_036326025.1. NCBI lineage: Eukaryota > Metazoa > Chordata > Actinopteri > Cypriniformes > Leuciscidae > Chrosomus > Chrosomus eos. The sequence continues at coordinate 33,946,661 of CM070837.1, forward strand.
AATACCTCACCGCCACTTCAAGCTGTAACCATTTACATCAGTGATACTTTTAACTTAACAGTTTTAGTTTGTTGTAATACGCGTGATTTTTTTTCCCGCCCTGGAAAAATCCCGCCCTGCAACCGATTTCATTGGTTTAGGTTACAGTGATGGGTAGGTTTAGGGATCAGTGTTTGGTGTAGGCAATCAGTACAGTGATTGACATGACAGAGAGGCAATTTAGAACGCACCCAAAATAGTCTAGTTTTTTATGTACCTGTTCATTTTTTTAATAAAAATGACTAAATTCACACACTTTTACGATGTTTTTGGGACTCAAACTGTTGGACAGCTAATTCAGAAAAAATACTTTCAAAATTTAAGACTTTATAAACCCGTGATAAGACTTTTTAATACTTTTTAAGGGTCTTAATTTTCCCAAAATTGATTTATCAACTTTTAATACTTTTCAAGACCCCGCGGATACCCTGGACTAGATTAAGTAAGTGATTTTATCATCATACCAGTCTAATGCTAACATGGCAAGTTTAAGTAATGTTATGATTATATTTTTCAAACAGTGATCTTTTGCAGACTGAGATATAATAATTGTGGTGATCATCAACTTATTATTCAACCCATAATATTCCTTGAAAAAACGTAATTTCTAACTTAATAACAAACAAAAAAATCCAATACACTGTATTTGATATTCACATACCAGTTTGACTGAGTTTTTCATCTAGAGTTTTCTTCAGTTGAATCAGAGCTATGAACAGAGAGTTCACATTCACATCAGAGTCAATCCTGATCTCAGTCCAGTTCTTGGTGTGTGGACGACTGTACAGGGATGAGCTCATCTACAGCAGGAGAGAGAAGACTGTGAAATATGATCATTATTTTTAAAGCAGTAAATTCAATATGTTTTACACAGGAGCTTTCTAACACAGTTGAGGCAAAACCTCTGTATGGATATGGATGGATATCCCGTACTTCCTCTAGTTGATTGATTACATGAATAATTGCTTATATATTCTGTATAAAAAAAAATCTGAAATATTTAAATATGCAAATTAAGCATTGTCTAATTGAATATGCACCGATTTGATTAAATATCCAGAACAGAAATCTGAATATTGAATAAAGCCAGGTTCAACATTCTTGTTTGATTTTGTTGACACATTAGAGTTAAAGTTTTTTACTGAGGGGATTTTGGATTTTTTTTTTTACTCCATAAATTAGAAAAAATCAATCATCATGTTTGTAGGAATAAGATGTTGTATAAATAAGGTGAATGATATATGAACAAACCCCTCAGTAAAAACCTTTAGAATATAGATAGGAATAAAACTGAAGTTTGGTGTGTGTAAAAGCCCTTGCACACTGAGTCCGAAATTTTCGTATGCGTTTTTTTCGTACTCGTGATTCGGTGGCTCTGAATTGTCAAAACACCATTTAAACTGCTTGCTACAGATGCGAAAAATGCAGAACATCGAACCTGATACTATTTTGTTTTATGACGGACGAAAGTTTCGGAGGCGGTGTGCGAGCGTGATTGACGTAACGCGAGGTTGTATTTATTTTTTAACGTGCGAAAAATTCGGACGCGAATTTCGGACTCAATGTGCAAGGGCCTTAAAGCTGCAGATGGGGAGATTTCTGACTGAGGGTTATTTTAGTTAACTGAAACTAAAACCACACACACTAAAAACACCCTGGTTCCCCCCACAATCCCAAGACAGGAACATTTCTCATTTTCATTTAGTCTAACTAAAACTACAACTGAAATAAAAAATTATAAAAACTATAGACATTTAAAACATTAAAAAAATATATTCAAATGTCAAAAAACAACTAAATTATTAAAACTTTAACTAAAATGAAAAATACAAAAATATTACATATAATATAAATAAAATAACTGCTTAGGAGAAAAAAAAACGTAATGACACGTAATCAGGTGAAAACAAGCCTGATGAGAAAAATGTGTATAGGTGGTTGATAAGATGGTATTGAAAAACATGTTAAAGAGATAGTTCACCCAAAAATGAAAATTCTGTCAGTAATTACTCTCCCTCATGTTGTTCCAACCCTGTAAGACTTCCGTTCATCTTCGGAACACAAATTAAGATATTTTTTATTAAATCTGAGAGCTGGATCACTCCTCCATAGGCTTCTAAGGGATTGAAACTTGCCGACCCAGAAAAGTTATTAAAGACATCGTTAAAATAGTCCAAGTGACTACAGTGGCTCAATCTTAAGTTTATCAAGTGGCGAGAATACTTTTTGTGCTTTTTTTACCTGAGTGTTAGTCTGTTGAAACTAAGCACCTGAGAACCTGGGGCAGCATCCAGGTCTAAGCTGTAAAATCTAACGAATGTGAGCGGAGAGGACCAGCCCGCTGCATCACAGAAGTCTTGAAGAGAAACCCCATATAGTAAGGCACCCTAATGCGAGTTGCAGGCCTCAGCCTCAAAGTGCCACGAAGGAAACGTGTAATCAGGGGTTCTCACGTGTAATCTCGGGCGTGGCAAGCCGCAATGGCCGCCACGTAGACCTTGAGCGTGGAAGGACATAGACCTGATGTAAAGCGCTCCTGCAGGAACTCGAGTACTGTGTTCACAGAACAGTTAACTGGATCCCACTGATATCGGTGACACCATACAGAAAAAACTCTCCATTTAAGCGCATATAGTTTCCTAGTAGCTGGAGCTCTGGAGCTTAGAATGTTCTCAGCAGCCTCAGCTGAGAGACCACTCTCTATGAGTTGGGCCCCCTCAGAGGCCAAACCCACAGGTTCCAAATCTCTGGCCGAGGGTGAAATATTGTGCCCCCGGCCTGAGACAGAAGGTCTCTCCTGATCGGGATCTCCAAGGGAGGACCGTCTAAGAGATGGATCAGGTCCGCAAACCAGATCCGACTCGGCCAGCGTGGTGCTACTAGCAATAGGCTTATTCCGTACCGACGGACTCGCTCCAGAACTCCTGGGAGCAGAGCAACAGGGGGAAAAGCGTACAGACGTAGCCTCGGCCACGTCTGCACCATAGCATCCAGCCCCAGGGGGGCTGGGTGAGTAAAGGAGAACCACAGAGGACAGTGCGTCGTACTTTGAGACGCAAACAGATCCACTTCTGCTTGGCCGTAAAACTCACAGATTTTCTCCACCGCCTCGGGGTGGAGTCTCCAGTCCCCTGGCCTCAGCTCCTGCCTCGACAGGATGTCTGCTCCTATATTCTGGTCTCCAGGAATATACACTGCCCTCAGAGAGAGTACCTTCCCCAGAGACCACAGGAGGATCTGGTGCGCCAGTTTGCAAAGTGGACGCAAACGCAGACCCCCCTGACGGTTCAGATAAGAGACCACCGATGTGTTGTCTGTTTGTACAAGCACATGATGGTCCCTCAGGTCTGGGAGGAAATGCCTCAACGCATTGAAGACAGCCATCATCTCCAGGCAATTTATGTGCCACGCAAGATGATGACTTTTCCACAGACCATGAACCGAACGGCCTTCCATTACCGCTCCCCAGCCGGTGAGGGAAGCATCTGTCGAGATAGTAACACGATGGCAAAGAGCTCCCAACATCGGACCCTGGGTTAAGAACCAGCGCTTCCTCCATATAACTAAGGCACGAAGGCACCGCCGCGTGACCTTGATCATACGAAGTGGGTTTCCCCTCGGGAGAACCCTCTGGTCCTGAGCCACCACTGTAAAGGCCTCATGTACAGCAGGCCAAAAGGTATCACGTTGGACGCTGCTGCCAAAAGACCCAACAGTCTCTCGAACTGTTTTACATTGTGTGACTGGCCTAGCTTCAGCTCTCCTGTGGCTGTCAGGATAGCAGCTACACGAACGGGCGATAGAGTGGCCCACATCGTCACCGAATCCCATACCACACCAAGGAAAGTGGTTCTCTGAAAGCACACTCTTCTTGGCATTGAGCCTCAACCCCAACATCTGCATATGAGCGAGAACGACACCTCGGTGCCGAACCGCCAACTGCTCTGATTCCGCTAGAATCAGCCAGTCATCGATGTAGTTCAGAATACGTATGCCCTGAAGCCTGAGAGGGGCTAGAGCTGCATCCACGCATTTCGTGAACGTGCGGGGTGATAAAGCTAGACCCGATATTGGTATTCTTTGCCCCCGAAAGAAAACCTTAGGAACTTCCTGTGCTGAGGGAGGATGGAGATATGGAAGTAAGCGTCCTTCAGATCTATTGTAACAAACCAGTCCTCGGATCTGATTTGAGTCACGATCTGTTTGAGTGTCAGCATCTTGAACTTTAGTTTCTGAACTGACCGATTTAACAGATGAAGATCTAAAATGGGACGCAACCCCCCATCCTTTTTTGGAACAATGAAATAACGGCTGTAAAAACCCGACTCTCGGTCGGGCGAGTACACCTGCTCTATAGCTTCCTTTGCTAACAGGGCCTTTACCTCTTGCTCCATTACCAGAGCCTGCTCGGGATGCACCACTGTGGGCAACACCCCGTTGTAACGAGGAGGACGAGAACCAAACTGGATTCTGTATCCTTTCTCTACAATCTGCAGGACCCAACGAGAAATATTTGGCAGAAGCTTCCACGCTGCCAGAAAATTTACTAAGGTAACCAGCCTCTCGAGGCTGGTCTCTGGTGTTATCGAGACAGCTAATTCTGGAGCCTGAAACAAAATGGCAGGAACTACCTGAACTGGCTGCTCTAAAACCCCCCTCAGAGGGCGCGAAACCGATGCTGTGCCGCAGCATAGCATCAGCGACTCGCTGGAGACCGCTGCGCCCTGAAGCACCGAGGGTGGCAGGGTTGGCAGAACGGTCTCGTGAGGACCCCGAAATGGAACGGGCACCGTATAATGAGGTGTACACCGCTCTACTTCGGTCGGGGCTGTCCTCACAGGCCTGACGCATGAACATCAGGACCTTTTTTTTTGAGCCGAAGCCTTCTTCGCCTGAAGAACGGTCCTCAGATCCGGCTTCGACTTAGAAGACTTCGGTTGAGAGTGTTGCGTCTGACTCCAGTGTTTACGTGGAGGTGCACGAGACGCAACACTCTCCTTCTGTTGCACACGATACGAGGAGCTAGATGGCTGGGGCTGCTCATGCCCAGCAGCCCCAGGGGGATGGACACCGCGAGGGAGAAACTTTTTAAAAGCATCCGATTGCTTCTTAGATTCTTGAAATCTCTCGACGACCGTATAAACTGCGTCGCCGAAGAGACCAGAAGGCTCAACCGGAGCATCTAATAAAAAAGCTCGATCTTTTTCTTTTATTTCGGCCAAATTTAACCAAAGATGCCTCTCAGTGGCAACTAGGGCGGCCATAGAACGACCAATTGCCCTGGCGGTCTCTTTAGTCGCCCTGAGAGACAGATCAGTAGCCCGACGAAGTTCTCGAATTTCGTCAGGACTAACTCCCTCACTCTTATCGATATCCCCCAGCAGGTCAGCTTGATAAGCCTGGAGCACTGCCATTGTATGTAAACACGCTCCAGCTTGACCTGCTGCCGAATAAGCTTTGCCCACTAAACCCGAAGTGGCTTTAAGCGGCTTAGTGGGCAATGCTGAAGCCTTCAGAGACGAAGCTGGACCAGACGATAAATAACTCGCAAGTGAGATCACGTGACCCTCCGGTAGCAATGGCTGTGTAGTTCGACTGCTCCTTGACTCGGTATCCTTATTTTACTTGTTCTCGGTAAAACTATCAACTTTTGGTTAGTTTTGATTGCTCTGATAACGGTGTAACAAATGAAGATGGCAAAACGTCAGTTAACGTTGGCTTCCCCGGAGAAAAAGCGAGTTAAAGATCCTAATTGTGCTCCTGAGGGGGAACTTCGCGCCATTGTTGCTGACGAGTTAAAGATGCACCTTAGCTTCGTCAGGGAACTGTTTAAGGAAGAATTTGCCCCGATTGCGGATAGGCTTGGAGTCCTGGAAGAGGACGTTCGGCTGATAAGAAACAACTTTGACAATATGCAGGCAGCTCTTCGTAACACAAAAAAAGACACCATGGAGGTTAAGCTAGCAGTGGATTCTCTTCAGGAAAAGTTGGCGAGAATCGAAGACAAAAGCCGCGAGTCCAATGTACGTCTAGTGGGACTCAAAGAGGGTGTAGAAGGAGATGACCCGCGGCGATTTATACAGAATAATCTTCCTAAATGGATTCCCTCTCTTGCTGGCAAGGTATTGGAAATTGAAAGAGCTCATCGTATCTACAGCGGGAAGTGCGCGAAATCTACCCCTCGCACGTTCATCTTTAAGATGCTGCGCTATCAAGATCGGAATGCAATACTGAAAAAAAAAGCTCGATCTTTTTCTTTTATTTCGGCCAAATTTAACCAAAGATGCCTCTCAGTGGCAACTAGGGCGGCCATAGAACGACCAATTGCCCTGGCGGTCTCTTTAGTCGCCCTGAGAGACAGATCAGTAGCCCGACGAAGTTCTCGAATTTCGTCAGGACTAACTCCCTCACTCTTATCGATATCCCCCAGCAGGTCAGCTTGATAAGCCTGGAGCACTGCCATTGTATGTAAACACGCTCCAGCTTGACCTGCTGCCGAATAAGCTTTGCCCACTAAACCCGAAGTGGCTTTAAGCGGCTTAGGGACAATGCTGAAGCCTTCAGAGACAAAGCTGGACCAGGCGATAAATAACTCGCGAGTGAGATCACGTGACCCTCCGGTAGCAATGGCTGTGACTTTAAAATGCTGTCTTCCTCTTCGGCCGTCAATAAATCTAAAGGGGTGCTGATATTGTCTAGGCGTTCTATTAATTTTTCAATTACACGTTCTGGTGGGGATAAAGAAGGCCGAATCACCTATGTTGTTGGTTCTCTAAATAATACTAAATACGCTTTTGTGTCTGTATATGCTCCCAATGAAGGTGATCCCTTATTTTTTCAAGAATTATTATGCTTAGTTGTGAGCTTGGAGGACTGTCTCGTGGTGTTAGGGGGCGATTTTATTGCTGTATTAGATCCTCAGTTAGATAGATCTCACGCTTCTAAGGCTGATTCAAGGATCTCTGAATGTTTTAACTCCTTTTTGAGACATTCTAACATATGCAATGTCTGGTGTTTGCAAAACGATGGCTCTAGGGACTATACATTTTTTTCAGCTCGTCATAAGAGCTATTCGAGGATCGACTATATACTTATGTCTCCCTCTCTAATTCCTTATATTAATAAAGTAGATATTTTGCCACTTCTTTTATCTGATCATTCCCCAATAATTCCACTTTAACTCCTGTATCGTTGGGCTCCAGACACAATCGTTGGAGATTTAACACTTCCTTGTTACAGGACAGTACATTTGTGGCTGAATTACGCAACTCCCTGAAGGAGTTTTTGCAGATTAATAGGGATTCAGCTTCTAACCCTCAAGTATTGTGGGAAACCACTAAATGTTTTATTAGGGGTAAATGTTTAAGTTTTTCATCCTTTAGTAAAAAGTGTAGAGAGAGCCGTAAAATGGAATTAGAAAAACAAATTAATATACTAGAGAAGGAATTAAAAGGTGAATTTTCAGAGATCTAAGCCAAAGAAGTAAACGTCCTTAAATCAGAATTAAAATCCATATATCTGCATAGAGCTGAATTTCTCATGCACCGCACTAGACAGTTTTATTATTTCAATGGAGAACGCCCTTCTAAGCTTTTGGCTTTGAGGTTGAAGGATGGTGAGTCTAAGGCCAACATATCTGCTATTAGGCATGAGGGTTCAGTATATACTAAACCTAAGGATGTAAATAGAATATTTGAAACCTATTATCAACATCTATATACTTCAGAAAACAGCACAGATTCAACAAATTTAGATTCATTCCTTAAACACTTAAATCTTCCCAAATTAAATGATTATCAGCATGATATATTGGACAGTCCTTTGACAATTGAAGAATTGAAATCAGCCTTGGATTACATGAATAGTAATAAAGCCCCTGGGTTAGATGGGATTCCCCCGGAGTTATTGAAGACGTTATGGGACATAGTGGCCCCCTTGATTCTTAATTCTTTTAATTTTTCTTTAGGTGCTCTGCATAGGGACCAAAATACAGCTTTAATAACTTTGCTTTTGAAGAAAGGGAAGGATTCTCTTGAGTGTTCTAGTTACAGGCCAATTAGCCTTTTATCCACAGATTCAAAACTGATGGCAAAAGTCTTGGCCTTAAGATTGGAGCGGTGTGTAGGAGACTTGATCAAATATGATCAGTCAGGTTTTCTTAGGGGGAGATTTGCTGCTGACAATATACGTAGGCTTCTTCATATTATTCAACAAGCAGACTCGTACACAGCTTCTTCTGCAGTCCTTTCTTTGGATGCTGAAAAAGCATTCGACAGAATTGAGTGGAATTTTTTATGGTCTGTCCTGGAACGTTTTGGATTTGGTTCTTTTTTTCTGCAAGCTGTAAAAACTATCTATTTTGATTGTTCAGCCAGAGTTCTTACTGGTCCTCACATTTCTCCTCCCTTCCACCTTGGCAGAGGCACTCGCCAAGGATGTCCCCTGTCACCTTTGCTTTTTAATTTATCATTAGAGCCTTTGGCCCAAGCGATTAGACAATGTTCTGCAATAGCCCCTATAAGCTGTATTAATACTTCCCATAAGATATCACTATATGCCGATGACATTCTTTTGTATCTATCAAATATCACAGATTCGGTTAAAGAATGCTTAAAATTATTTGATACCTTTGGTAAACTGTCCGGTTATAAAATTAACTGGAGTAAATCTGTACTTTTGCCCCTTAATTTAGCTGCTAAATCAGAGATTCAGGCCTTACCCACTATGATTCCAATCAGCGATCAGTTTAATTATCTTGGGATTAGAATTTTTGCTTCTCTATCTCGCATTTCTAAGTGGAACTATCAGTCCCTTCTGGATAAGCTTTCGAGTAATCTTCAGTGTTGGTCTCCACTCTGCTTGGCTCTCCATGGTAGGATGGCCACTATTAAGATGAATATACTTCCGAGGCTGAGTTTTCTATTTTCAACCTTACCTCTAGCACCACCCATTAGTTACTTTAAAGAGCTTCGTACAGCAGTAACTAAATTCTTATGGAATTACAAACGGCCTAGAGTTCGTCTTAAATCTATGCACAGGCTAAAACCTCATGGAGGCTTATCGCTACCAGATTTTTGGTCCTATTATTTAGCATACCAAATAAGACCACTTAGGACTTGGATTGATGTTGACTCCCCTGTGCCATGGCGGGCCATAGAAATGAATATTATTCTCCCATTACGTCTACAGGATTTACCTTTTACTGGGATACATAAGAAGGTTCTGGAAAAGTTTGGTCCAATTATAGGTCATTCTATCAAAACCTGGAGAATGGCAGAAAAGATCATGGGAGCTTCAGATTTATACTGTGATTCTACCCCATTTGGCATAATAATAATCTCTGTACGGGTAACAAACCCTTTGTTTACAATTGCTGGGCCAAATGTGGGGTTTATACCCTGAAAGATATATACAGTGATTATGGGCTTAAGTCCTTTCAAATCCTAAAGGATGAATTCTCTCTTCCAGGATTCTCCTTCATTTTTGTATTTAAGATTGAGGTCGGCGCTAAAAGCCTATGGAGTACCCTGGTCAACTAAAATATCTTCTCATCCTATGATAGACTGGATAGATTCCAGTATGGCCTCTAGAGGTATGGTGAGCATAATTTATAAATCGCTTTTGGTACGACAGTACGTGAACATCCCGACTGAGGACTTCTGGGAAAGACAACTTAACACAGTGATTGACTGGGACACTGTCTGGGGGAATTGTTTTGCTACCTCAAAAAATCCAGCTCACCAAATGATACATTACAAGTTAATATGTAAGGCGTATGCCACACCTTGTTTGCTATATAAAATGAAAAGAAAGTCTGATCCCTTTTGTCACCTGTGTAAATGTGCGAATGTAGGTACATATATGCATATGTTCTGGGACTGTTCTCTAGTTGTGCCGATTTGGTCTGCAGTCCAGGACCTACTGACAGATCTTCTGAAGATTCCGATCCAAAAGGATCCTGTGGTTTTTCTTTTGCTGGATGATTCCTCACTGTCGTTGTCTGTCGATCAAAGGAGGATTCTGTCCGCTGCTCTCACTGCTGCTAAAAAAGTTGTCCTAAAACTGTGGGTGGAACCAACTACCCCAGCGACGTTTATCTGGATGTCCTATCTGCTTGACATTGTTCTTCTGGAGTGTACCACAGCTAAAGTGCTTGGTGGCAACAGAAAGACAATACAATTTTGGCTGGACCTTATTGAGACTCTATCCAAAAGACTCTGAGATCCTTCTATGTGTAGTTTTGTCAAATTGTATTCTTATTTCATGTCATATTTATTATTTATTTTATTTTGGTCCTAGGATTATGGGCAGAACTTGGGCATTGTTGTAAATAGTTTTATACACACAAAATGTTTAATAAATAAAGAATCACAAAAAATAACTCGCGAGTGTCTGTTCAGCCTGGGGAATCGCCTCATAACCGTACTCTCTCAGCCCTCTTATATTAGAATATAATTTAACTTGAGGGCTGAAAAGACGAGATGAGTACGGCTTATTCCATAATTTAGATAGCTCATTGTGTAAAAAAGGGAAGGCCTCGTGATGGAGCTGATGTGACTGAAGGGAGAAAGCGCTCGTCTAATTTACTTTTGGGACGAGCGCTAACATTCTCAGATGGCCATTCAATATTTAACTTCTTTACAGCCCGTGTAATCACCTCCACCAACTCCTCATATGCTGGGGAAATAGGTGGCGAATCTATTTCCCCGTGTGTGTGTGTGCTTTCACTGTGAACACTCATAGCATCGACCTCCTTGGAGGACGAGCACTGAAGTAATAGAGGGCTCTCTCCCTGGGCGGAAGAAACCGCAGAGCGTGCTTCCGACACCGGGGGAGAGCGCTGGATCTCCCGGGTACGGAAGGAGAAAAGGCCCTCGGACCCGTCTCCAACCCCTCCGAAAGATCCTTTTGCGATCCCCAGGAATGCATTCTCCGCGCTGCCTCAGCAAACGCGGGTCCTGATCCCTGAGGATCGCGAGCCTGCCCACTCTCGTCAAAGAATGACAGGCGAGAGCGGAGCATGCGAAGCGGTAGCATCTCGCAATGCTGGCACTCAGCCCCCTCGAAGGCTGAGACCGCATGCTCCACTCCCAAACAAATGACACAAAGTTGTGTGTGTCCCCACCCGTTAAATAACGCGGGCAGGGAGGAGCACACTGTTTGAACATTTGTTTCGCCATAACGTTTCCGAATATATTGCAACAGACAACAATAAATAGACAGAGACAGTATAACACAGATCGCTTACTGAGGCACAGAAGCTAATGCCGGTTTGCACCGGATGTGCTTTTATCATTTCCTGGTCATGACGTCACCCGCCCGTGACGCTCATTCTTTCCATTGGACTAGTTGACATAGATGCTTCAGACGCATTCACGCTGGGGGCGTTCCCAAAGCGTCATTGACGCATCGCGAGTTCCCTCGAAAGGGAACAAGGACAATCTAAAGTAAAGAGTTAAACAGAATAATAAAATATCTAGATAAATTATAAATGACCAATAATCCATTGGCGTTCCAACCTAAATTCAAGGTCAAGATCAAATTGAGTCAGATAAAAGTGTAATTGAAATTATATCACTTTGCACTCTGAAAAGACAGAACACACAGGAAGCCTTCAGCCACACCATCGGACACCGGCGTTGGGTTAATTTGGTGGACCTTAAAGAACAGAGTGTTTGTCCTGTAATATTGTACATATTGACAGAGAGATGTTGACAGACCTGTATGAGATGGAGATGATCTTCAGTGTGTGAGAGCTGCTCCAGCTCAGTGTTTCTCCTCTTCAGCTCAGAGATTTCCTGATGCAGCTCTTTAATGAGATCTTCAGCCTGTTTCTCTGCTGCTTTCTGCTGTTCCTCCATCATCTTCAGCAGATCAGACTGAGATCTCTCAATGCGGCGGATCAGATCAGTGAAGATCTCAACACTGGAGGATTTCTCTTTCTCTGTGTTTCTCTGATGAATGAGAACAGTTATTTGTTAATCTATTCCATATTCATATATTATTTAAAGGAATAGTTCACCCCAAAATGAAAATTCTATCATCTTTAATTAACCTTATGTCACTTAAAATTTGTGATTTTCAGTGGAAAACAAAATAAATGTTTTGCATGCTGCTCTTGAGGACCAGCTGTTGAAGCACTCCTATATAACTCCATACAACAGATTTGTGCTCTATGGGGAAAAAATCATGTGTTTGGAGCAACATGAGGGTTACTAGATGATGGCAGAACTCACAATTTAATTCAACACTTTTATTTAATAGATTGAACTATTATGATGCATTTTTTTATGTTTTTTTTTTTTTTGCTAGGATAGTTAGAGAGTGAACAGAAAGTGAAATGGGAGAGGGGGATCGGAAACGACCATATGAACTGGGCTTGATCGAAGCACAAACCTTTCTCAGCTCTACTGAGTGCTGAATCTCTTGAATCTTCTTCATTCTGTCCTGGATCATCTGATGAACGTCTGTCTGTGTCTGAACCAGCTGATTCTACATACAGAGAAAAACAGACACATTTATCACTGAATATAGCTTTCCATCTTCTTACAGTCTTATTTTTTTTTAACCATTTAAAGATCAAATGAATTCAAAATTATAGTTTGAATCTTTTAGTCCATGTCTGACTGTTGTGAGAGTGACAAAATCAGCTTTTATCAGATGTAATGAACAGTTCTTCAACATGTCAAGACACAGGAAAGAAAATGTCTAGGTTACTAATGTAACCCACATTCCCTGAAGGAAGAAACAGAGATGTTACATTGGACTGAACTGATGTATTGCGATCTCGCATTAGAGCCCAATCACCTTTGACTGGTAACAGAACAAGTCAATGTGAGATTTGCATTGCAAGCCACTCCCCGCTCCTGGGTAAAACTCTGACATTAGGTTTTCTGCTGAGAGGATGAGACGGGTCACTAGGTTACATTAGACGTTCTATAGCAGTCAGTCACGTTCGACGTTCCTAGTCATCCAGCCGCGAGACATGATTGGAGGATTCCACTCGACATCCGGTCCTCTGCAGGAGCCCCGAATGAGATGCCGGGTCCCCCATGAGACCGTGGGGATTCACCCGGCAGGAGAGACACACCAACAAAGAAACAAATCAATCACTGAATGATGATTGAAGAGCAGAGTGAAACAACATCTGCTCTCCTCCGAAGCAAAAGCTTAATGTGTGAGTTTGCACGCTGCCTTATATAACTGGAGGCTCTTTCGCCAATGCGCATTGGCTTGTTCTGTTACCACTCGATGGTGATTGTGCTCTCAGGCGAGATCCCTATTCCTCAGTTCAGTCCGATGTAACGTTGAACGTGACTGACTGACAGGGAACTGAATTTCATGGGTTGTTTAAAGTGCTTTGTTTGTAACTCTTGCCTTCTTCTCTCGACTCTCCTCCTCTATAGGAACAGTGTTGTGACCCCTGTGTTCTCCTTCAGTGCAGAACAGACAAACACACGTCTGATCATCTCTACAGAACAGCTCCAGAGGTCTCTCGTGTTTCTGGCATATATAATCCTCCAGATTTTCCACAGCATTGATGAGTTTGTGTTTCTTTAGACGTGGGACTCTGAGATGAGGCTCCAGATGAGTCTCACAGTAAGAGCTTGGACACATCAGGCAGGTCTTCACAGCTTTCTGCTTTCTTTCATCACAGACGTCACAGAACACCTCAGATTCTTCTAGATTGAGCTTCTCCTTAAAGTGTTGCACAACCTCTCTGAGTGTTGTATTAATCTTGAGATCAGGTATTTTGCTGAATGTTTCTTTACAGAGTGGACAGAAGCAGGTCTGTGTGCTCGTCCAGCACTTGATCAAGCAGGTTCTGCAGAAGTTGTGTCCACATGGAGTGGTGACTGGATCAGCGAACACTTGCTTACAGATGGGGCACTGGAGCTCCTCATTTAGAGATGGACCACTGGAGGATGCCATGGCTGCAAAGATAAGTAATGACGACAATATATCATCTACATTGCTGAAGAGAGCATCTTTCATAATACAAGTAATGTTCACTGAGTAATTTAGTTTGTGTTCTAAAGTGTATGTTGCATGGTTAAAACTAAAATCTGTACTATGAACCACTGTCAAAGCAGCCATGCGTGCCATAAACTGGCGTATATGAGACAGCAGTTTCTGACGGGAAGTCCCTCCATCACTAACTCTAACCTCACTATAAGCTCCGCCTCTGACTGCCAGTCTGAGACCCTGTGCTTCAGATGCTGTAGATCTATCGGGCTGCAGAAGAATCATCTAAATACAGAAACTAAATGTGTCACTGGGAACCATAGCACAGCAAATGTAACTGGTTTTTACAACACCATATTATACAATCATGAAAAGGTCCGTTTTATATATAAAAGACACAGAAAGGGGTGAAAGTGTATTTTTCACACAAATAACCCACTAAATAAACATCTGTAAACACCACATGTCAGTTTTGTTTAACCCTCTACTGCACACATTTTGATGGTACATGATAAAAATGTGTTACACATAATTTCTTGGTTCATTTGGGAACATTTTATTGATAAAATATTTTTTCGTTGCCTAATGATTAATTGACATATTACAAGAAAATGGTCAGCAATACAAAATCACAAATCTTTAAAAAAAAATGTCAAGAAATCTACTAACTATATTTAGAGCTTATATTGTGCACTAATACGTGATAATATGTGATAACGTCCAAACACATTGTTAGCAAAGACATCCTTGGAAAGTACCCCTCAACACACAACGTTACCCTGAGGCAACGAAAGGAAAAACTAAATGAACTGAACATGCAAAATAAGTTAAAAAAAAACCCTCATAAAACTTTCTCTACACCTTCATTCACACACACGTCTTTTATGTACAGTTCATGTCATTTTAAATCAGATTACTAAAGCAAATAATCGTACTTTCTTCTCACACCATGTGCTACTGTGACTGTGCGTCAGAAAAGGAAATGCCCACTTTCAAATGATACTCGACTCCCACACCTTATTAGACTGTTCTTTGATAATTTTTTGATCATTCTAATTGGTTGCAATCTTTTATAGAAACATACAGTACTGAACATAGGGCTTAAGGACGTTTTAAACACTGTGCTGTAGAGGGTTAATAGACATGTGACTTTTACTAGAACATTTTTCATTCTGCCGCCAATTCAAGTACTTCCTGTTTCTAAAGTCACTTAAGTGTGACATGACCACAAATAAACAAACTTTGATTTACATCCAAAAGAAAAAAAGACATAAAGTACTTTTACCAACAATCGGATTAATCTACTGAACTAGCTCTTACATTTCCGTGAGTGAATATCAGATCTGGTCGTTGATTTCAGAGTTTCTGAAGCCTCCTCTTTCATCTGTTTAATTTCACTTTCACTCAAGTCTTTACACACTTGCAGTGATGCTATAGCTCCGCCCATAATCATGAATATGAAACAGTACTGCTGAGATTGTAATAGTGTAAGAAAGTTTTAGAATATCTAGTTTATATTCTCAGTTTATCACATTTATGTGTGTTATATTCTCAGTTTATCACATTTATCACATAATTGCAGCTTGATAGAGACGACAGGCGACAGGTGTTTCCTTTCAGTCGGTCACTCCCAATGTCACGTCGGGTTAGACCAAGTCAAGTCAAGTCACCTTTATTTATATAGCGCTTTTTACAATACAGATGGTATCAAAGTAGCTTCACAGTGATAACATGAAAATAATACAACAAGTTTGTTTCTAGAAGAAAATTGCGTCATCGTCCATCTGAAGTAAGGCAGATCAATAATATTGTTCAATAATTAAATGTCTCCAACGAAGCAAGCCAAAAGCCAATGCAACAGTGGCAAGGGACCGAAACTCCATTGGTGACAAGATGGAGAAAAAACCTTGGGAGAAACCAGTCTCAGTCGGGGGCCAGTTCTCCTCTGGCCAACGAGCGAACAGTGTATGATTATGATTCAGGCAACATTACAGGTCAGAAGTCAGATTGGATCAGAACATTCACAATATTATCCAGTTCCATCTGGTTGGAGGTCGGAGTCATCATGCCGGTATGGAGTTTGTAGAGGTGTCCATGAGGCCTTCACAGGGCGGATGAGGCTGGCACTTCAGGGATGCGTTGTGGACGTGTCCAGGCGCAGGTTCACCATCTGATCTGGATACGGCCCGGATCCGGCTGATTTCAGTAAACCTTGGAATAAATGGAAAGACAAGAATGGCGTAGATGCCATTCTTCTTATGATGTAACGAGTATAGCGGGTGTCTTAGGAAGTGTCCCCGGTTCCGGCTGACTTAATCTATGGAGCCTAATAATCATTTAACTAACCATGATTAACTAATCATTTAAAGGCCAATCAACTTCACGTGTAAACTAAACTAGCCAATGCACATTGGTATGCGATAATTGTACCATCTGCCTCGCAGGGAGGGTATATATAATGAGGTGCGTCTCATTTTTGCCTTTTGCTTCAGAGCCGAGCAGTTCATATGTTCTGCGAATTCACAGACGAGTCTATTAAGACGAGTCTGTTGCTCTTTTTGTAAGGAGCTTCTCGAGTTGGTGTTGGTGTGACAGCGCTCACAGTGGAGATCGGGACTTCAGAGAGCTGCATAAACAGCTGTTTTCACAGCTTTTTGAGATCATTGCGCCTTCAAATAGTTGCTGTTTTACAAGCCTGAGAGAGAGGTTGCGCCTTCAAAGAGTGTGTGAGTACACAGCGTGCTTCAGCACCAGAGAGAGTGTGACGTTGTGTCTTTTTAAAGATGTCATTCTGCCCGTGTGTTTCTGGATGCGGTCGTTTCCTATCCTCATTTGACGGCCACAATCACTGTTTCACATGCCTCGGCTTAAACATGCTGAGACTGTGTTTGTGGGTGGTTCAAGTTCTCTCATGGGAGCATTACCACGTCGGCACATTGTTAGTCTTTTCTTTCTCATAAGGGGCTTGAGCGTTCAACGTGCCGTGTACCATCGAGTTTGGCGGCCAAGTTGACGGCCACTGTCTCGCATGCCTGGCAGCTTCTGGATGGGATTGCTTGTCCTTCTCATGCGGGACCTAACATTTCATTCGGGGCTCCAGCTGAGGATCAGATGTCGATCGTTGCATCGGAGAGAGGGCTGTTACGGTCTGTAAATGAAGATGATGCTGAGCTTCCCACTGTAATGGTGTGGTGTGCGTGCTCATACAGAATCAGATTCAGACTTTACAGCCATGCTTTCACTGGTTGCGACGCGTAAATCATCTTGCCCTGCCCCCGGGCCTTTCCGGATGTGTGTGAAGAACTATGGAAGCATATTGGCGCCAATATGGCAAGCCAAACATGCCTAAATCTGCAGAAAAAGGTTTTCTTCTCTCACTAACCTCAATGGTGGGGCGGCAGTGGTACTGCAGACCGCCTCTTCCCTGCATGTGATGGCCACCCTGCAAGTCTGTGAAGGCCAAAACACTCATAATGCACGAGGGTAGATCTGAGTCGGGGTTGAGCTGCGCATGGTGACTGACTGTGATTAAAGTCACAGCGTTGGCCCTCGGCCAGACGATATCCACCCTGGTGGTCCAGAAGCGCCCCCTGGCTAAACCTTGCAGTGGTGCGAGAAATCGCCAACTTTGCAACGTAGATTGGAGATTATAGAGACTAAACATGCTACACATATGATTTTGGTTAACCATAGTATGCAAGTCATGTCCCAGACCAAAATAGTTTAGAAGAGAGAATGAAGACATAAAACCACATAAAAGGAAAATTATGAGATGGAAAATTAGATACATGTTAATACATTTACCACATGGTTATATATATAGAATATATAGGATTAAAAGGGTTCATTTCTTCTTCTCAGCAAGAATTAAGAGAGTGTCACAATTCCCTGCACATTCTTTCGGGTCGTAAACCTTCAATCTTACTGTGTCCTGTATAGGGATGCTCATATTGACCGTTTAAACCGTTAACCGAAAGTAAAAATCAGTTAAACGGTTTAACAGATATATATATTTTTAGTTTGCTGCATGGTTAAAATAAATGCTATATAGCCTATATTTGTTAACTCATGGGTCGCTTCGCAACCACACGTGCCTACAGACATAATCCGCTGAGCAAGCAAAATGAAGCGAGCGAGCGAAAAGAAGAACTGTGTGGGACCATTTCGACAGAAAGGGCGACGAAGTTACTTGCAAAATATTGTTTTTACATGTTATTAAAATACAGCAGTAGTTACAAGTACAATGCAATATATCTTGTGAAGCAAACATCCACAAGCAAATGAAAGGCGCTTCCCGAAGCTGGCCATCGAGACGTTATCTCTGTATTCCCGGGACATCTGTGCCATCGGATCATGTGTTTTCGGCCGCGGGTCTAACTCAACAGGCTGCGCTCCAGACTAACCCCACATCATGTAGACATGTTACTTAAAAAAAAAAAAAAAAAACTAGACAATGTGTGGATTGAGGTAGGCCTGCTATTTTTATTTGACGAAAAAACTTAGTCTGGAGGAAAAATAAATGCCGCTTTTTTCAAAGCTTCAAACGGATTAAGTGATTTTTCTTTTAATATTAATTTAACTATTTAGGCTAAGTAAAAAAATAAAATAAAAATTAGTGTAGGCCTATTTTATGTTTTTATTTATAATATTTTATTCTGTTTTTCTCTGTTGTCACTGTCAAGTGCGTGACAATTTGATGTGTAGGTTCTGTTGTTGATCTGTTCTGCTGTTTGCACGTTAAAATAAACCTGTGAATCTTTATTTATTTTTTATTTTTAACAGGTCACAGACACTCATCAATTTTATTTTTATTTAAATTAATAGGCTATTATAATCTTATCAGTTAACGGTTAATAATCGGATAACGAGTGTCGGTTGTCGGTCGGGAAAATTAACCGAATTGAGCATCCCTAGTCCTGTAACAGGACACCGAGTTCTGCCAGTGTGTTGGCTTGATTTGGGGGAAGTTTTACAGACCTTTGTTGGGATAGTGAGTTTGCTGGATTATTCATTAAATATAATGAATAATTTGTGTGTGTCTGATTGGTCCAGACACTATAGAAGTATTTATTCTTGCAAGAATAGGCCCAGTCGCCAACACAGCAGTTACCCTGTGGAGTGAGTGAGACACTGAGATACAGAAATGGGCAAACTTTATACTGCTCTTTCAAGGTCCATTTCCCTGCAGAGCTCCCCAGTAGTTCCACTTTCGAAGGGAACTCTAACTGCGTCAAGTGCTTTGGGGAACGCCTTCGCGTGAACCGGTGTCTGAAACGCTTGTCTAATCACGGCGATCCTATTGGCCGGCGACAGCCTATGACATCATCACTAGTGCGACCCGGAAGTATATAAGGGGAGCCTGGAGAACATGTCAACAGCTTTTTCGTCTTCAGGGACTGTTTTGTTTGAACGCTTCAACCTGAAACTTCAAAAGGTAATTATGGCCTGTGAAAAACGCTTCAAGAAGTGTGTGCATCCATGTCTAAGAGATTGATACTTGATAACACACAACTTGTGTGTTTATTGTTTGGGCTCAGAGCATACACGATCAGTTCCTGAGGGAATTTTTCCCTGAGAAAACTCCACTCTCGTCTGCTCTCTTCTCGAGGGAAGCGCGACAGACATCTGTACCAGGCGATTCAGGTCCTGCTTGCGCTGAGGCAGAGCAGAGACTGGAATCGTGGGGCTTTTCAGAGGGAGTTCGTTGAGGACGTTGAGAAAGTTGTTGATCTCTCATGCTCTTCAGAGACTCGCGAGAGTGAGCTGCGGGATGAGGATGTGTTGTTAAAATAACATCCTCTGATCCAGCAGAGAGTGCTCTGCTGTGTATAAAAACAACCAGCCCAAGAGAGCAGGAGATGGCTGATGAGGGATACGCAGTGGCGGGTCTGGCCGGTGATACCTTGCACATAATGCAAACACACCAGGCTGATCTGCTGACAGATTTGTAGCATTGGATGGTGAAATTAGGGCCCTGAAGTTCCCATATATAGGTAGGCTATGCATACCCTTCCAATAGGCCTCCTCTTATGTTAGAGTCGTCAGGCTTATATAACGGGTAGTGCCAATCTGTACTGTTGAACAGGTTGGCTGTATGAAAAATTCTCTAGTGAGGCCACCGTTCATCCGAGCACCTAATAGACATTTTGTATGAGATGGCTTCCTCCCTATCGGGAGTTATTCTACTGAGGCCACCGCTCTGTCAAGCTCCAGATAGAACTACAAGGCTGGCCCTCTTCGGGCCACCTTGTTAGCCACCTTATACTAAAGCAGCACTTCTCCTCTCACTTTAGAGAGTCGTTGAGATTATAGCTCTGAACTTCAGTCACTTTATAGTCGTGTGTCGGCCCTCGCAGGGCCGCCTCGATTTCTGGCTTAGGCTTAGTAACTAGGAAATTGGTGGCGGTTTGCAAGCATTCTCGCCTCGAGCCTCTCAGTATCTGAGTGTAGGTTCCTTAGAGCTAGAGCCATCGGAATGAATTATTCCGGTAAATCTAGTAGCTCCTAGTACTGGCCTCCTCTTACTACAAGAGTCGTCTAACCAAGGCCCGCCTTTGCTTTGGGCGTAAGATCTAGTGGTGTTATAGGGTAGATATCTTCAAAATCTCCCATGCAGATATCTCATGGGCGTTGCCAGGCCTTTTTCTCTAGAAAGTCAGAAGCAGTATGCTCAGGCCTCTGCCCTTCAGAGCTGAATATGGTAGCGAGTTATCCAGCTAGGCTTTAAATTAGATTTTTTCCGCTGAGCCCCTTGAAAAATTAATTCAAGTCATAAGGTTGAATGTCGTTGGCCACTTATTGTGGCCTCCATTTCCTTGGGTTTAGTAGAGAATGTAAATCTGTCCTGTAAGAAATACAAGATAACTGGCCTCGACCCTGATACATTCCTCAGGGTCATGCTGATAGTACTCCCCTTGTTAGGGTCTTTATTAGAGTACTTAGCTACCCATATCTCGTATGATATCACCCTTCACCACCCAGGCTCAGGTAGAGACAGATTGGCTACTCCCTCCCACCTGGGATGGTTGAGTATGCTCCCTTAGAGCCGAAGCACTGCCTGGGCTGACGCCCGTGACTTTCGAAGCTGTAGGCCTTACAGTAGGCCTCCCCGATAGTCCGGTAGCGTAATATTGTACTCCCCTTCCTCTAAAGGGTCGATAGCACTTCTGCTGAGTACACTGCCTGTGCCTCTGCCAATGTAAACCTTAGAGCTGGAGGCACTCCCCTTATTAGGGTCCCTTTCAGAGTGCCCAGCCTCCACAGGGCTCTGAAGCGCTGTGTAGATCAAGGATCGAGTAGAGTAACTCCCCTCGTTTGCAAGGGTTATAAAGCGTTATGCTGATTCCTACTCTCCAGTTGTACTCCCCTTACTTTAAAGGGTCGATAGCACTTCTGCTGAGTACACTGCCTGTTGGCAATGTAACCTTAGAGCTGGAGGCGCTCCCCTTATTAGGGTCCCTTCAGAGTGCCCAGCCTCCACAGGGCTCTGAAGCACTGTGTAGATCCAGGATTGGGTAGAGTTACTCCCCTCATTTGCAAGGGTTAGAAAGCGCTATGCTGAGGTCTACTCTCCTGGATGCCCGTCTCTATTATCCGGTCTGTGAGTGCTTACTGCACTATCTGCATTCCTCCCTATCAGATCTTCTTCTTCTTAACCTTTATTTAACTAGGAAAGTCACATTGAGGTTAAAACCTCTTTTACAAGTGAGACCTAGTCAAGACAGGGTCAGATAGCAGGATTAAACAAATTACAAGCAACAATAAGAAACCAATCACAACATCATCATTAGATACAACAAAAACACAACAAAACAATTCTCCATGACAACATGTTATACAACACCATGACACAACAAAACACAAACATTTAGGTACTGCATAATGCCCTACATACTACTATTCACAGAAACAGTCAATAATAAGTTTAGTAGAAAGTTAGGTAACACTTTATTTGAAGGGGTGTGCATAAGACTGACATGACACTGTCATAAACATGACATAACACCTGTCATAAACATGAAGGAGTCTTTATGAATGTTTATGACTGTTGTCATTAAGTGTCATTCGGTAAATTATGACACTTTCAATGCAAAGTTGACATTGTTTAAAATGTCTTTGTTATAACAACTTGACATTACCCAAGACAAAAATGTCTTGATTATGACAACTTGACATTAACAAAGACAGAAATGTCTCTGTTATGACAACTTGACATTAACCGAGAAATCATAACCTGTCAACCTGTCACAACTTTGGCCGTCATGACACCATTATAACTGTGTCATGAATATTACCTGTCCTCAAGTAAAGTGGAACACATTGTACTAGTTATAAAGATGTCATTAAGGGTTATTACACTGCAAAATGCTTGAAGTTTGATAATTAGACCTGTTATGACATATTTGTGACAGGTTGACAGGTTATGATTTCTTGGTTAATATCAAGTTGTCATAACAAAGACATTTCTGTCTTTGTTAATGTCAAGTTGTCATAATCAAGACATTTTTGTCTTGGGTAATGTCAAGTTGTCATAACAAAGACATTTTTGTCTTGGGTAATGTCAAGTTGTCATAGCAAAGACATTTTAAACAATGTCAACTTTGCATTAAAAGTGTCATAATTTACCGAATGACACTTAATGACAACAGTCATAAACATTCATAAAGACTCCTTCATGTTCATGACAGGTGTTATGTCATGTTTATGACAGTGTCATGTCAGTCTTATGCACACCCCTTCAAATAAAGTGTTACCTAATGGGAAGTGGTAATAGCATTGGCATAGCAACTGCAGTTAATAGTGACCACCTCCTTTAATCTATGTTTAAAATCATTTAGAGAAATGAGGGATTGTATTTTAAGTTTGGTCTGCAAATCGTTCCAAGACCAAGGGCCATAATAGAACAGGCTTAGCTTTCCAGCCTCTGTTCTGATAGCAGGCACTTTGAACTGAAGCCATTTATGTGACCTGAGGTTATGACCGCTTTGAAATAATAAAAATTTCCTGTTTAAATAATTTGGAAGTTTTCCTAAAATTACCTTATAAATTAAAATATACCAGTGTTCAAGCCTGCGCAAATGAAGAGACGACCATCCTACCAAATTGTACAATACACAATGATGTGTCCTAAAACTACAGTTAGTGGCATATCTGAGAGCTGAATGATAGAGGGGGTCAAGTTTGGACAGTGTGGACAGAGAGGCAAACCTGTAAATAGTGTCTCCATAATCAATCTGGGACAAAAAAAGACCAGCAACTAAGCGTTTACGTGAGGCCAAGGAGAAACAAGACTTTAGCCTATACAGAAAGCCCAATGTGAATTTTAATTTCTTTGCAAGATAATCAACATGGCATTTAAAATTTAGGCTTTTGTCCATCCAGATTCCCAGATATTTATAATTATCTACTGACTGGATACAGACTCCATCCAGTGACGTGATGGATAGGGATGGTAGCTTTGTACGCCCAGTATTAAAAACCATGACTTTAGTTTGTGTGGGTTAAAAGCAGCTTTAAATCTAATATAGCATGTTGCAGGGTATCAAAATCTGCCTTCACATTAGAAAAGGCCAACTCAGCTGTGGGGGCACAGGAGTACAGAACTGTGTCGTCTGCATACAGATGATACTTACAAAATTTAAACTTGTCACAAATATTGTTAATATAAAGTAGGAAAAGCAAGGGTCCCAAAACTGAACCTTGTGGAACACCCTTTGTAACAGGAACTGGATTTGACATATCATTGCCATGTTTGACCATTTGCGAACGATCGGTCAAATAGCTATAGAACCATTTGACTGCATTGCGACCAATACCAGCTCTCATCAGGGTATTAACAAGTAATGAGTGGTCCACAGTATCAAACGCCTTTGTAAGGTCTATGAACAAAGAAACACAGGAAAATTTATTGTCTATAGCCTCTTTGAAATCATCCATGACTTTTAAAGTGGCAGTTATTGCACTGTGCCCTGACCGGAACCCGGATTGCATTTCATTTAAAATGTTATGCGAGTGCAAATATAATTTAAGTTGAATAGCAACTAATGATTCCAATATTTTTGAAAGAACAGGGAGATTAGAGATCGGTCTAAAGTTGTTCATGTCATATCGATCACCAGCTTTGAATAGGGGTGTAATATAAGCTTGCTTCCATTTGACTGGAACCTGGTTAGAACTTAGTGACATATTAAAAATGCGAGTAATAGGCTCGGCTATGACCGGTGCAGCCCCCTTTAACAGGAAGGGATCCAGACCATCAGGTCCAGGCGCTTTTTTGGGGTCTATTGAAATCAGTGATTGCAGAACATCTTGAACTTGTATGGCTTCAAAATCAAATGAGAAAGCGGAAGATGTAATAGGTAACAAAAAACATGTTAAAGGATCAACTGAAATTGATGGAAGCTGTTGATCAAATAAGTGCCCTGCCTTCTCAAAATGACCATTAAAGGCATTTAATATATCAATTTTATCTGTAATAGTTACATGTCCAATTTTCAATTCCTGAGGAAAGTCTGAAGCCTTTTTGTTCTGTAATACCTTGATTGTTTTCCAGAATTTTGATGGATTGTTAAAATTATCATTAGTTAAAGTAAGATAATAATTTGATTTAGAGGTCCGAATGGCTGAGGTGCATTGATTTCTCAAAATTCTGAAGTGTTGCCAGTCTACATTACAGTTGGTCCTCCTTGCGAGGGACCACTGTTTATTTTTTGATTGAATTAACTGGGCTAATTCATGAGAGAACCAAGGATTATCCCTATTCTTTATTCTATGCCTTTTGAAGGGAGCATGTTTATTTGCAATCAGTATGAACTGTTCCTGAAAAAAAGCGACAGCTTCATCTACAGTAGGAATCAAAGCAACACGATCCCAGTTCAGTCTTGCCAAGTCAGATAAAAAGGCCTGCTCTGAAAAGTGTTTAAAATAACGTCTTAAAACAGTGAGACGCTTAAGTTTAGGTATTTGGGCGTTTCTCACACATCCTATTACACAATGGTCGCTCAGATCGTTTGCGAACACACCTATTGCTGTATACTTATGAGCCCTGTTGGTGAGAATGACATCTAACAAGGTATCACTATTAAGCTTAGGGTGTATTCACACCTGCCTTGTTTGGTTCGATTGAATCGAACTCTAGTTCGTTTACCCCCTTGGTGCGGACCTTTTGGGAGACCCAGCTGAAGAGGTGGTCTCGGTACGGTTCCAAACGAACTCTGGTACGGTTCGTTTACGGTGTGAACATGAACCGACCCAATTGCAAGAAAGATCTGTTGTAGCCTACTACATTCCATTCCGGCGCGCTGTCTGGCCACACGATACTGTTTCGCGTCTTTCTGTGCGTCGTGTGTGCATCATTGGAATGGAATGAATGAATGAGTGTGCATTAGGACATTCACATACAGAGCGTTCTCTTTAGTTTAATCGTGCATAGATGCAAACAAAGCTTTTGCAGTTCATATAATGCGATAGTTACAATACAAGGATGATGCTGCGTTAAACTGGACAAACTGTATCGCAAGCGTTAACATTGACAGCAATCGTTAGCAGTATTAAGAATCTCATATTTGAATCTGTGAACATAGCCTCTCTCCATGAATGAAAACTTTATACCTTATCCGTCTTCTGCGCTGTGTTCTGAACCTATTCACTGCTCCATCAATGTTTCATGCCAAATCGCTATATTTCCTTGTTTAAAATGTACTGCAAGTTATGCAGTTCTTTTCCAAACTGCGATAAGCGCCAAACCTATTTTAGCCTAAACGCGATAAATCCTATAGACAAATCAGACTTCAGTGAGCGTTATACGCAATCCAACATCGGCGCGCTGAACAGAGGTTTGTTTATGTTCATTCATTCCTCAAAATGAGTGCTTTAAACGGTGATAATACTTTTGATGGCCTTGATGAGCCAGTGAGACCTACACATGGGGGTAGATGCTGCTGCCAAAGGTTTCTGTCTATATTATAATTTCTGCCATTCGACGATCAAAGAGCAAAAGTCGAATATCGTTCGAAAATCGAATTTTTTATTTTATTTTTTATTAATCAACTGTTTTCTGTGTGTCAGTGTCTGCAAATATGAAATTGACGATCAGCATCTCTGTACGCGCCTATAGAGAAAAAATGCGTGTAATGGATTACATAATCAGAGAGTAGGCTATTTATTTTCGTTTTTAATTGTTTCGTTTAAAGACATTTCAATCTTTCTATATAGATATATTTCTCATGTCTGCATAGGCTACGCTGAATTTCGGTTAATTTATGATGAGATGCGCTCCAGCTCGCGTGCAATGCAAGTGACGGCGGCGACGCCTCCATGTTGTCACATTCACCTCCTTCATCTGTGTCTTCACTACACTTCCCAGCATTCCCGGTCATCATCACCTGCACCTGCACCTCATCATGATCACCGTCACCTGTGTCCCATCACCAGCATGGACTATAAAACACTCACTCTCCCTGCAGTCACTGTCTGATCTCGTCATTCCATGACTCACAGACTCTCCTTCTACCTACCTGCTACCTACCTGTTCCATATCCTTCTGGATCCGTCGAATCCTCTGAGTGACTGCACACCTTCTACCTGCAAGAAAGAAAAGAACATTACTCATTCAGCTAAGCTTGTTACATGTTTCCATATCATCTATTCATACCTGTTATCTCCGGCTGTGATTCCATCCTGCAATAAACTTTGTATTATAACTTACCATCTCGTCTGTATCTTCTGTGAGCCTGACAGAAGATCAGACCGCCCTAAAGATGGACGATGGGGTAAAAACTATCGTCCTGGCTCAGGAGAGCCAAAGTTTGTCTTCATTTGTTGCAGGCTTTATCCGCATAGCACTCGTCAGTAATGAGGATGACGAGCGGTTGAGTACCTTATTCCGGCTCGGGGCCACCTTTCACCACCGGATCGACCTTCCAGACACCACCGGACTCAGCTGGAGGGAGACCGTGATCCGGTGTCTGGAGAGTGTCGGTTCCCGACCCGGGACACAACCTACCAGCACCAAGCCCACTTCGCCGCTGGTCCCATCCAGCACCAAGCCTTCGCCGCTGGTCCCATCCAGCACCAAGCCTTCGCCGCTGGTCCCGTCCAGCCCAGTTGAGCCTTCGCCGCTGGTCCCATCCAGCACAGTGCCCCCACCGCTGGCCTCTGCCAGCACTGATCAAATAGACTTTTTCACAGAGCCAGAGCCAGAGCCCGTTGACCCAGAGCCAGAGCCCGTTGACCCAGAGCCAGAGCCCGTTGACCCAGCGCCAGAGCCAGAGCCCGTTGACCCAGCGCCAGAGCCAGAGCCCGTTGACCCAGCGCCAGAGCCAGAGCCCGTTGACCCAGCGCCAGAGCCCGTTGACCCAGCGCCAGAGCCCGTTGACCCAGCGCCAAGCCGAGCCCGTTGACCCAGCGCCAGAGCCAGAGCCCGTTGACCCCGCAGGCCAGAGCCAGAGCCCGTTGACCCAGCGCCAGAGCCAGAGCCCGTTGACCCAGCGCCAGAGCCAGAGCCCGTTGACCCAGCGCCAGAGCCCGTTGACCCAGACCCAGAACCCGTTGACCCAGACCCAGAGCCCGTTGACCCAGAACCCGTTGACCCAGTGCCCGTTGATGTCAAGTCAGTTCCCGATCATGAGCCTGTCCTCCCCAAGAAAATTTTGGGGGGGCACCATACGCCTTCGCCGTGGCCGGCCAAAGATCCACGGAGGCCTGAAGGGTCTTCACCGCCATGGCCACCTGAAGGGTCTGCACCGCCATGGCCACCTGAAGGGTCTGCACCGCCATGGCCACCTGAAGGGTCTGCACCGCCATGGCCACCTGAAGGGTCTGCACCGCCATGGCCACCTGAAGGGTCTGCACCGCCATGGCCACCTGAAGGGTCTGCACCGCCATGGCCACCTGAAGGGTCTGCACCGCCATGGTCACCTGAAGGGTCTGCACCGCCATGGCCACCTGAAGGGTCTGCACCGCCATGGCCACCTGAAGGGTCTTCACCACCACGCCCACGTTCTGCTCCGCCCTGGCCACGCCCTCATCCTGCTCCGCCCTGGCCACGCCCTCATCCTGCTCCGCCTGGACCATCCTGGACTCCGTCCAGTTGCACCTGGTCCACCTTCCCGTCACGGACTCCAGGATGCCCACCCCCCCTCCCGTGTTCTGCCTTGTACGGCGCGGGTCGCGCCTAGCGGGAGGGGGGAGTTATGTCACATTCACCTCCTTCATCTGTGTCTTCACTACACTTCCCAGCATTCCCGGTCATCATCACCTGCACCTGCACCTCATCATGATCACCGTCACCTGTGTCCCATCACCAGCATGGACTATAAAACACTCACTCTCCCTGCAGTCACTGTCTGATCTCGTCATTCCATGACTCACAGACTCTCCTTCTACCTACCTGCTACCTACCTGTTCCATATCCTTCTGGATCCGTCGAATCCTCTGAGTGACTGCACACCTTCTACCTGCAAGAAAGAAAAGAACATTACTCATTCAGCTAAGCTTGTTACATGTTTCCATATCATCTATTCATACCTGTTATCTCCGGCTGTGATTCCATCCTGCAATAAACTTTGTATTATAACTTACCATCTCGTCTGTACCTTCTGTGAGCCTGACACATGTCATGATTATATTGTCTATTTGCTGCTTATTTATTCAATTCAGGCAATTGGTTAATGAAAACATTATTACAATTAAGATATAATTTATACAAAACGAAATCCACTTTAAAGAAAGGCTTTCAGAGATCACAACAATATCTGGATTAACAGACATGAACCACGTTTTCAATAAATCCAGTATTGGTAATAGACTTCTTACGTTAATATAGAAAACCAATTCCATGCCTGTTTGCAAATTCAGTAGGCGATGAAAGATGATGTAAGTTTACTAAATTAAGCAGGGGGCCCGGATTTACATTGACATTGCCAGAGACAAATAAAAGCAATAGAATCAATGTTCGTGAAAAAGAGTTTTTGACATTAAAAGAAGATTTGTGATGAGAGGAAGTCCTTGGGTAGCCGTAAGAAATAACTGTTTCAAACACCAGCAAGGCATGAGGGAAAACGACCCTTATATGGTCAATTATTAATACTTTGAGAAGTTGATCTGTGGTGAAGTTAGTCACAATTTGCCCACTTAATGAAAGATCATAGACTTCCATAGAAAATTAACTGTGTATGCAGCAATACTGACATGCAGGGGCGTCGCACCCGTGGGGGATGTGGGTGTTTTAACACCCACACTTTTCCCAGTGAGAGGGTTCAACACCCACACTTTTTCTGCAGTTTTTCCGCAGTTTTGCACAAACGCTTTACTACAGTCGCTCCTCCGTTTCTCTGGCCGCTCTGGCTGCTCTGTGTGTGCGCTCGCTGCGGCTCCTCCTATCCCCCGCCCTCTCGAACACGACACCGGCTTTGAGTAGTGTGACCGGCTGATGATTGGCTGTTCTGCCTTAAGTCCCGCCTCTCTTGGTGTGTTAGATTTATCTGTCAGCTCGTGCTGAGGAGGCGGGAACTTATGGTTATTTCTCCCTTTTCCAGGTACTTTGAATGACTTTCAAGGTTTTTTAATAAGCTTGATATGGGTTTGGGAGGATGTAATGTTTATGTTTTGTTGACATGTCGAGTTTTTTCGGTATTATATTTCGTTTTTTAGACTAAACAGCAAAAGACTTTAATTAGGCTGTTTGCGCACTTTGCTCACGCAATCAGCATGGATCTGGTGTTTTCTCCATAATAAAAGCTCAAGGGTTTATTTCTTGCAAGTGAAGAAATTAGGACAAAAGTATTGTAATTTTCTTATTCTATAGCGTAATATAAAATATACTTTTTATATATTTATTTTCATTTATACAGTAGCATACATTTAGTAATTTTTTATAGGCTATAAGGATTTTCCATCATAGGAATAATTATATAAATCATTATTATAGCCTATTATTATAATAAATGTTTGGCATTCTAAAACACCAGTGATAATGTAATGTAGACTGAGACTCTATATCATAACTAAAAAGATGTTAGAGCCCTCTTTAGGTACAAGTCAATGCTTTTTCTTTGTTCAGTGTGCACAGTTCATGGGTTAAAGCCAGTTGAAGCTCTTAAATATGAGCTCTCAAAGTGCACCAGATTGATGCATTTAACCTTAAAATTTACAAAATTTTCTTTCGGGGGAGCGTGCCCCAGAACCCCCCTAGAAGGACAGAGGTCTACACAACATAGTTTTACAGCCCTGACCACATCCATCCCCCACACTTTAGAAAAGCTTGCTACGCCCCTGCTGACATGACAGCGGCACGCACGCAAGGCAAACAAATAGAGTCAGCGAGAACGCAAGTTTGACAGTCATTGTTAAAATCAAAATGTCACGTCCAGCATCAAGAGGGAATGAGAAGGAAATGCCGGCAACAGAGGGGGAGAAGGAAGTGAAGCAGAAGAGAAGCAGTCACCTGAGGTTTACATCCAGCGATAGGCCTCCACCGCCTCACGCCCAGAGTCAGAATCAAGTTACACTGAAGGCGCAGTCGCTCCAGTATATCCTTTAAATCCTGTGATTGAAATCCAGTGATGGGCCAAGCTCGAAAGCAAAAACCAGCAGTCAGATGAATGAATCCACCAACTCCAATTCTACTCGCACCACCAGAGACGACCATCTGCGGCCACTGTCAAAGAAACCAGCCAAGTTGTTGAGCAAACAGTCACGGAGCCGGCTGCTCCAGTCAGCGCACGTTGTCACGTGGTCGATCCCTCATCTGGTAAAATTTACTCCGTAGGGCTTTCCAACTGCTAGACATCGATAAAACTGCAATTCGCCAACTCTCTAAAAGACCCTTTTATTTTTAAAACTACTTAAAACCCGAGCTAAAACCCGAGACAGGACTTTTCAAAACAGACACGCACACAGAGCTGCTATCGCACCGCCACCTTGATGAGTGTACAATCAATAAGATGCCTTCACTAAGTTAGGAAAATGGTGTTAGAGACGCTGTTTAAAAAAACAAGCAATGCCCGGGCTGACACCCGTGACTTTCGGAGCTGTAGGCCTTAAAGTAGGCCTCCTCGATAGTCCGGTGGTGTAAGATTGTACTCCCCTTGCTTAATGGGTCGATAGCACTTCTGCTGAGTACACTGCCTGTTGGCAATGTCAACGTTAGAGCTGGAGGCGCTCCCTCATTAGGGTCCCTTTCAGAGTGCCCAGCCTCCACAGGGCTCTGAAGCGCTGTGTAGATCAAGGATTGGGTAGCGCCACTCCCCTCGTTTGCAAGGGTTAGAAAGCGCTATGCTGAGGTCTACTCTCCTGTTGTGCTCCCCTTACTTTAAAGGGTTGATAGCGCTTCTGCTGAGTACACTGCCTGTTGGCAATGTACACCTTAGAGCTGGAGGCGTTCCCCTATTAGGGTTCATTGCAGAGTGCCCAGCCTCCACATGGCGTGAAGCACTGTGTAGATCCAGGATTAGGTAGAGTTACTCCCCTCGTTCGCAAGGGTTAGAAAGCGCTATGCTGAGTTCTACTCTCCAGGATGCCCGTCTCTATTATCCGGTCTGTGAGTGTTACTGCCACTATCTGCAGTTCTCCCTAACGGATGCCTCCACAGGTGAGGCAAAATATGTAGAGACTCTGTTCAGGAAACAGACAGGTTGTTGGCAAGACTAGGTCATTAATTAGACCAGGTCAGCCTCCCTGGTGGTAGGTGGGGTTGATTTCATGTCCCCTCTGCTCAGGATCAGCTCTGAGCAGAGATACCAGAATTATTTCCAGACATCTCATTACAACCGATGTTAACGCTATTGGTCTGTAATCATTATTGTCCATTGGGCATGATTTCTTTGGGACAGGTATGATAACAGATGTTTTCCACTGGATGGGAACATCGGAGTGCCGACAGATTGTTGGAAAACAGGCCATCAAGCTGGAATCAATTCTTTTGCAAAAGTCTTTAACAAAAATGCTGAGATGCCATCCGGGCCTGTGGACTTTTTGGCACACAACTGTTTTAAAGACGGACTGTCCACATGTTTTTCCACATTAGGTTTATTCTCCGAATTGTATGGGATGGACCCCAGCAAAGTGTCACACTCCTGAGAATGATCCTCCGTTTCAAACCTGCAATATATTTAATTTAGTTCATTCATTTTATTATGCATGTTCATGGAAATAAAAGGTCTTCTGCTAGGCATGTTAGTTATGGCTTTCACTGAATCCCACAGTCCTTTAGAGGTTAATGCAGCAAAGCGTTCCTCTATAATCTCCTTTTGTCGCTTCGGGACACCCGGAGCAACTGGTTTAGCTCTTGTTGTACAGTCTTCAGTTGCAACCAATCACCGTTCCTGAAGGCAGCTTTTTTCCTCTTAATGCACTCCTTCACTTCCTCTGTTATATAAGACTTGTTGTTAGGGTACACAATAATGTCTTTTTTCCCCACAACATTATCTACACAAAAAAGGATGTAACTAGTTATTGACTCAGTGGCACCATCTATGTTTGTACTCTGGAAGATGCTCCAGTCAGTGCAGGCAAAACATCCTTTAAGTGTTTCAACACTATCTTCTGACCACACAGCCACTGGTTTGGTCTGTGGTTTATTTTGCTTAAGCACAGTCTTATAAGTTGGAATTAAATGTATGGTGTTGTGATCAGAATTAGCTAGAGGTGGCTTAGATTTAGCAATGTAGGCATTTTTAATGTTACCATAACATTTGTCCAAAGTCTTTTTGTCACGTGTTTTACATGTGACATACTGTGCAAAACCAGGAAGCGGAGGTTCGAATTTACAGTGGTTAAAGTCCCCCAAAATAGAAACGGGGCTCCAGGGAACATACGCCGCACAAATAACAACATTCCCAAACTCCCTAGCGAGGTAAGATGGTCTTAGGCTAACACACAGGAGTCCAACATATGGGTTACTGACTGTCTCTCTCCGGTTACTCCATCGATTACTCACAGACATGCACAATCCGCCTCCTCTGCTTTCCCCGATGATTCAGTCCTGTCAGCCCGGATGAGGGAGAACCCCTCTGTTTCAACCGGCGAGTCGGGAATGTCTTTTTGGAGCCAAGTTTCTGTGAACACCATTAGACTTGATTCCTGATACTCAAAGCAGCCTCTGATGTTAATCTGAAGCTCCTCCATTTTATTGTGAAGCAACCTGGCGTTGCACAATATCATGGAGGGTAACGGTGGTCGGTTCTTCCTCCGCCGGAGTCGCTGTCTTACCCCCCCTCGTCTGCCTCTCCTCCGCTGCCTTCTGCGCCTCTCTGGCCGAAGTTTAATAGTATCGGGCGGGTCAACGGTGAAGGGAAATCCTGCATAGCGCAGTGACAGAAGCATATCTCTGGTATAGGAGATATAGGCAGAGAGTGTGTGGCACATGATGAGAGTAATCCACAAAAACAGAAACAGGAGTCGACAAAAACTAAAAAAAAAACTAATAAAACCAGTAAATGATACTAAATGGACTAATACAACAACAACAACAAAAAAAGAACTAGTAAGGGAATAGCAGCAAACACGCTGGGGTCGCTTGCAGAGCACGTCACGTCACAACCGAGAGCGGCGGGGTTTTGATAAACAGCAGCTGTGGACGCCGTGAGATTGACAGCCAGCGCAGACTTCATCATACAGTAAACACATCCCATCATTCCTTACTCCCCCACTGACCACAACACACCCGTTGGTTTTCACTCATCCTTCCTGTCAATATTACACTTTCTCTCTCTTGCAGGTTTAATTTGGCAGCGGTTAATGACAGTGATGTTGGACTGAAAAACGGATCTGATAACCATCAAACCCAGTCAGATGTGGTCAGTGCTCACAAACACACACACACACACACACACATACACATACACATACATCATTCATAAAAACAGATTTTAATGAAGACATTTCAGATTCAGTTTATTCAGGTATGAGTTTAAAGGTCCCGTTCTATGCCCCTTTTTACAAGATGTAAAATAAGTCTTTGATGTCCCCAGAGTGTGTCTGTGAAGTTTCAGCTCAAAATACCCAACAGATCATTTTTACAGCATGTTTAAATTGTCTTTTTTGAAGACTCAGAAAAACGCTCTGTTTTAGTGTGTGCCCTTTTAATGCAAATGAGCTGCTGCTGCTGCACGACACAGGGGGCGGAGCTTCAAGAGCTCGCACTCAGACTCTTAGGACAATTTCATCTCATGTAATGTAACAAGTTTATTTTTAATTATTTTAAAAAGCCATTACTTTATTTGAAAAAGTTAATAATTGTATTTTATTGACAAAATATTTGAGTTTGTCTTGTAATTTTTTTTTATTAGATCAGATAACATTTTAATCTGTCATATGGTCATGTTACAATGGGGCATGTTGTCACATTTCACTTCCATTCTTTCGGGGTAAATCAAGAAAAAAAAGATACACTGTATTAATGAAACAACACCACAATTGTACTAGACGTGTGTGAAATTAATGTGGTAAAAAATCAATTCTCTGAACCCCAAGTGGATTTACACAAACTGAGAAAGCCAGAAAGTGTTGGGTTGTGCCCGCTCTATATCAGTTATAGAATTGAACACTTTTTTCACTTGAACCAAAAACCTCAACATTTCACAGGTAATTCAATGTTAACAGCTGGAGAGCAGAGAGAGAAAATGGCACTGGAATAGTTTGGAAATTTTGCTTTTTGAAGAATTTCACCATATAATATGAAAGCATATTATGTAAAATTTCATAGTAGATTTGACAAGCAAAGCTTTAATGTAAGACAAAAGAAATAGATGTGTAACAAATTATCAATTTACACGTGTATATAACTCACAAATATTTCATTATATTTCATTTTCAAAGGCCTTAATATACATTTCTTTTTTGCACTTGTATCACATATTCATTTTCTTAATAATTGTAGGTAAACACTTATTGATTGTGGTTAGTGCAAATTATTTTATGGTTTTTCTTTTTATTTAGATATTCTAAAAACAGCACATCCATAGTTAAATCTTTTTAGATTTTATATTATAATGTTCGTTTCATTTGACAGGAGTGATGATCAGTGGATTTGAGTTTTTACCTTTATCATTAAACCATGGGCTGAAATATGGATAGAGTTTCTCAGTGAAAGTCTGACCAGTGAAAGAGTAGATATGAGATCTGGACTCCACGTCATAAAAAGAGACCAGACCCTCCTCATAATCCACAAACACACCAACCTTCTCAGGTCTCACTCTCAGAGATAAAGAGACAGGTGGACTTTCCCAAGCAAAATATTGATCCTCATTTACCAGAACCACAGTCCAGAATCCATCCTCAGGACTTCGTGTGATCCCCTCCTTCCTGTTAATGGATTCTCTGGCCACTCCTAAATACCACCAAGTCTTTCCCTTCACCTGCACCTCATAGTAAAATCTCCCTGAACTGAATCCCTGCTTTGCCAGAACAAAAAGAGTCGTATCAAATCTCTTTGGGTTTTCTGGGACGTCCTGCCAAACGCCTCCATCACTGACTTGTTTTCCATCATCAGACAGGATGAGACGTAGATTTGCTGTATCAGGATCCAGAGTCACATCCACTGAGAGAGATCAGACATTATCAATCAACTTCAGAACAAACATTTTCAGATACAGTATATAATACAGATTATAAACAATGTATTGTAAGCGTATTAAAGAAAATGGTGTCAGTCACACTGTACCTGCAAACTTCTGCACAAACTCCAACCCTGTGGACACAGATGACAATATAATGATGAATTATTTATAGCAGTAATTTCAGGTTAACAGTGAGTTTCTCTACTGGCAGCATCATGTAAATGTTGATCGTCCATCAGTTTGTAAAACAAAATGCAGAATCTTTCTCCAGAGTACAGCGAGGACGTAAAAAAGTCCATCGATCTTTTGTTCGAAGAAGTAACTGCTGTCCGGAGGCAGCAGGAAAACCTCTTGGCCCTAGTGGAGGAGGAGAAAATGCTACGGCTCCAAATAGAAGTCAAAGACAAACGGATTGTGGATTTGGAGTGGAGGGTGAACGAGCTCGAGCAGTACTCCCGGATGAACGACCTGGTCATCACTGGTCTACCGATCAAACCACGCTCGTATGCACGCGCAGTGGTTGGGGACAATGGGGATGAGCCAGAGCTGGAGTCACACACATGGGTAACCAATTGTAAAATCCT
Source organism: Chrosomus eos (assembly GCA_036326025.1). Classification (NCBI taxonomy): domain Eukaryota; kingdom Metazoa; phylum Chordata; class Actinopteri; order Cypriniformes; family Leuciscidae; genus Chrosomus; species Chrosomus eos. Next base: position 33,982,806 of record CM070837.1, read on the forward strand.
TATTAAGTTGAATGGCTCGGCGGAGGAAGCTAAGATTCTCACTGTGAGACATTTGGAGGAATTGGACAAGTATCAGTGAATGCAAAGAGTCAACGCTTATGCCGACGTTAATACATCAAGGTAATTTTTGACGTACAGTTGAACTATGATAACTATACAGTATGTCCAATCCAAAAGACATTAATACTGAACTATTGAGGAGTGTCCATGAACTCCAACTGTTGGACCTGAATATGTTTAGTTATACAGAATTCAATAATCATGACACCGAAACAGACATTGACCCGGACAATAATTTTTTTTCCTCTGCTAACATTAATTGTAAGTATTATACTAATGCACAGTATAATGCTGACTTGATTACAAAGGGTAAATTGTCTATTGTCCATTTCAACAGTCGAAGTATGTACTCCAATTATAGTGAAATACGTTATTACTTAGAGTCATTTATTCATCCTTTTAGTGTCATAGCAATATCCGAAACTTGGTTTCAAGATGACAAAGGAATCAACTTGGAAATAAATGACTATGTCCTCAACTACATCAACAGACAAAACAAGACGGGAGGTGGTGTTGCACTGTATGTCCATAAAACAATACATTTTAAATAGTAAATAGTCTGTCAATAGCACTTGATAATGTCCTGGAGTGTGTAAAAGCAAAAGAATATTATTATAAGCTGTGTCTATAGGTCACCTGGATCAAGTTATTTAATGAATGGATGGTGAAATTGTTTTCTGAAGATATAAATACGCCCTTATTTGTATGTGGGGACTTCAATATTGACCCTTTGAACTCAAACAACCACAAACCTACCTGTGAATTTGTTGATAGGATGTATAGTGTGTCCTTATTTCCATCCATCACAAAGCCTAGTAGGATTACCTCTCACAGTGCAACTTTAATCGATAACATCTTTACTAACAACCTTTTAAACAAAACAGTTAATGGTCTATTGATCTGCGATATCACTGACCACTTACCAGTCTTTACTATATATGACTGTAATGTTTCTAAACAAATTAAAACTTGCAATGTGAACTATAGACGAGTACGAACTGAGGAAGCTATCAATGTATTTAATGAAGAATTAAGGTCACAAGATTGGAATACTATTTATGGAGAGATGCAGACTGATGTGGCTTACATTAATTTTATAGAAATATTTACTTCCTTGTACAACAAGCACTGTCCCCTCAGAGTATTTAGTAAACCGAAAAAAAATCTAAAATGCCCTTGGCTTTCCAGAGGACTGCAGAATGCATGTAAGAAAAAAAATAACCTCTATAAATTGTTTGTCAAATCGAAAACCAAAGATGCTGAGGACAGATACAAGCTGTACAAAAATAAATTGACAGCTATAATGAGAATGGCGAAAAAACATTATTATGAAAAACTATTAATTGCTAATAAATCTAACATAAAAAGAACCTGGGCAGTATTAAATAGTGTCATTAAGCAAGGATCGAACGGATTATCCAGAATATTTTGTTGACTCTAATGGAGAAAACAATGATATGAATAAATTAGTCAATTATTTTAATAATTTCTTTGTAAATGTTGGTCCTGATTTAGCAGCTTGAACACTGAAAGAAATGACCGTACTATTTTTCTCTCTCCTGTCAGTGAGTGTGAAATAATGAATATTGTTAAAAAAATCCAAAAACAAGTTATCTACAGACTGTCACTCCATCGATATGGTACTAATAAAAAAGACAATTAAAAGTATCATAAAGCCTCTAACACATATCTGTAACCTGTCGCTTAAAAACGGCTGTGTGCCAAGAAAAATGAAAATTGCTAAGGTCATACCATTGTTCAAAAATGGAAATAGGAATCACTTTACTAATTACAGACCCATTTCTCTCCTTCCCCAGTCTGTTTGTGGGGTTACTTTGTGGAATAATCTGGGGCTTGAATTAAAGCAGTTTCAAGGCATTCACAATTTCAAACGTCTTTACAAACGAAAGTCGTTGCATACAATGACAATGAGGTTTGATTGATTCAATGATGAGGATTGTTGGATTAGTTATTATTTATGTACCCTGTGGTATTCCGTCTACCATTTTTGGGTTAGTTGTTCGTCATTATGTACTCTTGTGGTATTCCGTCTACCATTGTTGGTAGTTGTTCGTCATTATGTTCTCTTGTGGTATTCCGTCTACCATTGTTTGGTAGTTGTTCGTCATTATGTACCCTTGTGGTATTCCGTCTACCATTGTTGGTAGTTGTTCGTCATTATGTACTCTTGTGGTATTCCGTCTACCATTGTTGGTAGTTGTTCGTCATTATGTACCCTTGTGGTATTCCGTCTACCATTGTTGGTAGTTGTTCGTCATTATGTACCCTTGTGGTATTCAGTCTACCATTGTTGGTAGTTGTTCGTCATTATGTACCCTTGTGGTATTCCGTCTACCATTGTTGGTAGTTGTTCGTCATTATGTTCTCTTGTGGTATTCCGTCTACCATTGTTGGTAGTTGTTCGTCATTATGTTCTCTTGTGGTATTCCGTCTACCATTGTTGGTAGTTGTTCGTCATTATGTACTCTTGTGGTATTCCGTCTACCATTGTTGGTAGTTGTTCGTCATTATGTTCTCTTGTGGTATTCCGTCTACCATTGTTGGTAGTTGTTCGTCATTATGTTCTCTTGTGGTATTCCGTCTACCATTGTTGGTAGTTGTTCGTCATTATGTACCCTTGTGGTATTCCGTCTACCATTGTTGGTAGTTGTTCGTCATTATGTACCCTTGTGGTATTCCGTCTACCATTGTTGGTAGTTGTTCGTCATTATGTACCCTTGTGGTATTCCGTCTACCATTGTTGGTAGTTGTTCGTCATTATGTACTCTTGTGGTATTCCGTCTACCATTGTTGGTAGTTGTTCGTCATTATGTTCTCTTGTGGTATTCCGTCTACCATTGTTGGTAGTTGTTCGTCATTATGTACTCTTGTGGTATTCCGTCTACCATTGTTGGTAGTTGTTCGTCATTATGTACTCTTGTGGTATTCCGTCTACCATTGTTGGTATTTGATAATCATTGTTACCTGTGGAAATATCTGTATATTATTAATATGTATGGTATGAATGTGTGGTTTTGACTTGTGCAACCACTTTCTAAATGAGGTATTATTATTACTATTATTCTTCTTCTTCTTCTTTTTTTATTATTATTATTTTCTCTTTGAGATTATTGATGAAGGAAGCAGCTATTTTTTGTTTGTATAAATTCTTTGATAGACTGGGGTGGGGTTTAATAAGTTTTACTTCTTCCCACTCGATTTTCAAGCATAAGTGTATAAGTTATTATTGTGTATCTTTTCTGTTGTCACACTATTTTTGTTTGAAATAAATAAATAAATAAATAAATGTTATTGTCAGGGTTCTGTCACTTCTGTCTAGTCTATTTCTTGGTTTTGTGACAGAGCCCTGACACTCCTGTTTTGTCTTATGCTGTGTTTAACACTAGCTGTGTGCTTTCATGGTGTCATGTTCCGTGTGAACACGTGGCTTGTGATTTGTTTTCCTTGTGCTATGTGCTCTACTGTCGGTTGTCTAAATTGTATTCATTTGCCCCACCTGTGCTCCCTCGTTACCCTCTTTTGTTTGCTCTTCCTATTTATTCTCCTTGTGTTTGCAGTCCTGTGCTGGATCGTCGTCGTGTGTTTCCCTTCTGTCAAGTCAAGTCAGTCTTGTTTTCCGCCTCGGGGTAGTTTTTGTTTGTATTTTGTTTTATTTTTATTATTAATAAAAAGCCCTTTTTTTCTGCACTTGAGTCCTCGCCTCAAACCCTGACAGTTGTTGCAGTATATATACGTACAATGGAGGTCTATGAGACAATAATATGTCAAGTTGTATTTTTATTAAAGCTGTAATACTAATTATTCAGTGTAAAAAAAAGTGTTATCTTTTTCTCTTAAGTGTCTATATTGTCCTTGTGAGCTGGGGAAACCTTTCAGACAGTTTATTTTATAGTCAGACTTCTGGTTGTGTGTCAGTGACGGGATCTGTGCTCACCGCGTGTGTTTTGTTTGCTCGTTTGAGATCTTAAGTTTGTTTTGAACACTTCTTTTGGTTTGATGTGGATTACACTTGCTGGAAACGTTTTGTTTTGCCCTGTATTCTGCCATGAATTTTGCACCACTATGATATTTTTTTTGACATTACGACATTTGACATTCACTCCTGGGAAAAACTGCTGGACAGACCGACAAGACGCCCGAGTAGCTGTTGCCACTACGCCATACTGGCGGGTCTTCATCTGTAAACCTTGAGGATTGTTATGCAATCCAGCGGCATGACAGATGGTTGAAGAGGTGAAAGAGAGGAAAAAAAGGGAGGTGTGAGACACACGACTCTGGAAACGCTGGATCAGGTCCTTTGCCCGTCATTACCCTGTCAAACGTGCGTTCGCTAATGAGTGAATTCAGGACTTGTCTACACTAATAGGTTTTCGTTTGAAAACGCATCTTTTTCTCTCCGTGGCCTTCCGTCCACACTGAGACGGCTTTTTGGCAACGAGTTTCGTTTTTGAAAACTCTCTCCATAGTGGATACATTTGAAAACCAGGGCTCTCAAGTGTCACGCATTGAGAGTGACAGTCACTCATTTCGGTCTTTTGTCACGCACTCCCGCCACACATTGTATTTCTCACGCAGAGAAAAAAAATTATAATATATTTAATATGCCACAGCGCCCAAAATGTCTCTGGCCGCGCCGCTCTCACTATGGAAGCGCCTGGAGTTCTTAGTCGAGCCTGCCCAATCAAAAAAAAGAAAGGGGATTCGCAATAGCCAATCAGAAAATAGCACTATTGTATCTGGGTAAGATTTAACGCAACAACCAATGACAAAAAAGCATATCCTGGAATTGTTCACGTGATTCTGCTACATCTTCCGAAAGTTTCGTTTACCCGCAGAGGAAACCACTAGAGCTCCGAGCATCACTTTGAGCACAGAGTAAGTCATGATCTCCTGTTTTAATGTTACAACAAATTCACAACTTGTTGGACACAAACAATGACAACTTGACTGCTGTTAGAGAATGATTCCCAGATAATTAGCATCAGTTTTTCATGAGTGTCTGTAACTTAGCCAACAGTTTTACAGCCTGTTCACTGACAACACCTGCTCAGAACAAGTAGTCTATAGGCCTAGTCATATTTTCCTTATCACACGATGACTGACATATTGTCACATTATAAACCTCTCTCTCTCCAAATAGGCTTAATAATTTTATAAGCACTAAATTAATTAAAGTGTATTGCATAGTCGATCATGTTATAGTTGACTTTTAAAAATCATGTCATATTTTATAATTATATTCTGGCATGGATGCATTAATCATTGCATCTTTCTTTCAAAGATGTCAGGTAAAATGCAATTAAGCATCCTCTCATTCGCCCTGAGAGGAAAGCCCCCTAAAAAGGCCAGGTTAGAGGATGCTGACCCAGAGAGGGTGGCGAAAAGGGTAGGCCCATTAGATAAAGGAGTCCAAAAAGGCAACAAACACTTACAATAAACAACACCAGTCATACTCTCTCTCTCTCTCTCTCTCTCTCTCTCTCTCTCTCTCTCTCTCTCTCTCTCTCTCTCTCTCTCTCTCTCTCTCTCTCTCTCTCCTCTCTCTCTCTCTCTCTCTCTCTCTCTCTCTCTCACACACACACATGTGGAAATTGAATAAATACTTTGTATTTGGTTGAATTGTCAGTGATGTGTCAAAGTCTGAGCAATTATTAATAACAACCCCCCCCCCCCCCCTTGACCCCTTGATGGGGACAGGGACGGGGGGTTGAGGGGGATGTCAATCTAGCCTGTCTTCAAAACTTGAGAGCCCTGGAAAACACTTTTTTCGTTGAAAACGCTGAGGTATTTCAAATCTATGATACAAGTTTAGTCATGTTGTAACGCTTTAACCAGAAGGGCCTGATTGGTTGTAGCCAAGTGTAAGTAAAGTCTCACGTATCTGATATTCCACAGTGGTTATTTATTTTCAGAGTCGTCGATCACTTTGCAAAACACTCCACTAACAACTGCGTTACTGAATAGAAATAAAACAGGATAAGAGCAACAGAAATATATAACAGGCTTTACACGCATACGTGTGATGTTCACAGCTCGCGCTCCTCATACCGACTGACATACTCTTCAGTGAGGGAGTAATGGCGAGTTCACACTGCACGACTATCTGGGGTAACATGCAGTCACTGCTGTGTTCACACTGTACGGTGGATCGGCGACAGAGGGTTTCACACGGCATGACTTTACAAAATAAAGAATTGCCAACAACTTCTGTCTGGTCCGCAAACTAAGACTCACAACCAAACACACGCGAGAAGCGAGAAGGAAATAACGCAAGAGCACGTGTGCCGCGAGACTGAAATTGTTATTAAAAATTATAGCCCCCAAGAAGATTTGCGATCCAAATTGTCTGTGAAAAGTAGAGAAAAAAAAAAACAGATTATGCTGGAGGGAATGGTTGGGGAGACGAGGGGAGCAAGGACTGTGTTTCGGCAAAGAGAGTTGGGGGTAAATAAATAATTTTACAATTTGCTGCTGGTCAAGCAAATGTTTGTGCTTTGTTTCTGCTTGATATACTTGTAAACATATCTATTAAAATACTGATTTTGTGGTCTATAATTCCTCCCTGAACTCCCTCTGTCCTGTTTCTTGCTCTCTCATTGGCTGTAGGTCTTCGCCGATGTAGTTTTCAGTCAGAACACATTCACACAGCAGGATTTTGAAGATATTCAGCATGTCAAATATCTCACGGCCGTCGGCGGCTCTTCGTCGATTCTCTCAGATCGCGTCTTTGATAATTCACGCTGTGTGATTGGCACTCGCGTGAACGAGCACAGATTTGCCTAAGTGATATAGTGACGCGATGATTTAGCATATGGTGCATTTACGTTCCCTAGCGCGCACAACAACAACAACAACAACAACAACAACAACAACAACACCTCTCTGAAAGTAAGAGCAGCATGTCAGCCTCCGATGACGATTTAGTACATAAAAAGGAGCTACTTCAATAGAATGGAATTGGTTTGGTTTAAGATGTCAGATCCCAAATGTTGCGTGTTGCTTTTTCAAATGCACGTTATAAGCGACTCAAACTCGCAGTGCTTTCAGACTGAGCAGCGTTTACAGAGCCGATCATCAATGACAAGCTGCGCATAACTAATAATCACAGTATTTGCTATTTCAAAATCGTGATCAGCCAAATCAGTTTAAGTGCGATTACATGGAAATTGCGATTATCGTAAAGCCCTAGTGTGGATGAGAACTTTCTGAAAACGCTAGTGTGGACAGAGAGCATTTTGAAACGAAAACTCAGTTTTCAATTCTATCCTGAATGTAGCCGGAGCCTCAGACAGAGTAACCTCGTTTGCCTTACAGAAACTCGGCTCAAAGATCATCATGCAACCCTGTATCTAACAGTGTACAACACTACGAGCGACAGAGACGAGCGTAGATCATTTAAATCCACTGGAGGAGGGCTGTGTGTGTTTGCTTACAATAGCGGGGCCACACAATACTGTGTACTGGAGGAAGTGTGCACACCGGACTTTTAACAATTTCTTTGGCCCATTTAATCTCTCACAGGAGTTCGGCAAGATCACTGTCAGATTTACTGATGTACCCGGACCGAGCATTGATGCTGCAGGAGAGAAAATAGCGAACAGCTACAATGATGCAGGATCCTTTTACTATTCTTTTCTTTCTTTCTTTCCCGTAAATCCATTTAAATCCTTTATTTATTTATTTTAACCTCCAACTGAACAGCTGAGACCATCACAATGTTCAAGCAGCAGCTGAAGACACACATAACTGCAAGTACCAAACCCCTCACTCCTAAACTAATGCACTTAGGATAGGATAGGTTAAACATAATTTGTCCCCGAAGGGAAATTTGTCTTGGGCAAAGTGCTACAGTATTACCCAACACACAACACAATACACAACACAACAATGTACACAGCACAACAACGTATAAAAATAAAATTCAAGATATGTAAAGTGCTTAACACAGTAAAGTGCTACTGCTAATGTGCTATAGGTGCATTGTTCCGGGTCATATTCAACAGTTTTATCGAGGCTGGAACAAATGAAATCTTCAGTCTATTATTTTTACAAATTGGCATTCTCAGTCTCTTTCCCGATGGCAGCGGCTGGTATTCGCTAAAAAGAGGATGTTCAGAGTCAGTACTAATACTCGTAGCTCTTCTCATCATTGCCTCTTCGTATAGAGACTGTATAGGTTCATATTGTTTTATTCCTATGATTTTCATGGCTGTTTTGTGGATATAGGCCAATTTGTTTTTCAGTTGAACAGACAAATTTCCAAACAAGACTATTATTCCATAACGAATAAGACTTTCAAGCATAGGTAAAAAACAAGTAAAATGTCACTGCCCACCCCATACAGTCTCAATCTTCTTAAAAAGTAAAGCCTCTGTTGTAGTCGTGTGCACAGACTGTCAATGTGTGTCTTCCAACAAAGAACATTGTCCATATAAAAACCCAGGTATCTATAAGATGTAACTTGCTGTATCACTGTGTCTTTAATGATCACAGACTTGTGTTCAGATACACTTCTTGTGTCAAGGACCATTTCTTGTGTTGTTTTACATTTAACACAAGACAGTTCTTGTCACACCACTGAATGAAAGTATCTATTTCACTATGGTAGGATGATAGGTCCATATCTTTGTGTAAGAGACTAAGATAACAGTATCATCAGCATATTTTTTAATACTCTTGTTATTATGTGTGCTCCTGCAATCATTTGTATACAAAGAAAATAGCACAGGTGATGACACACAGCCTTGTGGCACTCCCGTGTTACTGTATCTCACTTCAGAAAGTATTTCATTGACTCTGATCTGCTGAGTTCTATTACTTAAAAAATAATAAAACCATTTAATTAAAAAAGCACTGACACCCATACAATACAGCTTCCCCAAAAGCAGATGTGTCTGCACAGTATTAAATGCTGAACTAAAATCAACGAATAAAATACGAGCATAGGCCTTAGTATTTTCAAGATGCTTAGACACAAGATGAGCAATGCTAAGAACAGCATCCTCAGTACTTCTGTTCTGCTTATAGGCAAACTGACAGGTGTCTAATTGTGACTGTACTTCTTTTTCCAGCAATGAAGTTACGATTTTTTTCAAAACACTTCATGACATTTGAAGTTAAAGCGACAGTGCGAAGATCATTATTTGCTCTAGCACCAGGTTTTTTTGGAATTGGTATTATGTAAGACTTTTTCCACAATGCTGGTCCAGTATGGGTATCCAGAGATCGCTGAAATAATGGACACCATGCCATTGTAAGCTCCTCAACGCAGTTTTTTAACAAAAACCAGCCTTACTTACACACTCTCACTCACCCTCACCTGTGGTATATTGTTTAGGCAAGATCAAGATCATCAATGCTGCTACCAATAGGACACCCAGACTAATAATCATCCACTTTGAAATGTCAACGGTTTGAGAAAAAGCAGGTGGACAATCATTGGTGCCGCGAGTCTGCAAAAAGAAGAAGATTCAGTTCAAGCTACACTTTCTCGAAGAACGATCGCAAAGCTTGTGATAAGTTGTGGCACAAAGTGCAAAAAGCCAAATATTTTAATAATGTTTTCCACTCACTTTTCTCTGCTCTACTGAGCGTTTGATCTCTGGAGTCTTCTTTGTTCTGTCCTGCATCATCTACATACAGAGAAAAACACACACATTTATTACTGAATTTAGCATTTGATGTTCTGACAAAACAATTATTATTTGAATAATAAATGTTAGACCCCATTAATTAAATGGCTTTTATGGCTTTTATACATATGGCTTTTAGTCTAGGTCTGTCAGCTTTGAAGGTAACATATTGCATTCTCAAAAATTTAGCTGATTTAGGATGCATTTCACAGTGTGTTTAAAAAGTCCACCGAGTCTTTCCCTTCACCTGCACCTCATAGTAAAATCTCCCTAAACTGAATCCCTGCTTTGCCAGAACACAACCCACATCAAATCTCTTTGGGTTTTCTGGGACGTCCTGCCAAATGTCTCCATCACTGACTTGTTTTCCATCATCAGACAGGATGAGATGTGGATTCGCTGTATCAGGATCCAGAGTCACATCCACTGAGAGAGATCAGACATTATCAATCAACTTCAGAACAAACATTTTCAGATATAGACCATTTTGCAAGATGTAAACAACACTGGTCCAGAAGCACTTCCTGTTTCAGTTTTTTAACACTACATAAACGTTGGGATAAAATACAACCAACAGAACATATAAAATTGATTCAAAAAGTTAAACAAACATCTTTAAGATGTTTTCTTTACATGTGAAATAAAGAAACCAGTTACAAACTGAAACAGGAAGTGTTTCTGGACCAGTGTTGTTTACATCTTGCAAAATGGTCTATAGTATATAATACTGATTATAAACAATGTATTGTAAGTGTATTAAAGAAAATGGTATCAGTCACAAAATGGTTCTGCACAAACTTCAACCCTGTGGACACAGATGACAATATAATGATGAATTATTTATAGCAGTAATTTCAGGTTGTCAGTGAGTTTCTCTACTGGCAGCATCAGTGGCATGAGGACATTTCACTCATAAAACACTTTAGAGATGCACTTTCCTCGTTGTTTAAGGAAACTTAAGCAGTTTAGGCTTGAATTGAGGAACCGATTAAGCTGATTAAATTAAGGAAAGAAGGGTTAGGGTTAACATTTATGCAGTTTTATTTAGAGACAGCATGCTTTGCATATGGCTGGAAATGGAGAGTAAATATTGAAATGAAGTGTTATTTTATGTGTTTTTGAGTGAAGGGAAACATCTGTTAATGTTTAATGTTCAGTTATGTTTGACATGTGAAAGAGTTTCTGTTTTGTTGAAGTTTTGATCGTTACCATTGAAGAGTAGAGCTTATAGGTTGTGAATAACTGCATGTACTAATAATATGTTGCTTTGTTCAATAGCTTTGCTGATGCCAGTGCAGTAACAAGTGTGTTTCTTATACTGTGCTGAGCATCACACATGTCCCGCCGAGCCTGAGACTGTTCACTTTACTGAATCCTCACCTCCGGCCAATATGGCCGCCTCGCCGCCTAAACAAAATAAATCTATACACTGTATTTGATATTCACATACCAGTTTGACTGAGTTTTTCATTTAGAGTCTCATCTAGAGTTTTCTTCAGTTCAGTCAGAGCTCTTTTCAGAGAGTTCACATTCACATCAGAGTCAATCCTGATCTCAGTCCAGTTCTTGGTGTGTGGAGGAGTGTACAGGGATGAGCTCATCTACAGCAGGAGAGAGAAAAGATAATAATCATTATTATTAAAGCAGTAAATTCTATATGTTTTACACAGGAGCTTTCTAACACAGTTGAGGCAAAACCTCTGTATGAATATGGATGGATATCACCGTACTTCCTCTAGTTGATTGATTACATTAAGAATTGCTAATATTTTCTCTATTAAAACATTTCTGAAATATTTAAATATGCAAATGAAGCATTGTCTAATTGAATATGCACTAATTTGATTATATATCCAGAATAGAAATCTGAATAAAGCCAGGTTCAACATTGTTGTTTGATTGTGTTGATATATAATTAGACTTAAAGGTTTTTAAGGGGATTTTAAGCGGGGGGAGAGAGCAGCAGCTATTATTGCAGCAATTATCGGTAAATATTGACGCATAATGTACATTGCTTATTACCTTGACACTAAAATGACTTGCATATAATAGAATTTTTTTCTGGGGAGTAGCAGAAACACTGCATTAATACGTTTTTGTGTTTAATTTTGGACAGAAATTGGCTGCTCACATAACATAGAATATGTTAAGCACATGCGTGTGCGGTCTGTGTTTGTTTTTGGAGCTCCGTTGAATTTATTATATCTATTATAATGGCGAACATATCGGATGTGTGTCTAACGTTACCTCTGAGTGCAGGTGAGGACACATTCGAGCTGATTTCGGTACGATTGGAGCTGGAGTCGGTGGAGAAGCAGATTCGTGTTCTGCTGGAGAAGCAAGCCGAGCTGCGAGATCGGCGATCAGCGCTTGAAACATCACGCGCCGATGCTCACAAGTCAGTGGTTAGTAACTTTTTGACTTTGACTCCGACTTCGTCTACTCCGTGCGTTTCTCTGCCCACGAGGACGCGATCATCTCTGCCTTCAATCACTCCTGCACCCTGGGTCACGACACGAGCCAGGACCAGAGCAAGAACCTCTCCGCCCCTCCCGGTCTTCGAGATCTCCACCCGGAACCGCTTCTCCCCTCTTCGCGAGTCGGAACGGGACGACGCCGTGATCATCGGCACTTCCATGGTCCGCCATGTCCGTGCTACCTCGGGTAAAGGTAAGGTGCGCACTCACTGCTTTCCTGGTGCTCGTGTTCTTGATGTCGCTGCGCAGGTTCCCGAGATCCTGAACGGTGACGAGCGCTTCGGAGCTTTCGTGCTGCACGCGGGGACGAATGACATCAGGCTGCGGCAGACGGAGGTTCTGAAGAAGGACTACAGGAGCCTGATCGAGACGGTACGCAGCACATGGCCTAGAGCAACGATCGTCGTGTCTGGACCGCTTCCCACGTACCGACTTGGACAAGAAAGGTTCAGTAGATTATTTGCTTTAAATGAATGGTTAATGTCATGGTGTAATGAACAGAAACTGCTCTTTGTAAATAATTGGAATCTGTTTTGGGAGCGACCTAGGCTCTTCCGTCCTGATGGCCTGCACCCCAGTAGAGTCGGAGCGGCTGTTCTGTCGGACAACATCTCCAAGACGCTACAGACCATCTGACTAGTAAGTCAAAGTCCAAATCATAGTCTTTGCTGTCCCAACTTAATTGATATAAGTACCAATGTAGAACATTATATAGAAACTGTGTCTATTCCTCGCTTAGTGAAGCCAAACAACAAATCTACTGTAAGATCTAGCAAGAATATTATTGTAATTAAACCAGAAAATCTAAATATCAGTGAACAAAAACAATTTCTAAAGCTAGGTCTTCTAAACATTAGATCGCTCACACCTAAGGCGGTTATTGTAAATGAAATGGTCACAGATAATAATTTCGATGTTCTGTGCCTTACTGAAACCTGGCTTAAACCAAATGATTATTTCGGTCTAAATGAGTCTACTCCACCAGGATACTGTTATAAGCATGAGCCCCGTCTGATCGGTCGTGGCGGCGGTGTTGCAACAATCTATAGAGATATTCTTAATGTTACTCAGAAAACTTGTCATAGGTTTAATTCGTTTGAAGTACTTGTGCTAAATGTTACGCTCTTAGATGTAAGAAAGAAATCCTTATTATCTCTAGCCTTGGCTACCGTATATAGACCTCCAGGGCCATATGCTGATTTCCTAAAAGATTTTGCAGACTTTCTCTCAGACCTATTGGTCAATGTCGATAAAGCAATAATTGTTGGCGACTTTAACATACACGTAGATAATACAAATGATGCGTTAGGGGCTGCGTTTACAGATCTATTAAACTCTTTTGGGGTGAAGCAAAACGTCAGTGGTCCCACTCATCGTCTAAATCATACACTAGATTTAATTATATCATATGGAACCGATCCAACCGATATAGATATTATACCGCAAAGTGACGATCTCACTGATCATTACATGGTAACTTGCATAATACGTACTGCTGAAATTTGTCATGTTGCACCACGTTATCGACCAGGCAGAACAATCCTTCCAACCACTATAGATAGATTCTCAAATAGCTTACCTGATCTATCTCAGCTGCTCAGTGAACCCAAACAAACAGATGAACTAGAGGAAATGACTAGCAGTATGAGCAACATTTTCTCTAGTACACTAGATATTGTTGCACCAATTAGATTAAAAAAGGTTAGAGAGAAAACTAAAGCACCATGGTACAACAGTGCTACGCATGCTATCAAGAGAGAAACTCGTAACTTAGAGCGTAAATGGAAACAAACTAATTTAGAGGTCTTCAGAATCGCGTGGAAAGACAGTATGTCACGTTATAAAAGGGCTCTAAAATCAGCCAGGGCTGAGCATATCTGCAAACTAATAGAAAATAACCAAAATAATCCAAGGTTTTTATTTAACACCGTGGCTAGACTAACAAATAATCAGACATCTCCAGAGCAAAATATTCCGTTACAATATAGTAGTAATGATTTTATGAATTACTTCAATGAGAAAATAGAAAGCATCCGAAACACAATTGTAAATGTACAATCCTCTATGGTGTCTTATGACTCGGCCTCAATTATGGCCCCTCTAGAACAACTACACCGCTTTACAACTATAGAACAGGAAGAACTAAATAAACTTATCATTGCATCTAAACCAACAACATGTTTATTAGATCCAATACCCACTAAACTACTTAAAGAAGTGTTACCTGTAGTGGAAGAGCCTCTTCTCAATATTATTAACTCGTCTTTATTTTTAGGTCATGTTCCAAAAATATTCAAGCTGGCAGTTATAAAACCTCTCATTAAGGCTACGTCTACATTAATCCGGATAAATTTGAAAACGGAGTTTTCGTTTAAAAACGCTCTCCGTCCACACTAGCGTTTTCAGACGTTTCAGTGTGGATGAGAAACTTATAAATTCACCTTACTGCGCATGCGTGAAACCTCACAAAAGCTCACTGAGATGATACAGATGGAAAAATAAATAATAAAAGTATCGCGCAATTCTTCTAACATGATAATTTTATTTAGCAAAATATCTCACCATTCACTGATGCGTCCAGGTCGCACTCAGTCACCATATGTTTGGTCTAAAACGCGACTGCTCTCCTGTATTGACGCAGGACAGCAAATGTGAGTACATTTTCTGTCATCTTTGCAGTAGGCTACTGTGATATGAAGAGTGTGGAAAGTAACATATTTTAGCAACATTGTAAAGTGAATCGCACATAATTAACAGGCACAATACCGGTAAACATGAATATATATTGCTACAACATGGATCACATGACTAAACTTACGTCATCGTTTTCAAATACCTCCGGCTTCACAGTCCACACTACAACGCGAAAACGGTGTTTTCAAATTTATCCACTTTGGAGAGCGTTTTCCAAAAGCTACGTTTTCGTTGACTTAAAACGCCGTTTCAGTGTGGACGGAAGGCCAAAACGGAGAGAAAAATATACGTTTTCAAATGAAAACGTATTAGTGTGGACAATGCATAAGAAACCGCAATTAGATCCAAATAACCTAGCAAATTACAGACCCATCTCAAATCTTCCATTTATGTCTAAAATACTAGAAAAATTTGTGTCCGCTCAATTGTGCTCTTTCTTGCAAGAAAATGATATCTATGAAAAATTTCAGTCGGGATTCAGACCGCATCATAGCACAGAAACTGCGCTACTTAAAATTACAAATGATTTACTCTTAGCCTCTGACCAAGGCTGTATCTCAATACTAGTTCTACTTGATCTTAGTGCTGCGTTCGACACTATAGATCACACAATACTCTTAGATCGACTACAAAACTACACTGGTGTTCAGGGACAGGCATTAAGCTGGTTTAGATCGTACTTATCAGACCGTTACCATTTTGTCTGTTTAAATGGGGAAAAATCGAAGATAACATCAGTAGACTATGGAGTGCCGCAAGGATCTGTCCTAGGCCCTCTACTATTCTCAATATATATGCTTCCACTTGGTAATATTATAAGAAAACATGGAATTAATTTTCACTGTTATGCTGATGACACTCAATTATATATCTCATCACGACCAGATGAAAACACTAACTTATCTAACTTGACAGAGTGTCTAAAAGATATAAAATGCTGGATGACGTGTAATTTCCTGCTATTAAATTCAGATAAAACGGAGGTATTACTTATTGGTCCAAAAAACTACCCACAAAATCCCTTACAATACAACTTTAATTTAGAAGGATGTCCTGTTACTTTATCCACTACAGTAAAAGACCTGGGTGTTATGCTAGACCGCAACTTGACTTTCGAAAATCATACTTCATATGTTACAAGAACGTCTCAGGTTACTATTGTAACCATAGTTCCCTGAGAAACAGGGAACGAGACGATGCGTCGAACGACACGGTGGGAACGCCTCTTGCGTGATTGCGTCTGAAGCATCTATGCCAACTAGTCCAATGGAATGAGAGAATGAGCGTCACGGGCGGGTGACGTCATGAACCAGGAAAGGATAAGAGCACTTCCGCTGCTCGCCGGCATTTAGCCTCGACAGTTGCCGAAGCAAGCCGATCGCAGGGACGCAGGAAGTATGGCAGGGGGACGCATCGTCTCGTTCCCTGTTTCTCAGGGAACTATGGTTACAATAGTAACCTGAGACGTTCCCTTTATCGAAAAAGGGAACTTCGAGATGCGTCGAACGACACGGTGGGAACGAGAATACCCAACCCGCCATAATTACAAGTACCTGAGTGTCAGTCTTTCTTTCTTGTTGATCTAAGCACTCAGCACCTGAGAACCTGGGGCAGCATCCAGGTCCAGACTGTAAAATCTCACGAATGTGAGCGGAGAGGACCAGCCCGCCGCATCACAAACATCTTGAAGAGATACCCCCTGCAATATGGCTTTAGAAGCCGCCATACTCCTGGTCGAGTGGGCTCGGACCACCAAAGGACAAGGCTGGCCCGAGTACTCGTATGCCAGTGAAATAGCCTCGACTATCCACTTACTGACTGTCTGTTTTGAAGCAGGAAGACCTTTCTTAGGTGATCCAAAGCAAATCAGTAATTGGTCGGACTTTCTGAATGAGGATGTCCGATGTACATATGTGTCCAATGCTCGCACTGGACACAACAGGTGCAGTCTTTCCTGGTCCGCAGTTGCAAATGGAGGAGGACAGAAAGCCTGCAGCACAATAGGCCTCGGAGTCAAGGTTGGAACCTTAGGGACGTATCCCTGTTTTGGGTATAGGAACGCCTTGACCATCCCCGGTGCAAATTCAAGGCAGGTGGGGGAGACCGAAAGAGCCTGAAGGTCGCCAACTCTCTTTAGGGACGAAATAGCTAGCAGAAAGATAGTCTTGAAAGTCAGGAACTTTTCTGAGACCGAATCTAAGGGCTCGGATGGGGCCCTAGACAGGCCTTCTAGAACTATAGTCAAATCCCAAGCTGGCACCTTAGTGCGGATTGCAGGCCTCAGTATCAAGGTGCCACGAAGGAAATGTGTAATCAGGGGGTCTCGACCCAAAGATATACCTCCCACCATAGTATGATAAGCCGCAATGGCTGCCACGTAAACTTTTAGTGTGGAAGGACAAAGACCTGACACAAAGCGCTCCTGCAGGAACTCGAGTACTGTGTTGACAGAACAGTTAACTGGATCCCACTGGTGTCGGTGACACCATAAGGAGAAAACTCTCCATTTAAGCGCATAAAGTTTCCTCGTAGCCGGAGCTCTGGAGCTTAGGATGGTCTCAGCAGCCTCAGCTGAAAGACCACTATCTATAAGTTGGGCCCCCTCAGAGGCCAAACCCAAAGATTCCAAATGTCTGGCCGAGGGTGAAATATTGTGCCCCCGGCCTGAGACAGAAGGTCCCTCCTCAAAGGGATCTCCAATGGAGGCCCGTCTAGAAGAAGGATCAGGTCCGCAAACCAGATCCGACTTGGCCAGCGTGGTGCTACTAGCAGTAGGCTTATTCCATACCGACGGACCCTCTCCAGAACTCCTGGGAGCAGAGCAACAGGGGGAAAGGCGTACAGACGTAGCCTCGGCCACGTCTGCACCATGGCATCCAGCCCCAGGGGGGCTGGGTGCGTCAGAGAATACCAGAGCGGACAGTGCGTCGTGTTCTGAGACGCGAACAGATCCACCTCTGCCTGACCATATGCCTCCCAGATTTTCTCCACCGCCTCGGGGTGGAGTCTCCAATCCCCTGGCCTCAGCTCCTGCCTCGACAGGATGTCTGCTCCTATATTCTGGTCCCCAGGAATATACACTGCCCTCAGGGAGAGTACCTTCCCCAGAGACCACAGAAGGATCTGGTGCGCCAGTTTGCAAAGTGGACGCGAGCGCAGACCCCCCTGGCGGTTCAGATAAGAGACCACTGATGTGTTGTCTGTTCGAACGAGCACATGATGGCCTCTTAGGTCCGGAAGGAAATGTCTCAACGCATTGAAGACAGCCATCATCTCCAGGCAATTTATGTGCCAAGAAAGATGATGGCTTTTCCACAGACCCTGAACCGAGCGGCCTTCCATTACCGCTCCCCAGCCGGTGAGGGAAGCATCTGTCGAGATCACAACTCGATGGCAAAGAGCTCCCAACACCAGACCCTGGGTTAAGAACCAGTGTTTACTACATATAACTAAGGCACGAAAGCATCGCCGCGTGACCTTGATATGCAAGTGGGTTTCCCCTCGGGGAGAACCCTCTGGTCCTGAGCCAGCACTGTAAAGGTCTCATATACAGCATGCCAAAAGGAATTCCGTTGGACACTGCTGCCAGTAGACCCAACAGTCTCTCGAACTGTTTACAATGCGTGACTGGTTTTGGGTTAAGAACCAGTGTTTACTACATATAACTAAGGCACGAAAGCATCGCCGCGTGACCTTGATATGCAAAGTGGGTTTCCCCTCGGGGAGAACCCTCTGGTCCTGAGCCAGCGCTGTAAAGGTCTCATGTACAGCATGCCAAAAGGAATTCCGTTGGACGCTGCTGCAACAAGACCCGACAGTCTCTTGAACTGTTTTACAGTGCGTGACTGGCCTAGCCTCAGCTCTTCTGTGGCTGTTAGGATACTAAATCCCGTACCACACCAAGGAAAGTGGTTCTCAATACTGGAGAAAGCACACTCTTCTTGGTATTGAGCCTCAACCCCAACATCTGCATATGAGCGAGAACGACACCTCGGTGCCGAACCGCCAACTGCTCTGATTCCGCTAGAATCAGCCAGTCGTCGATATAATTCAGAATGCGAACGGGTGACAAAGCTAGGCCGAAAGGAAGAACCCGATATTGGTATTCTTTGCCCCTGAAAGAAAACCATAGGAACTTCCTGTGCTGAGGGAGGATGGAGATATGGAAGTATGCATCCTTTAGATCTATCGTGACAAACCAGTCCTCGGATCTGATTTGGGTCACGATCTGTTTGAGGGTCAGCTATCTTGAACTTTAGTTTCCGAACTGACCGAATTAACAGGCGAAGATCTAAAAAGGAACGCAACCCTCCATCCTTTTTTGGAACAATAAAATAATGGCTGTAAAAACCCGACTCTCTGACGGGTGAGTACACCTGTTCTATAGCTTCTTTTGCTAACAGGGCCTTTACTTCTTGTTCCATTACCAGAGCCTGCTCGGGATGCACCACTGTGGGCAGCACCCCGCTGTAATGAGGAGGACGAGAGCCAAACTGGATTCTGTATCCTCTCTCTACAATCTGCAGGACCCAATGAGAAATATTCGGCAGAAGCTTCCACGCTGCCAAAAAAATTACTAAGGGAACCAGCCTCTCGAGGCTGGCCTCTGGTGTTACTGAGAGAGCCAAATCTGGAGCCTGAAACATAATGGCAGGAACTACCTGACCTGACTACTCAAAAGCCCCCCTCAGAGGGCGCGAAACCAATGCTGTGCCGCAGCATAGCATCAGCGACTCGCTGGAGACCGCTGCGCCCTGAAGCACCGGAGGTGGCAGGGTTGGCAGGAGGGTCTCGTGAGGACCCCGAAATGGAACGGGCACCGTGTAATGAGGTGTACACCACTCCACTTCGGTCGGGGCTGTCCTCACTTTCTGTGCACATAATATGATGAACTAGACGGCTGGAGCTGCTCACGCCCAGCAGCCCCAGGGGGCTGGACACAGCGAGGGAGAAACCTTATTATATATATTTTTATATATATATATATATATATATATATATATATATATATATATATATATATATAATGCATCACCTAACAACGAACGCATGGAATGCGTCGCCGAAGAGACGCGAAGGCTCAAATTTCACTATATCCAGAACCCCAGCAGATCGGCCTGATAAGCCTGGAGCATTATACTATAGTTTTCTATAAACATTCTCCAGCTGACCTGCTGCCGTATAAGCTTTACCCATAAAACCAAAGTAGCTATAATTAAACCTACGCGCTGCCTCGGCAAACGCGAGATCCCAGCCACAGAATCTTATTTTGCAAAGTACACTCGAAATCTAAGCGGTGCCTCGGCAAACGCGAGATCCGAGCTAGATTCTGATTACAACATTGAACCTACGCGCTGCCTCGGCAAACGCGAGATTCTTTAGTGATAGGTTTATTGAGCAAAGCAGAGGCTTTAAATGACGATGCTGGACCAGGTGAAAACAGCATTTTTCTATTTTTTTTTTTTCAGCCTGGGGCATTATATCATAACCGTAATCTTTCAACCCTTGAATAAATCTTTAACACGAGGGCTGAAAGTAGTAATAAAATACGGTTTATCCCACAATTTAAATATTCAGTGTGTAAATCAGGGAAAAGGGAAGCCTCGTGGTGGAGATAATGTGATAGATGTAGGAGACGCTCGATAAGTTTTTAGGAGCGTCCCTAATCTCAGCTGGCCATTAAATATTTAATTTATTAACAGCATGGGACAAAACCTCCACCAGTTCATCATATACTGGGGAAATAGATGGCGAATCTAATTCAACAGTGTGTGTGCTTGCTTTCACTTTCAATATTCTAAAACATTTAACCTCCTCGGAGGAGAATATGAAGGAAAAAGGGCTCTCTCTCCCCGAGCGGAAGAAACCGCAGAGCGTGCTTCCGACACCGGGGAGATAGAGCTGGATCTTCCGGGTAAGGAAGGAAAAAAGGCCCACGGACCCGTTTCAAACCCCTCCAAAAGATCCATCTGCGATCCCCAGGAATGCATTCCCCACGCTGCCTCGGCAAACGCGGGTCCTGGGAATCGCAAGCCTGTCACTATCATACAGAGTGACAGGCGAGAGCAGAGCATACTATTTCACAGAGTTGGAACTCAGCCCCCACCTTTTTTTCTTTCAAGGGCTGAGAAGTATGCTCTACCCCAAACAAATTAAACAAAACTCGTGTGTGTCCCCACCCGTTTAAATAAACGCGGGCAGGGAGAAACACACTGTTTGTAATTTGTTTCGCCATAACGTTTCCATACAATATTGCAACAGACAACAATAAATAGACAGAGACAGTTTTGACACAGATCGCTTGCTGAGGCAACAGAAGCTAAATGCCGGCGAGCAGCGGAAGTGCTCTTATCCTTTCCTGGTTCATGACGTCACCCGCCCGTGACGCTCATTCTCTCATTCCATTGGACTAGTTGGCATAGATGCTTCAGACGCAATCACGCAAGAGGCGTTCCCACCGTGTCGTTCGACGCATCTCGAAGTTCCCTTTTTCGATAAAGGGAACAGCCTTTTTCCACCTTAGAAACATTGCTAAGCTACGTAACATGCTATCTGTTTCAGATGCAGAAAAGTTAGTTCATGCATTCATGACCTCGAGACTAGATTACTGTAATGCTTTATTAGCTGGTTGTCCTGCATCCTCAATAAACAAGCTACAGTTAGTGCAAAATGCAGCTGCTAGAGTTCTTACTAGATCAAGAAAATATGATCATATAACACCAATTTTATCATCTCTACACTGGTTACCTATTAAGTTCCGTATCAATTACAAAGTATTACTATTGACTTATAAAGCTCTAAATGGTTTAGCTCCTGTGTATTTAACAGACCTTCTATCGCCATACAATCCATCGCGCTCTTTAAGATCACAAAATTCGAGGCTTCTGGTCATTCCTAGGATATCTAAGTCTACTAAAGGAGGGAGGGCGTTCTCACATTTATCTCCTAAACTCTGGAATAGCCTTCCTGATATTGTTCGAGACTCAGACTCGCTGTCCCAGTTTAAAACTA
Organism: Chrosomus eos; assembly: GCA_036326025.1. Lineage (NCBI taxonomy): Eukaryota > Metazoa > Chordata > Actinopteri > Cypriniformes > Leuciscidae > Chrosomus > Chrosomus eos. Next base: position 34,004,701 of record CM070837.1, read on the forward strand.
GATTAAAGACGCATCTCTTTAACCAAGCATACACTTAATGCTTACCTTTTATACTACTTCTGAATCAGTTCGAATGCATTAATATTATGAACATCAGCTATGCTAATTATTTCCCATCTGTCTTTCTGCTGTTATCTCGGGACGCTAGTCCCGAGGTAAATAGTGTTTGTCAGCTCCAGTTTGTATCCAGCCTCTCACGGAGACTTCAGATGCCCCAACACCTGTGATGAGACGACTAAACGCCTGTGGAGAGACGACTAAACGCCTGTGGAGAGACGACTCGACGCCTGTGAAGAGACGACTAAACACCGGCGATATGTTATGCCTAAATTTATACATGATTAACTAACTGTATTTTTCTTTGTACATTTCTGAAATGCACTTTCTGTAAAGCTGCTTTGAGACAATGTGTATTGTGAAAAGCGCTATACAAATAAACTTGAATTGAATTGAATTGAATATGTGTATACAGGTGCTGGTCATATATTTAGAATATCATCAAAAAGTTCCATTCAAAAAGTGAAATTTGGATATTATATTCATTCATTACACACAGACTGATATATTTCAAGTGTTCATTCCTTTTAATTTTGATGATTATAACTGACAACTAATGAAAACCCCAAAATCAGTATCTCAGAAAATTTGAAATATTGTGAAAAGGTTCAGTTCAGTTCAGTTCAGTAATACTTTATTAATCCCCAGGGGGAAATTCTTTGTCACAATTGCCCACATATATAATACAACTATAAAGATTATAAAAAAACATTTCCATTATTTGGATTTGTTATAATAAATATATTCATTAAATCTAATGTTCCAGTGAACAGGCAAATAAATAACAACGAGAATATTACCCATTAATTTTTAAAAACAGATCAGATTAAACAGATGTTGCACACCAACAAAAATATTAACAATTTAAAAACTAACTAATGGTTCCTGTGTCAGACACTTAGAGGGAAGAATTATAAAGCTTGATGGCCACTGGCAGAAATGACTTCCTGTGGCGCTCAGTGGTGCATTTTGGTAGAATAAGTCTTGCACTGAAAGTGCTCCTGTGTTTGAGTAGCAGATCATATAGTGGATGGGAGACATTATCCAAGATGACATTCAGTTTGGACAGCATCCTCCTCTCTGACACCACCGATAGGGAGTCAAGCTCAACCCCCACCACATAACCGGCTTTACGGATCAACTTATTCAGTTTATTCGCATCTGCCTCCCTCAGTCTGCTACCCCAACCTGCGACCGCATATAGGATAGCACTAGCTACCACCGTTTCATAAAACATCCTCAGCATCGTCCTATCAATGTTAAAGGACCTTAGCCTCCTCAAAAAAGAGAGACGTCTTTGGCCCTTCTTGTAAAGTGCTTGAGTGTTCTTGGCCCAGTTCAGTTTATTATCTATGTGCACTCCCAGATATTTATAATCCTCCACAATGTCCACAGGGACCCCCCGGATTGAAACAGGGGTCACTGGTATCTTTGTTCTCCTAAGATCCACAACGAGTTCTTTGGTCTTTGTCACGTTGAGCTGCAGATGGTTCAGATCACCCCATGTAACAAAGTCCCTCACCACAGCTCTATACTCAGTCTCATCACCCCTACTAAAACAACCAACCACAACAGAATCGTCAGAAAACTTCTGAAGATGGCAAGATTCAGTGTGATAGTTGAAGTCGGTGGTGTAAATAGTGAAGAGGAAGGGAGAGAGTACAGTCCCCTGCGGGGCCCCGGTATTGCTGATCATGATGTCTGATACACAGTGTTGAAGGCGTACATACTGTGGTCTACCAGTGAGGTAGTCAACAATCCAGGACACGAGGGGGGCATCCACCTTCATTGCCGTCAGCTTCTCACTCAGAAAGGCCGGCCATGGTGTTGAAAGCACTGGAGAAGTCAAAAAACATGACCCTCACAGTGCTAGCCGGTTTGTCCAGGTGGGCGTAGATGCGATTGAGCAGGAAGATGATGGCATCCTCTACTCCCAGTCGAGACTGGTAGGCGAACTGGAGTGGGTCCAGTAAAGATTTAACTATGGGCCGCAGCTGGTCCAAGACCAGTCTCTCCAGGGTCTTCATCATGTGGGAGGTCAGTGCCACAGGTCTGTAGTCCCTGGCGTTACTTGGACGAGGCGTCTTTGGCACAGGAATGAGGCAAGATGTTTTCCATAGCACAGGGACTCTTTGGAGACTCAGGCTCAGGTTGAAGACACGATGAAGCACTCCACATAGCTGGGAGGCACAGGCTTTGAGCACTCCGGGACGCACACCATCAGGGCCAGCAGCCTTATTAGGGTGTAGTCTCCTCAATTGTCTTCTTACCTGGTCCAAAGTTAGAAGCACAGAAATCAGAGGTGGAGAAGGTGGAGAGTTGGAGTCATCATCCTGAAGAGAGCCATTAATCTGAGGGCTGGAGGATGAGGGTGTAAAAATCTCCCCTGGGGAGGGGGGAGGACAATGAGGTAGAGGAGGAGGAGGTGAGAGTAGTTGGATTGAAGGTGTGACTGCTGCTGAGTTAATAGACAGATTGAGAGGAGACACATTATCAAATCTGTTGAAAAACAGATTAAGTTCATTGGCCCTGTCCAAACTGCCCTCCACCCCTCTGTTGCCAGTCGGTCTGAAGCCAGTGATGTTCCTCATGCCGTTCCAGACCTCCTTCATGTTATTCTGCTGGAGTTTATACTCCAGCTTCCTCCTATACTTCTCCTTAGCCTCCCTGATCTTCACCTTCAGAACCCCCTGAATGGCCCTCATCTCCACCTTTTTCCCGTCTCTAAACGTCCTCCTCTTGGCATTCAAGATTTCCTTGATGTCCCTTGTTACCCATGGTTTATTGTTTGGGTAACAATGTACAGTTTTTGCTGGTACAATGCAGTCTACACAGAAGTTTATGTAGCCAGTGATACACTCAGTAAGCCCATCTATATCCTCTCCATGTGGCTCACAGAGTGCATCCCAGTCTGTCACCTCAAAACATCCCCGAAGTGTCTCATAGGCCTCCTCTGACCATCTACTCACAATCTTTGTGGACACCGGCTGCCTTTTCACCAGAGGCACATAACAAGGATTAATATAAACCAAGTTATGGTCAGACCTGCCCAGGGGGGGAGGGAGGATGAGCTGTATGCCTCCTTAACGTTAGCATACAGCAAGTCCAAAGTTCTCTCTTCTCTAGTATGGCATCTTACATACTGAGTAAAATTTGTTAGTGTGGTGTTCATGTTAACATGGTTGAAGTCACCGGAGATCACTATGAGGGCACTCGGGTGTTGAGTCTGGAGTTCAGCTATGGCGGAGTAAATAACGTTACACGCTGACGTCGGGTTTGCCGATGGCGGAATGTAAACAACAACTGCGATGGCATGTGAAATTTCTCGTGGCAAATAGTATGGCCGAAGTCCCACAGAAAGTAGTTCAGTGTCCGGGCCACATATACGCTGTTTAACCGTAATGTGACCGGGATTACACCATCTGTTGTTAACAAGAACGGCAAGACCCCCACCTTTGCACTTACCGCTCTCGGTGCGGTCCCTGTCCGCTCGAACAATCTGAAAGCCGTCGATGGAGACGTTGTGATCAGGAATATCCGAGTACAGCCAAGTCTCCGTGAAGCACATTAAACTACACTCCCGAAACTCTCTCTGACTCCGGGCTAACGCTGTTAGCTCGTTCATCTTATTCACCAATGATCTCACATTGCCCATGATGAGAGAGGGGAGACACGGTTTAAATCTCATTCTCCTAAGTCTCTGTTTTCTGGATCCCCTCTTCCCTCGCCATTTCGTTCCTCCTCTGCAACCTCTGTGTGTCTTCTTCCAGATCTCTCTGGGGATGTCTGTGGGCATAGGCGCCGCGGTTGACTTCAGCGCGATCAGCTGCATCCGATTGTAAACAAGGCGGCAATGAAGTTGCTGCGCACCAATTCCGTGGTTTTCCAAAACTCTCTCACATTGCATGATGAGAGAAAGTCAAGATTAAATTACTTGTAGACCGCAAATCGCACATGAAAGTTTAAAAGAAAGTTAAAAGTTAATAATAAGGCAACGAACAACTGGGCAACTGCGACAGGCTGCATGCACGCTGGCTCATGCGCACAAACAAAATATGATTACGACAATATTGAAGACACCTGGTGCCACAGTCTAATCAGTTAATTAACTCAAAACACCTGCAAAGACCTTTAAATAGTCTCTCAGTTTAGTTCTGTAGGCTACACAATCATGGGGAAGACTGCTGACTTGACAGCTGTCAAAAAGACGACCATTGGCATCTTGCACAAGGAGGGCAAGACACAAAAGTGACTCTTCATTACATGTTCAACTTGAGCTTGAAGTTGGGGCAAGCACCACAGCTGTGGAAAACATCATGTCTGGTTCCTGTGCCTAAGACGCCCCCCCCTAAGGATATGAACAGCTACAGACCGGTGGCTCTGACGTCTCATCTAATGAAGACATTTGAAAGACTCGTTATTGGATATCTTCGTCGCCTGGTGGACCCGCTTTAGTTTGCTTACCGGCCTGGCATCGGAGTGGATGACGCCCTCATTTACCTTCTCCACAGATCCTTATCTCATCTGGAAAAAGCTGGAAGCTATGTGCGGATCGTGTTTTATGATTTCTCCAGTGCTTTTAACACCATCCAGCCTGCACTGATGAGAGACAAGCTGAAGGACGCTGGAGTAGACCTTCACCTCTCAGCCTGGATCCTGGACTACCTCACCAGCAGACCACAGTTTGTGAGGATTAGGGACTGTCAGTCTGATACCGTGGTACCACAAGGAACAGTATTGGCACCCTTCCTTTTCACCCTCTACACTGCAGACTTCACCTGCAACACCTCAGACTGCTACCTCCAAAAGTTCTCTGATGACTCTGACGTCGTTGGTCTCATCTCTGATGGGGATGACAGAGTGTACAGAGAACTGAATCAGGACTTTGTGGACTGGTGCAATCTAAACCACCTCCTTATCAATGCAGCAAAGACTAAGGAGCTGGTGGTGGACTTCCGCAGGAGTAAGCATGTTGCCACGGTACCTGTGAATATTCAGGGGGTGGACATTGAGACTGTGGACTCCAACAGGTATCTTCGTTTCCAGGTTAACAATAAATTGGATTGTAAAGACACTGTTAACGCCCTTTATAAGAAGGGCCAGAAGAGACTGTTCCTGCTCAAGAGACTAAGGTCTTTTGGAGTGCAGGGTTCCCTCCTGAGGACTTTTTATGACTCTGTGGTGGCATCAGCCGCCGTCTTTGGTGTGGTATGTTGAAGTAGCAGCATCACAACAGCGGACAGGAAGAGGTTAAACAAGGTGATTGAAAAGGCCGGTGCTGTCCTGGGATGCTCACTTGAGCCAGTAGAGGTGGTGGGAGAGCTAAGCTCTCATCCATGTTGGAGACCTTGTCCCACCCCCTTCATGGGACATTAACATCACTGAGCAGCTCCTTCAGTGGCAGGCTGATTCATCCAAGCTGTGTGAAGGAGAGATTCAGAAGATCTTTTCTTCCTGCAGCCGTGAGACTTTATAATCAGCACTTTTAAGCAGTAAACAGTAACCACAACTCAGAGACTAGGAGGAAATTAATGCACTCTGTCACTTTGCATCGTTAATAATTGGAATTTTTAAAAATGTTTTTATGTTTTAACCTGTTAAGCTTCAACCCCAATTTTGAAAAATCCCCAGAAATGGCATACCCAAACTGAAACAGATACAGTTCATGAACCATTTGTTCTAAAAGCACAAGTATGATCTCATTTGAAAGCTGACACCTGGCAGTTGTTACAGTTATGTCTGTCTTGTGTCTGTATTCCTGAGTTTTCCCCCTGTCATTGTGTATTTGGTTCAGTCCTGTTCTCAGTTTTCCCGCTCCTCGTTAGTGTTCAGTTCATTCACCTGTGTTCAGTTCATTTGCCCCAGCTGTGCCTTGTTTCCCCATTCTGTTCTATGTGTATTTAAACCCGGTGTTCTCCCTCACTCCTTGTCGGTTCTCGTTCGTATGTACGTTTGTATATGGTGTGAATGTTTCCTGGATTCCTTGTTTGAGTTATATCAGTAAAGATTATTGAAATTGGATCTTTTGACTGTTGCCTCTTCATCTGCCTGCACAACACCCGTAACAGAAGAACCGACCATGAGGAAAAAGAGAGTTAGCATGAATGCAGAACGCTGGATTTCCCAGGATGGGCGATCACTGGAGGATTATGTGGAGGTCTATATTAACCTTTATCAGGACGTGAGATGGGATGAGGACTCCCTTAAACAGCAGTTCTTGGGCGGGATGGACGATATACTCGCCCAGATACTGCTATTAGAAGATCTTCATCTCCCCTTTGTCGAGTTCATCGACCGTACCCTGTGGGTCTGTGGGTCCTCCTTCACTGTCGGAGTCGTTAGCAGCCCAGAGCCCCCACCGCTGGCCTCATCCAGCACTGATTTAATAGACTTTTTCACTGAGCCAGAACTCTACGCCAACCTTGCCAAGCCCTCAACACCACTGGTCCCATCCAGCACAGAGCCCGTCGCCTGCCCGCCAGAGCCTGAGCCCGTCGCCTGCCCGCCAGAGCCTGAGCCCGTCGCCTGCCCGCCAGAGGCTGAGCCCGTCGCCTGCCCGCCAGAGCCTGAGCCCGTCGCCTGCCCGCCAGAGCCTGAGCCCGTCGCCTGCCCGCCAGAGCCTGAGCCCGTCGCCTGCCCGCCAGAGCCTGAGCCCGTCGCCTGCCCGCCAGAGCCTGAGCCCGTCGCCTGCCCGCCTGAGCCCGTCGCTGCCCGCCACATGCCTGAGCCCACCGTACGTGAGTACATTCAAGAGGACATTGCATGGATGGTGATGTCTGCGCGATTTTGGTGTGTGGGCTACACGCACATCAGTTCTGGCCTATGCTTCCAGCCCTACAGAGCCTTCTCCACTGGTCCCGTCCAACCCTACAAAGCCTTCTCCGCTGGTCCTGTCCAGTCCTCCCGAGCCTTCTCCGCTGGTCCCGTCCAGCCCTACAGAGCCTTCTCCGCTGGTCCTGTCCAGTCCTCCCGAGCCTTCTCCGCTGGTCTCGTCCAGCCCTACAGAGCCTTCTCCACTGGTCCCGTCCAGCCCTACAGAGCCTTCTCCGCTGGTCCCGTCCAGCCCTACAGAGCCTTCTCCACTGGTCCCGTCCAGCCCTACAGAGCCTTCTCCGCTGGTCCCGTCCAGCCCTACAGAGCCTTCTCTGCTGGTCCCATCCACTCCTTACAAGCCTGTCCTGATGCACGTCCCTGAACCTGGCACTCTCCCCAAGAAAATTTTGGGGGGGGATATAGGCCACCTGAAGGTGCGTCTCCGCCATGGCCGCCCGAAGGGGATTCTCCGCCATGGCCACCTGAAGGGGCGTCTCCACCCTGGCCACCCGAAGGGGCGCCTCCACCCTGGCCACCCGAAGGGGCGTCTCCACCCTGGCCACCTGAAGGGGCGTCTCCACCCTGGCCACCCGCACAACCTGCTCCGCCCTGGAGGCTTCCTGTTCCGGGAAAGCCACGCCCTCGTCAGCCTCCAGGGCGCCCACCCTCCCGCCCCTATTTGATGTTTATAAGGCGTGGGGACACGCCTTTTTGAGGAGGGGCGTAATGTTACAGTTATGTCTGTCTTGTGTCTGTATTCCTGAGTTTTCCCCCTGTCATTGTGTATTTGGTTCAGTCCTGTTCTCAGTTTTCCCGCTCCTCGTTAGTGTTCAGTTCATTCACCTGTGTTCAGTTCATTTGCCCCAGCTGTGCCTTGTTTCCCCATTCTGTTCTATGTGTATTTAAACCCGGTGTTCTCCCTCACTCCTTGTCGGTTCTCGTTCGTATGTACGTTTGTATATGGTGTGAATGTTTCCTGGATTCCTTGTTTGAGTTATATTAGTAAAGATTATTGAAATTGGATCTTTTGACTGCTGCCTCTTCATCTGCCTGCACCACACCCGTAACAGCAGTTTATTGCAAATGTAGAATTAATTATTGTCATAATGAAAAATAAATGTTATAAATAGCTTCAAAGTTTTGTCAAGTTATTAGAAATTTATTTTTATGAAATATTTTCATGAAAATAAAATTGAAGTTGGCCCTGTAGCAATCTAGAAATGCACTGCAGCTAAAGCCACATGTCTGACCATGTTATATTTAAAATCTGAAGATGATATGTCTAAAACTCTTTATTTAGTTAAATGTTTTGTTAAATGTTCAAACGACTCTAAAAAGCAAACTGATGTCTATTGTCATCTTCTAAGCATCTATTCAGTCTGTTGTCTCTATTGTTTATGTGGTATAGACGAGACTCATTCAGTCGCAGTCTCCCCTGCACACATTCACACCTCTCCAGCCTGGTTATTGCTCTAAATATGCTTTCTTTTGTCTGCATTATAATTACTAACGACTGGCTATTCACACTGTTTCAACCCCTGATCTCTTTTAGGGAAAGTTCTCACCTTACATTTGAAACTATATAAAATGACCTTCTTGAAAAAAGAAACATTTCAGCAAGCAGTCCTATTTAGAAATATTCATAAATATAACAGCTAGGTAGCAGGTGCACCAAGGGCTAGCTAGCATGTTAGCTTAGCACACCATCAATACACGACAATTTATGAGATTAAAACCATGTTTGTGCTCTAAAACTTACTTTATAGCACAAGTCGAGTGTTTTAAATAACCTTCTGTGCTCTGATTTGGCTTCAGATAAAAAAATCGGACAGAAAATATACTATTTTATAGTATTCTTCACGATGATAAAGTCTATATCGATTAGCATTACATTATAAATATAATCTATTATTATGAAAATACCTGACATGGCTCGAAGAACACAGGTAAACCAAATATCATTGCAATCATGTTTATTGTCTTCAAAACATCTTTATCTGCATGTTACAGCGATCTCTGTTAGTGTTTACGTCGTGATGGACTTCCTGAAATGTCACATGATATGATTCTTCTTCGTGTTCCATATATGGAGTCCATATGTGCACAGGGCGCCCTCAGGCTGCCAGTATGTATTGAAAACATAGTACATCAGAGTCTCCAGCGCTCATAATGATTAAATCGACGCATTTGGGTAGATATTCAATAAATATGATTCCTGTCTATATAAATCTGATGTAAACCTATGAGAATCTATCAATATTTCTCCAAATCTGTACACTTTTGAGCTAAAAGCCCTGATGGACGTTGTTTTGTCAAGCTCTGTCGTGACGATCTCACTGGAGTTTTTTTCTGAATGGGAGCGGCTGACGCTCATAATTCATATCAAAAGTATCGACTCATTTTTTGATTACATAACTCCAGACACAAATTAAGACATAACTATCACTATAAGATTCTCAGAATACAATAGTGGTCAAATACTAAACCTTCAGTCTTATATCTTTTTAATGATGTATAGTTTGTCAAGGTAATAACATTGAATCTGATAGTAACTTTGAACGATTTAAAAAAAAAAAAACGCTCAGAGCGCCCTCGCTCTGGCGAAGGTTAACAGTTAAAGTCTTGAGGAAAGTGTAACCGTTTCCCAAAGCCAAGGGTCAATAACCACACTCCGGAGGAGCCGACACCAAAGACACCAATCATGCAAGACAACAGGTAATTTAAAATCTCTTCTTTTTATTTATTAATTAATAGCACTTAAAACAGCATCGGAATGACTCCGGGTCCCCTTACTTCACTCCAGGGTGTCCCACATGGGCCTTCTGGCCAGAGGGAGGTCAAGAGGGTCTGTGACGGATGACAGCGGAAGGCAAGCAGCAGAGAATGGGCTTTTGGCTCGTAGCGTTGGCACAGCCGTGCACTCTCTTTCCTTGCAGGACGGCGGAGGCGGAACGCCGCTTCAGAGGACTAGATCTCTCCCGTCCACCGGAGGAAAACAGGTGGGTGACAGTAGCAAGCAAATCTTCCTCCCGATTACGGGGCAGCGGTTAGCAAGCTTTCTCGGTTCCTCAAACAGTAGCAGATCGGACGCAGCAGTCAGCAGACCCTCCTTCAGAGCAATGGTTTACAGGATCTCAGCTCGTAGAACGGCGGCAGATCAAACACAGCCGTCAACAGACTCTCCTTCAGAACAATGGTTCACAGGATCCCTAAGCTCGTAGAACGGCAGCAGATCGGACGCAGCAGTCAGCAGACTCTCCTTCAGAATAATGGTTCACAGGGTCTCTCAGTTCATAGAACGGCAGCAGGTCGGACGCAGCAGTCAGCAGACTCTCTATGCACACAGAACACAATCGTGAGTATGAAATCCAACCGCTACTAACCGGCTCTTTCTTCTCTCAGGGCAGACAGTGAGGGCGCGGCAGTCTCCAGGAAAAGAATCATCAGACCAGGTGAAGTGGCTGGGCTTTTCCTGTTCTTTTAGAATGAATGATCACAAAGTAATATCCCATAATCTCGATTGCGGCTCTTCTCACCAGCACACCAGGCCGAGCTTCTCCTTTCTCCAATGTAGCATCAGGTGGTTGAGAACCTGGACACAACTTTACAATCGCCAGATCAGATTAAATTCTTGATGTCCCACTGGTTAGGCTTCCCCGAACAAAGATTATAGAGTGATGGTAATGATTGGGTCTCCCACACTCGTGCATGCATCAATACTATAACTCTTTACACATGCTCACTTCACACACTGCAATGTCACATCACCTCTCGTGAACAACAGGCCTTCACTCCATCTTTGCAGGGTCAGACAATCCACAGATGGCTTTTCACACGGGGGTATCAGGTTTCAAGAGCGATCCTATAAAGCCCAGTTCGTTCCTTGGTCTACTGAGGCTCACAACGAGAGAAACAACACACACTGCCAGCCAGCGCAAGTCAGTATTCAGAATGTTCTTGGTAAATCTTCACACCATCACCCTTTAGTACATTGATGAAAAGTGTACTTAACTTCTCTCCTTGATAACAGCATGGATCTTTAGCGCTGCCCTTAATCACTCTGTTCTCTCAGTTCCATATGCCAGTCACTCACTCGTCTTCAATGTGTAAACATCCCCACACTTGTATTCGCTGCGGTTGCTGCTTTCTGCTGTCCACAGACAAGAACACCAAGGGGAACCCAACGTAAAAACACAAGCACCAAGAACCCAAAACCTATGTCTTCAAACTTCTCCTTATAATGCCTCTTCCCGTATGTGCTCACCGATAACGACCTGATTGGTGTCCACAGCTGGCGCTCGTCAACGCCGGCGGCCATGACAGGTCACTGGAACCGGCCCGGTGTTACACCGGGAGTCGCTCCCCCGTGCAACAAATCCTGGTTTTATGGTTCCTATTTGTCTCACCCGGTGACAAAAGCACTTTAATTTTAGTATTGTATAATTTATTTTGAATTTTGATATTGTTAGTATTATGTTTGTCATCACTTTACCTTATTACATACTATCCACTTTCTGCTGTAATATTCAAATTTCTCACCTGTGAGACAAATAAAGGCTGATCTAATCTAATCTCTAAACGTTCATTGGTAAAGAGGCTGGCTGTTCACAGAGCTCTGTGTCCAAGCACATTAATAGAGAGGCAAAGGGAAGGAAAAGATGTGGTAGAAAAAAGTGTACAAGCAATCAGAGCATATGAGCGGAGTGGAGCGGTGAGAATCTCAGCTCCTCGCTCACGGAACTGTTCACCCCTCCACTCCGCCACTCAAAGCCACATCAGGCCCATTATCGCTCAGCGCTCAACACAGTTTGCTTCGCGCTCCACTCATATCGCCCCCCGCTCGCTCCAAAAAAGGAAACAAATCTACATGTACTTCACTTTTAGCTTAGACCACAGGCTTTCCTCCCAAAGAACTAAAGAGCAATAACAACATTTTCCAAATAGAAATGTTTTATTTCAAATTAGAAATTATGCCTAGCCTATGTAAGAAGGAATATAGCCTATACAAAAAGTCCTGTAAAATTAAACGAATAAATTGACCTAATAATATGAATAAAAATTATATAAACAAAAATATACATAAAAATTTTAAATTAACTATTAGGCCAGAATTTTGATAACTGAATTTTTGCGCAGCTACTGTTCGGACGCTCTTGCTTACTGCTCCGCGCTTTGCTCTATCGCTTTTATTTTTTTATTGCTCTATCGTGTTTATATTTTCATATTTTATTTCCTTTTATCACCTAATTTTAACTTCAGCAAATCAGCACAGTGCTCAAACGCTTGATTACTAGAAAAAAGCGGAATACTTTTCTCCGACCAGCCTCCCACTGAAAAGCTTACATTCCGGGGAAGAGAAAACACAACTGCCTACATTCATAAGGATAAGAGAAAATGCCTCTTCTGGAATCTACTTGCTGCACTAACTGCCAGAGACTTTTACAAAGGATTGCAGTTCTTGAAACAAAGTTACTTATGGGACCACCAAACCAGACGGAACACACAACAGAGCTTCATCATGGACGCCCTCAGCATACAGCCGGTGAGTCCCATGAATCTAGTGCTCCAATACAGGCCATACTTAGTGTAGAGAAACAAGCCGATTGACTTACAAATCGATGGCACAAACAGGGAGCGAGACCCAAAGGCACTCGAGACATCAGATTGTCACGAGCATCACACATTGCCGCAGTAGCATCCTCTACCCCAGATACGGCTCTGACAAGGATTGCAAACACTGGTCTCCTACCACCGCCTATACATCTTGAGAACAGATTTGCAGTATTAATGAATGAGGAATCCCTGAATGTGATGAATGTGATCGAACACAGACTGAATCAGCCAGTAGCTAACACTGCTAACGGGCGCTCAAGGTCGAGCAGACAGCGGCACTCAGCTCAGAGCGCAGCCGAGCCCAGGACTCTGATAGTGGGTGACTCTATAATCAGAAACATTAGTAGCAGGGACACAACTACATGCTGCCTTCCACAAGCAACAACTTCTGATGTAAACAGGGAACTTCAGAACATTCTGATGAAACATAAGACTGCAAATCGACTCATTATTCATGTGGGGAAGAATGATATTCATAATGGGCAGTCAGAACTCCTTAAGAAGGATTTCAATGAACTTTTTGAAACACTTAAAAGACTGAAAGTTCAGACATTCATCAGTGGACCACTCCCAGCAAGAGGAACAAACAGGTTTTCACGGTTGCTTGGGCTTAACACATGGCTGCAAAAAACCTGCAATATAAAAGGAGTGAACTTCATTGACAACTTCAATCTTTTCTGGAGTCAGAGGCAACTGTTTCAACAGGATGGGCTCCACCCAAACAAACTAAAGGACAATATCTTCTTCTCAATCCATCATCCTTCTGCAGTGTGTGCCAATCCACTCAACCTGAATGGCACACACACACCTGGACACAGTATTAATGACCACAGGACTTCACTTCTGCACCTGAATGGACATGCGGTTGACACATCACACAAGGACTATGATAACACCACTCAGCCACAACAACCTCTGCTCACGCACACAATCTCAGCTGAGCCCTGCCCACAGAGCTCACCACAGACAGACTGTGACATACTAGAACTGCTAGAAGATTCAGCACCCAAGGACGACTTTCTGGAAAACAGCCAGGAAATTCAGGACAGCATATTACAGCCTCCGATTACACCAGAGCAACAGCAAACACCAGACACGCTATCTCTCTCTCCAGCATCTCCACTTCTGTGCTTCTCAGAGAAAATGGAACAACTGGTGTATGCTGGAACCAGATTATCCCACTCTTTTGCTGCAAGCCCCCAGATGTCAACCAAAAAACGGCAGGCCCCACAACCACCAAAGCCTGCGGGCCCAGCTCGCCCTCCCCCTCCTCCTCCTCCTGTGAGAGCTCTTCGGCCTCTGCCACAGCGCCAGGGCTCACACCCTCCTCCAGCGGCTCGCAGTGAACCAAAAACAACTGATACCAGCTCTCAGTGATATGCGTCGGGTCCCCGCTATGATAACAGTAACTTTCTTAAATGTTTACAAAACAAGCGGGAACCCAGTGTGCCTGAATCTTTCTCTATTGCTGTTCAATTACATGATAGAAAGTCTAAGGCCTTCAAAAGCCGTACAGCAAACCCATCTAATCTGGTGCCTATTACACGCCAAACTAAGATCGCTGTGGGGACAAAAAGTAAGACTGTTAAGTTAGCACTTTTAAACATCCGCTCACTTAAAAATAAATCACTTCTAGTCAACGACTGTTACAGTTATGTCTGTCCTGTGTCTGTATTCTTGAGTTTTCCCCCCGTCATTGTGTATTTGGTTTAGTCCTGTGTTCCAGTTTTCCCGCTCCTCGTTTGTATTCAGTTCCTTCACCTGTTTACCTGTCATTATCAGTTCATTTGCCCCAGCTGTGCCTTGTTTCCCCATTCTGTTCTATGTGTATTTAAACCCTGTGTTCTCCCTCACTCCTGGTCGGTTATTGTTGATGTTAGGTGCGTTTGTGTTAGGTGTGTTTGTATCCTCTGCCCGTCTGCCTGCCTGAACCTGTTTGTTGTTTTGTTTACTTAAGTAAAGTATATTGTTTTTGGAAATCCTGATCTCCTCTTCTTCTCCTGCATACACCAACCAAGACAGAATAACCGACCTTTACAGCAGCATTATGGGCATCTTCCTCTACCCTCAAGATCCCACCGACCTACTCCTCAGCCTCTCCCAGAATCACCGTCCGATTGAGACCTACATCGAGGAATTCCTCCACCTTGCCCATTAGGTGTCCTGGAAAGAGGCAGCCCTCAAGCACTCCTTCTGGATGGGTCTGGACGATCCACTCTTTGGGCAATTTCCAGCTACTGCCACCACATGTTCCCTGAGGGAATACATCGACAACATCCTGTGGGTGAGTGGGTCGTCCTACACCGTTGATGTAATCCCAGATCTCCCTTCTGTCCCTGTCTCCCCACTGTGTCCAGTGTCTCGTTCTGCCGAGACCGTCATGCCCGCCGTGCCAGTCGGAATTTTGGTAGAGCTGAAAGAGGAAGACTGGCTTATAGACTGGGACACAGAGCTCCACGCCAGCCCTGCCAAGCCCTCATCACCACTGCTCCCATCCAGCAGCCCTGCCGAGCCTGAGCTCCGCTGCAGCCCTGCCGAGCCTGAGCTCCCCTGCAGCCCTGCCGAGCCTGAGCTCCCCTGCAGCCCTGCCGAGCCTGAGCTCCCCTGCAGCCCTGCCGAGCCTGAGCTCCGCTGCAGCCCTGCCGAGCCTGAGCTCCCCTGCAGCCCTGCCGAGCCTGAGCTCCCCTGCAGCCCTGCCGAGCCTGAGCTCCCCTGCAGCCCTGCCGAGCCTGAGCTCCCCTGCAGCCCTGCCGAGCCTGAGCTCCCCTGCAGCCCTGCCGAGCCTGAGCTCCCCTGCAGCCCGCCAGAGCCTGAGCTCCCCTGCAGCCCGCCAGAGCCTGAGCTCCCCTGCAGCCCGCCAGAGCCTGAGCCCGTCGCCTGCCCGCCAGAGCCTGAGCCCGTCGCCTGCCCGCCAGAGCCTGAGCCCGTCGCCTGCCCGCCAGAGCCTGAGCCCGTCGCCTGCCCGCCAGAGCCTGAGCCCGTCGCCTGCCCGCCAGAGCCTGAGCCCGTCGCCTGCCCGCCAGAGCCTGAGCCCGTCGCCTGCCCGCCAGAGCCTGAGCCCGTCGCCTGCCCGCCAGAGCCTGAGCCCGTCGCCTGCCCGCCAGAGCCTGAGCCCGTCGCCTGCCCGCCAGAGCCTGAGCCCGTCGCCTGCCCGCCAGAGCCTGAGCCCGTCGCCTGCCCGCCAGAGCCTGAGCCCGTCGCCTGCCCGCCAGAGCCTGAGCCCGTCGCCTGCCCGCCAGAGCCTGAGCCCGTCGCCTGCCCGCCAGAGCCTGAGCCCGTCGCCTGCCCGCCAGAGCCGCCTTCTCCGCTGGTCCCGTCCAGCCCTCCCAAACCTGTCACTCTCCCCAAGAAAATTTTGGGGGGGGGGATATAGGACCCCACCCTGGCCACCCGAAGGGGCGTCTCCACCCTGGCCACCCGAAGGGGCGTCTCCACCCTGGCCACCCGAAGGGGCGTCTCCACCCTGGCCACCCGAAGGGGCGTCTCCACCCTGGCCACCCGAAGGGGCGTCTTCACCCTGGCTACCAGCACGGCCTGCCCCGCCCTGGAGGCTTTCTGTTCCAGGAAAGCTACGCCCTCGTCAGCCTCCCGCCCCTATTTGATGTTTATACGGCGTGGGGACACGCCTTTTCGAGGAGGGGCGTAATGTTACAGTTATGTCTGTCCTGTGTCTGTATTCTTGAGTTTTCCCCCCGTCATTGTGTATTTGGTTTAGTCCTGTGTTCCAGTTTTCCCGCTCCTCGTTTGTATTCAGTTCCTTCACCTGTTTACCTGTCATTATCAGTTCATTTGCCCCAGCTGTGCCTTGTTTCCCCATTCTGTTCTATGTGTATTTAAACCCTGTGTTCTCCCTCACTCCTGGTCGGTTATTGTTGATGTTAGGTGCGTTTGTGTTAGGTGTGTTTGTATCCTCTGCCCGTCTGCCTGCCTGAACCTGTTTGTTGTTTTGTTTACTTAAGTAAAGTATATTGTTTTTGGAAATCCTGATCTCCTCTTCTCCTGCATACACCAACCGTGACAGAGACTTAATAACCACATACAACCTGGACTTTATGCTTCTAAATGAAACTTGGCTAGAAGACAGCTGCAGTGCAACAGTCCTCAATGAAACATCCCCTCCTAACTTTACTTTTATGAGTGTTTGCAGAGCGGGTAAGAGAGGCGGGGGCTTAGCTGCTCTTTTTAAAGATGTCTATCAATGTAAGCAAATATCATTTGGGAATTACCCGTCTTTTGAATATCTGGGTATTGTGTTAAAAGGTGCTCCACGTATTTTACTTATCATTGTTTACAGGCCTCCAAAATACTCTCCAGCCTTCGCTGAGGACTTTACAGAACTGTTATCAACAATTTCCTCTGAGTTTGACTGTTTTGCCATTGCTGGAGATTTTAACATTCACATAGATAATGCAGAAACCAATATGGCAAAAGAAATCAAAACTGTTTTAAAAACTTTTGATCTGACTCAGCATGTACATGGACCCACACACAATCGTGGACACACTCTAGATCTACTTATCAGTAAGGGTCTAAACCTCTCATCGATTGTTATTAAGGATGTAGCACTGTCTGATCATTTCTGTATTTTCTTTGATATTTTGATCTCTCCTGCCATTGAAGCTAGATCTGTGTCTGTCAAGAAGAGATGCTTAAATGAGAACACTAGTGTGCTATTTATGAAGGCTATATCTTTAAAACCAAGCATATCTGCTGACTCTGTTGATTTTCTCCTTGAATCTTTTAACTCAAAAATTAAAAGTATAATTGATCATATTGCTCCTGTGAAAGTCAGGAAGAATAGTGGTAGACAAAAAGCACCTTGGAGAAACTCAACAGCAGTGCAAAACATGAAAAGACAATGCAGAAGAGCAGAGCGCATGTGGCGGAAGACAAAACTTGTAGTCCATTATAACTATATCTACAAAGACAGCATCCATGCTTTTAATATGGAACTAGGCAAAGCTAGACAGACTTTCTTCTCAAATATTATAAACAGCAACTTAAACAACACATGCACTCTTTTTGCTACTGTAGAGAGACTGACAAACCCACCAAGCCAGATTCCCAGTGAAATGCTCTCAGACAGCAAGTGCAGTGAGTTTGCCTCTTTCTTCTCTGAGAAAATCAATAATATTAGAAAGGTGATCAGCTCATCCTTGAGTTGCGCTGGGGTCAAACAGATCAGACCACTACCTGAGAAAGTAGTTACTATGTCTGTTTTCGAAGAAATTGATGGCAAAATTTTGGAAGAAACCGTACAGCACCTTAAAACATCAACCTGCGCCCTTGACGCACTTCCCACATCTTTTTTCAAAAGTGTGTTAAACAGCTTAGAAGCGGATCTACTAGAAGTGGTAAATGCCTCACTTTTCTCTGGGAGTTTTCCAAACTCCCTGAAAACTGCAGTTGTCAAGCCCCTCCTGAAAAAGAGCAATCTTGATAAGACCATATTAAGCAATTATAGACCGATCTCAAATCTTCCTTTTATAGGCAAGATCATTGAAAAAGTTGTCTTCAATCAGCTGAACAAATTCTTAAGCCTGAATGGTTACTTTGACAATTTTCAATCTGGTTTCCGATCGCATCACAGCACAGAGACAGCGCTCATAAAGATAATAAACGATATTCGCTTAAATACTGATACAGGCAAATTATCAGTGCTGGTACTACTCGACCTCAGTGCTGCATTTGACACTGTCGATCACAACATACTTCTTGACAGGCTGGAAAACTGGGTGGGGCTTTCTGGGATAGTCCTAAAATGGTTCAGGTCTTACTTAGAAGGGAGAGGTTATTATGTGAGTATAGGAGACCATAAGTCTGAGTGGACATCCATGACATGCGGAGTCCCCCAGGGCTCAATTCTTGCGCCACTCCTATTCAACCTGTATATGCTCCCAATGAGCCAAATAATGAGAAAGAACCGAATCTCTTACCACAGCTATGCAGACGACACACAGCTCTACTTAGCCCTATCGCCTAACGATTACAGCCCCATTGACTCCCTGTGCCAATGCATTGATGAAGTAAATGGTTGGATGTGCCAAAACTTTCTTCAGTTAAACAAAGACAAAACTGAAGTCATTGCGTTTGGAAACAAAGATGAAGTTCTCAAGGTGAATGCATACCTTCACTCTAGAGGTCTAACAACTAAAAATCAAGTCAGGAATCTTGGTGTGTCTCTAGACTCAGACCTTAGTTTCAGTAATCATGTCAAAGCAATTACTAAATCAGCATACTATCATCTGAAAAATATTGCAAGAATTAGATGCTTTGTTTCCAGTCAAGACTTAGAGAAACTTGTGCATGCTTTCATCACCAGCAGGGTGGATTATTGTAATGGACTCCTCACTGGCCTTCCTAAAAAGACCATAAGACAGTTGCAGCTCATACAGAACGCTGCTGCCAGGATTCTGAGCAGAACCAGAAAATATGAACATATCACACCAGTCCTCAGGTCTTTACACTGGCTCCCAGTTACATTTAGGATTGATTTTAAAGTATTATTATTGGTATATAAATCATTCAATGGGCTAGGACCTCAATACATTGCAGATATGCTCACTGAATATAAACCCAACAGATCACTCAGATCATTAGGATCACATCAGTTAGAAATACCAAGGGTTCACTCTAAGCAAGGAGAGTCTGCTTTTAGCTACTATGCCAGCCGCAGCTGGAACCAGCTTCCAGAAGAGATCAGATGTGCTCCTACAGTAGTCACATTCAAATCCAGACTCAAAACACATCTGTTTAGCTATGCTTTTACTGAATGAGCACTGTGCCACTGTTCGTCCGACTGTTTTTACTGTACTTTATTTTATTTTTTATTCTAAACTGTTTTAATTATTCTTATTTGTTTTGATTATTTTATTTTCTCCTATCTAAAGCACTTTGAATTACCATTGTGTATGAAATGTGCTATATAAATAAATTTGCCTTGCCTTGCCTTGCCTTGCCTTGCAACGCGCACGATTAAAATTTAAATTGGCTTATAGCCTATCCATTGTACACACAAACTGCTGTAAAATTAAATGAATAAATGGGCCTAATAATATAAATAAAAATTATATAAACAAAAATGTAAAAAAATATAGGCCTACATAAACATTTTAAAAGAGAATTAACTATTAGGCCAACATTTTGATAACTAAACTTTTGCACAGCGCGCACAATTAAAATTAAAATATGCTTATATCAATTGTACAAAAACATTGCTGTAAAATTAAACGAATCAATGGGCCTAATTATATAAATAAAAATATACAGGCTATAGGCCTACTGTAGGCTACATCAACGTTTTAAAAGTATGCTAAATGAACTATTAGGCCAAAATTCGTATAACTGAACTTTTGCGCAGAGTGCACGTGGATTACAATTTAAATGGCTTATGTTGTCAAACTTAAAAAAAAAGAAAGAAAGAAAATAAATTGCTTTCCTTATCCACAGTTCTTTTGAGTTCACCTTTAAGAACACAAGTTTGGACAATGTCTGAGGCTTCAGACTCATGCGGTGGTTGCGGAGAAAATCATTTCTGCGCTCGCAGACCCGCTTGGGATGCTGAACACAATGCGAGCTTCTTTAGCCAGGCGGGGAAAAGAAAAAGCGAAATTGGAGCGGGAAATAGGGCGACGCTCCGGCCTTTTAAAAATGCCGCTCTGCGCTCTGTCCAAGATCCGCCTGCTCGCGCTCCCCGCTCGCTCCCGCTCCACTCCGTTCACATGCTCTGCAAGCAATAGGGATAACCGCACCCTGGAGAGGATTGTGAAACAAAACCCATTCAAAAATGTGGGGGAAATTCACAAAGAGTGGACTGTAGTCAGTGCTTCAAGAACCACCACACACAGACGTATGCAAGACATGGGTTTCAGCTGTCGCATGCCTTGTCAAGCCACTCTTGAACAAGACACAGCGTCAGAAGCGTCTCGCCTGGGCTAAAGACAAAAAGGACTAGACTGCAGCTGAGTGGTCCAAAGTTATGTTCTCTGATGAAAGTAAATTTTGCATTTCCTTTGGAAATCAAGGTCCAAGAGACTGGAGGAAGAGAGAAGCACAGAATCCACGTTGCTTGAAGTCCAGTGTAAAGTTTCCACAGTCAGTGATGGTCTGGGGTGCCATGTTATCTGCTGGTGTTGGTCCACTGTGTTTTCTGAGGTCCAAGGTCAACGCAGCCGTCTACCAGGAAGTTTTAGAGCACTTCATGCTTCCTGCTGCTGACCAACTTTATGGAGATGCAGATTTCATTTTCCAACAGGACTTGGCACCTGCACACAGTGCCAAAGCTACCAGTACCTGGTTTAAGGACCATGGTATCCCTGTTCCCAATTGGCCAGCAAACTCACCTGACCTAAACCCTATAGAAAATCTATGGGGTATTGTGAAGAGGAAGATGCAATACGATAATAAACATTTTAAATAAATCAGTCTGTGTGTAATGAATGAATAAAATATCCAAATTTCACTTTTTGAATGGAATTATTGAAATAAATCTACTTTTTGATGATATTCTAATTACAGGGGTGATAGTAGAAAAAAATCCTGAGCCTGAACTTTTTTCCCTGGGACAGATGCGTAAGGGAGAGTTTATCCTCCGCTAATTTCTGACACACAGTGACGAGTTGTCATATATTTTTGTCATTATTTTTTGAGAATGCAAGACACACACAAACACATGCCTATCTTCATAATTTTAGTTTTGACTTCTAAAGTTTTTTGAATTCGACCCAAATCCTAAATTTCACTTGCACTGCACTGCAATATATTTTATTCATGATTAATAGGCTATTGCATTGCAAGATAATGTGTGCTGGTCAACTAGTCTAAAATTAAGAAACCCCTAGAAAACAGTAAAAATAATAATAATAATAAAAAAATAGATGTGTACATTTAAGATAGTTCTACTTAATTTATTATTCCAATATCCAAATATGATACTTGATAAAAAGAAAGAAAAAAGGGATTTTTTTTGTGACGTGCTGTCACAAAATTTGCATTTGAACATTGCACATTTTAAACAGGACACGCATTAGCTGAATAAACGTTAGCCAATACAATCATACTTATATAAAATAGTTGACAATGATTAGACAGGAGTCCTGTCACAGGACCAATAATAGAAAAACGAATCACTTATTCTAAAAAGAATATCAAGTATAAGTTGTTAGACGAATCTGACATAGGGCTGTGTTAATAGTAAAATGTACGTCATTTAACGAATTTTAAAAACACGGATGGATAATAAAAATGCTTTCTAACATTTTGTCAGGAAAAAAACACAACCAAGAACAAAATTTAAACTTAGCCCGTCAATTTTCATTTTACCTTCTGTGCGCGTGGGTCTGTGTTTGTGAGAGAGAGCTTGCGCAGCACTGATACAACGGTACGTTTTAATCCATAAGTAACTAACGTGCTTTTCATACAAAATAATTCTGTAACATAATTAGGTACTTTAGATATTATTAACACAATAACGTAACACATGCAGGCTACGTTTCTCAACACTGAGAATGAATAAATAAACGCCTGTTTGCAGACTCGCGCTTAACTTAATCCACAAATCACAGCACTTTCATAATCACTAGCCATAGCGATTTCAATTTTATTTAGATGTATTGTTAATCAATTCTTAAGCATTTTATAATTTGCATGGCTGAATGATGTTTTCCTCTTATCTAGATGACCATGAATGACGGAGTATTTTAAAATAATCCATGCGATCACTCCCGTGTGATCATCGAATCCAGATTAAGTTACCTCAATACAATACTTCAACTTTCCACATCCACCCCAGCCCTTACCTTCAGGAGTCAGAAGTACCATGACTACTGTAGCCTACTGTCCTCGCGTATGAACCGTCTATGGTATGAACTCGGCGGGTCGCGGGAGTGGAAGGGGGATCGAGCGGGAGTCTTTATTGCTGTCGATTTTCAGTCTCTTTTTAATGATAGGCCTTACGCATGAACCCAGCGCTATGATTGGTCGAACGCCGCTTCTTTAGCTGTTGCTTGATTTGAGGACAGCGCGTGCACAGAGGCGTCACCAGGTTTTTGCGTAGATTGACAAATCGCACCAGCGTAGCCTACTTTGAGGTCAAAATCATGGTCAAAATGCGTGCCCGCTACGCAAAATGCGTACATGTTGGCAGGTCTGCGGCTGAAGTAGACTGGTGTGGTTTAGTGAAAGGCAATCGCCTCTCAGATCTTGGGAATTGTCAGATACGCGAACCTGATTTTTTTTTTTTTCGCAGACACGTCTGTACGCCGGAAATCCGGCGTGGCGCCGGAGCGCTATCAGGCCTGTAATTATATGACCAGCACCTGTGTGTGTGTGTGTGTGTGTGTGTGTGTGTGTGTGTGTGTGTGTGTGTGTGTGTGTGTGTGTGTGTGTGTGTGTGTGTGTGTGTATACACTCACCTAAAGGATTATTAGGAACACCATACTAATACTGTGTTTGACCCCCTTTCGCCTTCAGAACTGCCTTAATTCTACGTGGCATTGATTCAACAAGGTGCTGAAAGCATTCTTTAGAAATGTTGGCCCATATTGATAGGATAGCATCTTGCAGTTGATGGAGATTTGTGGATGCACATCCAGGGCACGAAGCTCCCGTTCCACCACATCCCAAAGATGCTCTATTGGGTTGAGATCTGGTGACTGTGGGGGCCATTTTAGTACAGTGAACTCATTCTCATGTTCAAGAAACCAATTTGAAATGATTCGAGCTTTGTGAAATAGTGCATTATCCTGCTGGAAGTAGCCATCAGAGTATGGGTACATGGTGGCCATAAAGGGATGGACATGGTCAGAAACAATGCTCAGGTAGGCCGTGGCATTTAAACGATGCCCAATTGGCACTAAGGGGCCTAAAGTGTGCTAAGAAAACATCCCCCACACCATTACACCACCACCACCAGCCTGCACAGTGGTAACAAGGCATGATGGATCCATGTTCTCATTCTGTTTATGCCAAATTCTGACTCTACCATCTGAATGTCTCAACAGAAATCGAGACTCATCAGACCAGGCAACATTTTTCCAGTCTTCAACTGTCCAATTTTGGTGAGCTCTTGCAAATTGTAGCCTCTTTTTCCTATTTGTAGTGGAGATGAGTGGTACCCGGTGGGGTCTTCTGCTGTTGTAGCCCATCCGCCTCAAGGTTGTGCGTGTTGTGGCTTCACAAATGCTTTGCTGCATACCTCGGTTGTAACGAGTGGTTATTTCAGTCAAAGTTGCTCTTCTATCAGCTTGAATCAGTCGGCCCATTCTCCTCTGACCTCTAGCATCAACAAGGCATGTTCGCCCACAGGACTGCCGCATACTGGATGTGTTTCCCTTTTCACACCATTCTTTGTAAACCCTAGAAATGGTTGTGCGTGAAAATCCCAGTAACTGAGCAGATTGTGAAATACTCAGACCGGCCCGTCTGGCACCAACAACCATGCCACGCTCAAAATTGCTTAAATCACCTTTCTTTCCCATTCTGACATTTTTTTTTTTTACTTATTTATTTATTTGGAGAAACAGGGACAGCGTACAATAGACATTAACCTCAAAGGGGAAGATGCATTATACCGGGTTTTAGCTCAAGAGCTAATTTTCACCCGTAGTCCCTGGGCAGGCTGATGTTAAGCTAAAATACATCAAAAACATACTTAAATAATAAGATTTGCAATGACAAAATAAAAATGTACAAAAGGAGATGTTCACACCTTTCATATACAGACCTTAGAGCACACACTCATATACACACATACATACATCTGGTCACATATGAGAACAAAATTGATTTAATAAAAGCCATTTCTTTGCCTGGCGTGTGAACGTGTAAAAACTTGTGCTTTTAAACAACTCTGTAGGTAACATATTCCACTGACGAGCGGCCACACCAAAAAAAGCAGAGTTTCCAAATGCTGTCCTGCGTTTAGGGATCCTGCATTCCCCTCGCACTGTAGATCTAGTGGCTCGAGTTGTTGTTTCAGAGCCCAAAGAGATAAATTCTTTTAGAGGAGGAGCAGTGTTGTCATAAAGGATCTTATACATCAAACACAGATTGGTATGAATTATCAAATTTTCAAAATTTTCAAAATTGGTATTTTACAAGAATATGACAGTGATGAAATCGTCTGCTTTTCTGATCGTGAATCTTTAGAGAGGTTTTATATAATGACTCAAGTGGCTTGAGGGCAGTTTTAGTAGCCTGTGACCAACTTGTCATACAATATCGACAATGAGAAACTATCATTGCATTCAGATAGACTCCTGAGGCCTCAATTTTAAGGGAATTTCGAATGTATCTGAATTGTGCCATATTAAATTTTATTGTATTTGCTAACTTTTTTAATATGTTTTTTAAAGCCTAAGTTTGGTTCCAATATGACACCTAAATATTTGACCTGTTCTTGATTTGAAATTATTTGTCCTTCAATTAAAATATTAGGGTAGATTTGTATTTTAGAACGATTTCTGAAAAACATTGAAACAGTCTTATCTAAATTTAGAGTGAGGCATGTGTTTTTCAGCCACAAAGAAACTTTCTTAAGCTCTTTGGTCAGTTTTTGAGCGACTTCTTCCGCAGTTTTACCATGTGCATATAGCACCGTATCATCAGCATACATGATGATTTTACTCTTACACACAGTTGGTAGATCATTTATGTAAAGGGTAAAAAGCAGGGGGCCCAGAATGGAACCTTGTGGCACTCCCATGCTACAAGATCTTAATGGTGATTTTTTGTTGTCAACCACAACGCATTGTTGTCTGTCATTAAGGTAAGACTGAATCCATGCTATTGTATTTGTGTCAAAAGAAAAAAAATCAGATAGTTTGCTGATGAGAAGCTGATGATTAACTGTGTCAAAGGCCTTTCTCAAGTCCAGAAAGACCGCCCCTACCACACCTCCACCATAAAGACTTGATTTAATATCTTCTATCAAGTAGCAGCACGCAGACTCTGTGGAGTATCTTTTCCTGAACCCAAACTGGCAAGGATGTAATGCATCAGTGTGGTCGAGATGCTCTACTAGTTGTTCTGCCACCACCTTCTCAAAGATCTTAGAGATGGCTGGCAGAATGCTAATAGGTCGATAGTTTGACACACAGAGCTTGTCTCCTGACTTGAAAATCGGCTTGACTACTGCTTTTTTTAACGCCAAAGGAAAATGGTTTTCCTTTATAGATTGATTCACAGCTATTGTTAATACAGGAGTTAGAATAGTTATATGTTCTTTTAAAAGTGATGTATCAAGTCCAAACATATCCTTTGCTTTACTATTTTTTAAATTTGATATTATTTTGGAAATTTTGTCTTCATCTATATTCTGCAACCTACAGTGAGACGCATTACCATCCCCATGATCATATCCGCAGCAGTTCACTTCAGGAAAAGTCTCCGCGAGATCTAATACAGAATCCAAGAAATAATCATTGTAATGTTTAGCCAAACATTCAGTTTGGAGTTCAGGAGATTGTCTTGACCAGGACCACACCCCTAAATGCATTGAAGCAACTGCCATGTGATTGGTTGATTAGATAATTGCATTAATGAGAAATTGAACAGGTGCTCCTAATAATCCTTTAGATGATGTGTATATATACAGTTATATATATATATATATATATATATATATATATATATATATATATATATATATATATATATATATATATATATATATATATATATAATATATATATAGATATAGATTGGTGTGCCAAGAGTGACATTAGTCTTCAGTTAAGTAAGAGTCTTGTGACAAATTATAATAGGACATTATAGCCATAAAAAAAATCATAGTACTTGGATACTTAAGTACATTTGAAGGCAAATACTTTTGTAATTTTACTCAAGTAAATGTTTAAAGGCAGCACTTCTACTTTTACTTGAGTAATATTTAACCTTGAGTATCTTTACTTTAACTAAAGTACATGGTATGTGTACTTCGTCCACCACTGGTTTTTAGGAATAAAATGTTGTAAAAATCAGGTGAATGATATATGAACAACCCCCTCAGTAAAAACCTTTAGAATACAGACAGGAATAAAACTGTAAAGTTTGGTGAGTGTAAAGCTGCAGACATGGAGATTTCTGACTGAGGGTTATTTTAGTTAACTGAAACTGAAATTAAAACCCCCCACACACACACACTTTCCCCTGGTCTCCCCCACAATCCAAAGACAGCAACATTTCTCATTTCAGTGTGATTGGTGCAATGGTCTCATGTCCAGAAAAATAGACCAAAAGCTACAAGTTAGAGAGTTAAGAAATACTTTACTTACGGTGGAGGGAGAGCCCTTTACCAGGGTCTTTCATGACCTTCTGTCCTCAATAAGGTCTAAACTACCCAAGTCTGGGATCTTGATTAATGCAAATTCCAATTGTTAGTTTGTGCCTCCATTTGGAGGATGTTTTATCTTGTTCTGAGTATTTAAAGAAATGTTGTAAAAGGCTCAGGGTGATTCTGTATCTGATCAGCCCGTAATGTTGAAGCTCTTCTATACACTCAGCATTATGTATCTTTCAGATCTCAGGTATGCATATTTTACTCTTTATTTCTGAGCATTTTGTATTGTTTTGCATTGATTATCTTTGACTTAATTATGTAATTGGCATTATAGATTTACCTGAGATTATTGAATCTAGTAGATTATGTTGTATCCATGTTTCCGCAAATCTGTGTCCAGGGTTGAGTCTTACTCAGGGTATCTGCACATTTTTTAACAGCAAATTTAATGACTTTTAAGACCTTTTTAAGTCCTCTAAAAGGCAAATTTAAGACTTTACCACGACAAAAAAAACAGGAAAATGTTCAACACGACAGTGTTAATTTTGGCAGCCATTTTTGTTTTAGTCTTAGTCTTCAGATGAAAATGCTTATTATTGGTCTTATTGGTCACATAAGTAATTTTGTCTTTCATAGTTTTAGTTGACAAAGTCAAACTTCAGTTACCGACATTAATTTTGGTAGCTATTTTATATGTAGTCTTTAGACAAAAAATGACATTATAATTTTTTGCTTTAGGCCAATTCAACTAAGCTTATGAGGTATTTGAATCCAGGTAACAGGCTGTATTGACAATGCACTATTTAGCAGTAGCACTTGTGCAATTCTACATATCCCTGTTCCTTAGTTCAGTGGTTCTCCAATCTTTTAGAGTGCCGAAACGCCTCTTGCACTCATACTGCAGTCACACCTTTTCATTAAGGGACAATATCTGTCCCTTTTAATCGATTTTTTCCAGTTCATTTTTACCTTTATACATACTTTTATAAAATAAATAATGCTTTAAATAAAACAATGTTCAATAAATATGCAATGATGGTAAAAACGAGGTGATACTTTTAAACATTAAATTAAAATCGCCAGTAGGTGGCGGTAAGTCACTGTCTTTATGAGCGAGTCATCCGTCATCGAGTCATTCATTCATTCAGTAACAACTGCGTCCCAATGTGCATACTATGCCCTAAATAGTATTGACAATTACTAATGTCACATACTATTTAGGATGGATAGTATGCACATTGGGACACAACAGTCTATGGTAACAAAGCAAGTGGCTGCATTTATGAACGGGTCATTGAATCTCACGATTCGTTCAAAGCCACAGATTCGTTCTCGAATCACCGCTGTGTGCTGCAGTTCTGCCGTGGCTTTCGTTGCAAAATAGCAACAATATGATCAACATTAAAAAACACTGCTAGATATCAGCCTGTATTGATCGCAGATTTAGTCGCACAAACAGCGCAAGCGGCTCGTGACAGAATAAAGACCAACTGAATGACACTAAATAATTTTAAGTAGAAAATATCAAATGAAGATCACTGAACTCCAGCTTACTTGTCTGTGTTTTCAGATCACCCGCGCTTCTTCAGCAGTGTAGAGCGCGCGCGAGCATGGTTGCCAGATACTATTGACAAGACCGGCTAGAAAACGTGTTATTTTAACAGAAAAGCTCTGACTGGGGATTTAATTATTTAAATCTGGCAACCGTAAGCATGAACGCTTGTAAACACAGTCTGTAATGTGTTGTCTCCTTTATTCGACAAAAAAAGTGGTTTTAGTCAAGTTTGTATTTTTTTAAACACACTTTAGTCTCGTCTTTTTTCGCCAACGATATTGACCAGAAATTTAAGGTCCGTACGTGAAATTTAAGACCTCCTTATCGGAAATTTCAGATTTTAAGACATTTTAAGGCCTTAAAAAGCGAAAATTGTATTTAAGACTTTTTAAGACTTTTTAAGGACCCGCGGGGACCCTGCTTACTAGATCTCAGGTTAAGCCTTGTTTATACTCGACGCGTCCGCAGGAGCGCGAAGGTGCGCGCGGCAAAAATGACGTAATTGCGGTGTGGGCGGTCGTGCGCGTTGGGTGCGCAAGACCCCATTTCGCCTGGCGGTGTGCACTGCACTTTTTGTAACATCGCGCGCAACGCCGCTTTCGAAGATGAACGACTTCGAGCCGAATCTGGCCGAGCATGTATGTCTCACCGCACCGGCATCCAGTTTGTGCGTCTTAAATTAGTTTCTTACATTTACAAAATGAGCCTATAGCAAACATAAGCCATTTTAATAAAAATAAAGTTCCATGTTTTATAAAAAGTCCATTAAACTTAATTAAATGTTTAGTGAAATAAGAAAATATTTAAAAGATCGTTAATTGAGTTGTATAGCCTACATCCTACATATGTTTTTATATCGACATATTTTGTTCTAATGTCACAATAATAATCTCAGGGTTTACTGGATTTTACACGATTCTTTTTGTAGTGTTATTGGTGGTGATGTACTAAAATAAACACTGTCACGTGTGGACCTTTCTTCTTCTCACGTTGATTCCTGATGGTTAAGAGGACAATTACTTCAGTCGCCCCCTGTCGTTTCACAGAATAGCACAACGGCGAGCACGTCGAGTATAAACGCCTCGTCCGTTTGGAGAGGTGCGCGCGCAGTCAGCGGAGACTCGCACTCTAGCGGACGCGTCGAGTATAAACAAGGCTTTAGACTGAGCATGAAGCACATCAGGCGAGATGTCTGACTAATTGCTTGACTTAAGTTGTTATATAGTTGCATTCACTATAGGGGGCTATAAAAATGCAATTGAAATAATAGCAAGCATGGGGTGGCATTACTTTATAGTATTAGCCTGGTTATTGTTTGAGCTTCAACTAAGATGTTATATAGGTGACTGTAGGGGACCAAACGGAACTACTATTTAAATAATGGCAAGCATGGACGGCCTATCAAATATTATTAGTCATAACCCCTGCTCTGACTAATGATCAGACTGGCGAGTTTGTGACCGTGAGATTCACGTTAACGGCCGGCGTGAGACTCTGAGCAACATTGGGATCCGAATTAACAAGTACAATCTAAAGTAAAGAGTTAAACAGAATAATAAAATATCTAGATAAATATAAATTACCTTGCCTGGGTTTCCCCAAACTGCCTTGCCGCAGCACGATTTTATTCACGCTGCTAGGTAGTCTGGATACCATGGACCAAATTTTAGCCTCAGCGAGGGAACCAATCACAGAACGGGGAGGAGCAGCAAGACGATGACGACGTCTATGAGACACACCGAAGCAGTTTGTTTAAACCAGGGATGGGCAATGTCGGTCCTGGAGGGCCACTGTCCAAGTTTAGCTCCAACCCTGAAAAAATCACCTGCCTGTAACTTTCTAGTAATCCTGAAGACCTTGATTAGCTTGTTCAGGTGTGTTTGATTGGGGTTGAAGCTAAACTCTGTAGGACAATGGCCCTCCAGGACTGAAGTTGCCCATCACTGGTTTAAACCTATGGATCCAACATGGCAGCAGACGCGAAGTTACCTTTCGATGCAGCCTTACGGCCGTTTCACACTGCCAGCGGCACTCGAGCAGCGTGTCAGCGTAACTACATCGTCACTGCAGCGGATCCAAAGCTACATATATAAGCGAGCAATTCTTTACAAAGACAACTATACATTTGTTTTTAGAAGTTGGTCATTTATAACATTGATAGTCTTGAAAATTTGTAATGGGGAGGTGTACAACATTCGCATATAAATGTTAAACAACAAAACAACCCAGAAAATGGCTCCAATCTATTAGTTGCAGTCATACTTTCGATATGTTTACAAGACTGCAACTCCGCGGATAAAAAACAAAAGACACAAATAAACCACACACTCGGGTTTGATTTGGGTTGTGCTAGCCTATGTAGCTGTCTGTGTGTTACATAAACTAAAAGAACGTTTATATATAATATTTTCTGGCTAGTTTACTTTAGTTTTTTTTTATATAATACACAACTTTCACCCAAACTGAATAATTAAAAGCAAGTTTTTACCGGGTAATCTTCTATAAATATTTTTGAGTCTTTATTTTCTTTTATTTGCCTACTCAAGTTCTTGTTAAAACTCACTAGACATGCTTATTCTGTGCATTTTGGGCACTTTTTGTGTGAAATCATCAATATTTTTCTCCATCAAAAGTGTGCTTTCACTTTAATTGAGCGTGAGCATTGCAGCAAAAACAGATTCGACGCCGAAACCCCCGCTTCACTGCTGCTCACGCGCCGCTCCTGTTCGACGCTCACGCACTGCTCCTGCTCCCGGTGTGAATGCACTCATTGATTAACATGCACGCCAAAAAAAAATACACGCCGCTCACGCATGCGGTGTGAAACGGCCGTTAGATACACGCCATCGTGTACACATACATCTTCCTCATCTAATTTCTACGTCATCTGGTATAATTGAAGAGATTGACTATGAGCTACGTACAGGCGCATTTGATAGACATTCTTAGCACCCAATAAACGGCTCTGGGCATTCGTAAACCACGCCTCAAATACGAGAAAATGAACATGTGGTTCCCAGACCCAAGTCTCATTGAGTCTTACGTTAGCCAGGCTATAAATTACCAATAATCCATTGGCATTCCAAACTAAATTCAAGGTCAAGATAAAATTGAGTCATATAAAAGTGTAATTGAAATTAAATTACTTTGCGTAATAAAATGACAGAACACACAGGAAACCTTCAGCCACACCATCGGACACCGTCGTTGGGTCAATTTGGTGGACCTTAAAGAACAGAGTGTTTGTCCTGTAATATTGTACATGATGACTGAGAGATGTTGACAGACCTGTATGAGATGGAGATGATCTTCAGTGTGTGAGAGCTGCTCCAGCTCAGTGTTTCTCCTCTTCAGCTCAGTGATTTCCTGATTCAGCTCTTTAATGAGATCTTCAGCCTGTTTCTCTGCTGCTTTCTGCTGTTCCTCCATCATCTTCAGCAGATCAGACTGACATCTCTCAATGGAGCGGATCAGATCAGTGAAGATCTCAACACTGGAGGATTTCTCTTCCTCTGTGTTTATCTGATGAACGAGAACAGTTATGTTTGTTAATTTATTCCATATTCACAAATTATTCGACTCCCCAACCATTTCCTCCTGCATAATCTTTTTTTTTTCTCCTTTTTGCGGCAAATCAGCGCACAGACAATTTGGATCGCAATCTTCTTGCAGGCTGTCATTTTTAATAACAATTTCAGTCTCGGGCGAGAACTCACGCAAGCGTGATCTTGTGTTATTTCCTTAACGCTTCTCGCGTGTGTTTGGTTGTGAAACGTAGTTTGCGGACCAGACAGAAGTGGTTGGCGATTCTTTCTTTTGTAAAGTCATGCAATGTGACTAGGATAGTTAGAGAGTGAAGTTGAGAGAGGGGGATCGGAAACGACCATATGAACTCGGATTGATCGAAGCACAAACCTTTCTCAGCTCTACTGAGTGCTGGATCTCTTGAATCTTCTTCATTCTGTCCTGGATCATCTGATGAACGTCTATCTGTGTCTGAACCAGAAAAACATAGACACATTTATCACTGAATATAGCTTTCCATCTTCTGGCTGTCTTATTTAGAAAAACAAAAACAAAACATTTAAAATATAGTTTTGAATCTTTTAATTCATGTCTGACAGTTTTGAGGGTAACAAAATTAACTTTTATCAGATGTAATGGACTGAACTGATGTATTGGGATCTCGTCTGAGAGCCTTTGAGTGGTAACAGAACAGGTCAATGCACAATGCGACTGAGATTTGCATTGCAAGCCAGTCCCCGCTTCCGGGTATATAAGGCAGCGTGCGAACTCACACATTAAAGGGTACCTATCATGGAATTTTGAAAATTACCTTTCATGTAGTGTGTAACATAGATCTAAGTGAACGAAAACATCCTGCAAAGTTTTAAATATGAAAGTTCACCGTATACAAAGTTATTATCTCTCAAAAGTAAGAGTCGACTCTGAGTCGTTGATATGAATCGATAGACGAACGATGCATTTTCTCTAACTTTCGTACGTCACTTGTACAAGTTATTTGAATAAGATACGCCCACTCATTGCATTAGGAGACACCAGGGAAAACATCATGTCGACGAGACGCTGCTGTGTTTTGAAGTGCGACGCAAAAGCAAACTTATTTCATCTGCCCAGTGAGGAGCATTTGAAGACAGTGGCTACAGTTCATAACTATACCACAGAAGTATTATAGCCCGAACTTGTTCTGTGTTCGCGTCATTTCGAAGATGATTGCTTCACAAACCTAAATGCTATAAAGTATGAATTTGCGAGCCGGCTGATACTGAAGGAGGGAGGTTCAGTACCGAGTTTATTTGGATCAGCTTCCTACTCCGAATCACAATCTGTAAGTAGGCTGTTGCTTTTATGTTTGTATCATGTTCTATAATTATTTTGTGTTTTGTGTACGCACAGGCACAGCGCAGCTTCTAGCAGCTAACTTAGGTCTTCAATGTCAATTGTATTGAAATATGTGAAGTGTTTGTCGTTGTTAATGGAGTTGTCACAGGGCTCTCGAGTGTCACGCATCACGCATTGAGCGTGACAGTCACTCATTTCGGTCTTTTGTCACGCTCTCCGGCCACACATTGTATTTCTCACGCTGAAAAACTATTTGTAATATATTTAATATGCCGCAGTGCCCAAAACTCACTCACTGTGGAACCGGCAGGATTCAAGCGCGTCTCCTCCAGTGTTGCCAGGTCCGTATGCCTGCACTGTTTCCGCGGGTTGTTTGTGTAGTGCACGCTGGTTGACGCGATTGTTTTATCCACTGGAACATGATTGTTATTGAGGAAACACCCGGGAACGCTATTTGAATATTTTTGGCCGTGATTGGGTTAGTTTGATGAGCAATTGGGCTGGTTTTGTTGTGCAGACCTGGCAACCCTGGTCTCCTCTGGTGTTGTTCGTCTGGTGTTGTTAGCCAATCAGAAAATAGCACTGTTGTATCTGGGTAAGATCTAGCGCAACAACCAATGACACCCCGTCGGCTGGGTGTCT
Source organism: Chrosomus eos (assembly GCA_036326025.1). NCBI lineage: Eukaryota > Metazoa > Chordata > Actinopteri > Cypriniformes > Leuciscidae > Chrosomus > Chrosomus eos. The sequence goes on from CM070837.1 coordinate 34,038,522, forward strand.
AACATATCACCACAGATTAGCGTCACGCAAGGGCGGGGTTTGGAAAAATGACTCGCTAAACGATTCATATGGGAGTCGGTGAGCAAATCAGGTAAAAATAAATGCATATTATAAGACAACAAAAGTGTTTTTTGTCATTGCATGCTTGTAAAACTGTTGTTGGGGACTCCCAGAACAATATTAGAAACATTTTAAATGCCATAATAGGTACCCTTTAAGTTTTTTGCTAAGGAGCTGAGACGGGGTCCGGGCCGTTTCAGTGGAGGTACAGGAGTTGGGGCAATGGGATGTAAAGTCTCTATTCCCTCTTTCCGGGAACGGGGGTTACATTAGTAACCTAGACATTCCCTATCAGTCAGTCATGTCCGATGCTACATTGGACTGAAATGACGTATTGGGATCCCTATGGAAAGTGCCACAACAGCTGCCTTGAGTAAGCCTCCTAGTCCCCCTGCGCTTGTTGGTACAGAAGAAAGGACAGGGCTTTGCACAGAGAATGTCAATCACTGGTGTTCCTTCTGAACCTATACAGTGAGACTACTTGATCAGTCAGACTATATGTGTAACTCCACTTGTAACCTGCCTACGGGAAGGATGTGGAGTTACACATATATACATGGGCTCCCCAACAGGAAAGCAATACCGTGAAAGAATACACATATGGTATAACCTTGGAGGGGAATCACAACATATAGGCATTTAGTCTAGTATAGGGGCTGACCAACCAGGCATACACACAAGTACTAGACCTGGCGTCAGATGCCTCCGCCGCATCTGACTGCCAAGGATGATGGAGGAACTTCACAAATGTTTAACTGTTGGGGTACTGCTGCTCACCTGAAGAGTAGAATATGCGCTCGTATCCTGTCCTCAGAGGGGAATGGTGCAGCAAGCAAGACACAGAGCCAGCCTACCTGCATATTACCTGTTTGTACCCAACACAAAGGAAAAAAACTGGCTCGATTTGGGTGTTGCCCAGCCTGCAGCTCTGCATATGTCTGCCAGAGAGGTGCCGTGCACCAGCGCCTAAGAGGGAGCAACCTTCCGTGTCGAGTGAGGCACGCTTCGCTGACCGAAAATGTCTGCAGGTCCCCCACCCTCTTAACCCTCTGGGGTCAGCTATCGCGCCGGCGCGACAAGCTCACTTTTTTCCTTAGTGCAAAAGAGACTCAAATTACTGATGTTGATGTTTGATGTTGATTTTGATCTTACATATAAGTGTTGTACCTCATTAGATCCTGTTAAGTGTCTATTTTTTTGTGGATACAATAAAAACAAAGTGTTCTGCTTTTTGTCAAATAAAGAAAAATAAACATGATGCGAATTTTGCCTTCTCTCTGTCAGTGAAGTCCATTCTGAAACGCGTCTGAAAATGAACTGTAACTCAGTCAATACTTTCTCTTTATGAAGCTGAAATTCTTTTATTTTAAATGAAGTAATTTATATAAAAAACAAATATTCTCAGTTTATGTAATCTGTATGAAAAGAGAGAGATGTCAGTCTTTTTTCTTTCAGCTCATTATAGTTTATTATATGTTAATCTGACCACGCCCACAGAGAGCGCGCGCTAATCAAACGCAAATGTTGAGGCAAGCCATGCCAACGTCCACATCAGCTGGATAAAACATTAATAAGAATCTTGTACTTTACCTCGTCTTGCTACGCTGTGAGGAATAATACTATCGTAATAATCCAGGAAAAGTTGCTCTAGCTGAAGTGATAGTGTCAACTACTGCTGGAGGTTGGACACTTAAGTCCTCCACGTCCTGTCCAGAGTACACATAAAGGCTCCAGAGGTCTGGACGCGGTCCCCCGTCCCTAAGAAAGTAACTCCTTCCTCTGGGAAGTTCTGGGAACCAGGTCCGGATGGACCAGTAAAGTGCAACCTGCTCCTCATCCTCCCTGACCTTGCACAGTGTCTGTGCGAGTAGGCTCACTGGGGGAAACGGATACTTGTGTAGGCCCCGGCGCCAGCTCTGTGCCAGTGTGTCCATGTCGAGGGTCCCCCCGGTCAGGGAATAAAATAACTGGCAGTGGGTTGTCTCTGGAGATGCAAACAGATCGACCTGAGCGACCCCGAAGCGTTCCCAAATCAGCTGGACCATCCGGGGATGGAGTCTCCACTCTTTCCTGGACGTGTGCTGTCGTGAGACAATTGCTGCACGATTGAGCACAGGGATGTGAATGGCACAAAGCAACCAGAGTCGCTTCTGACTCCATAGGAGGATATGACGGGCAAGTTGCGGCATACGATGGGAGCGTAGACCCCCTTGACAGTTGATGTACCAGACCAGCAAATGTTTGCCCCGCAGCAACAGAAGAAACCGGCCAATAGTACGGCAACTCGAGGCAATTGATATGCCAATGCCGTTGAGGTCCTGTCCAGGAACCTGACGCTGTGTGCCCGTCACATACAGCATCCCAACCCGTGCTGGGGGAATCTGTTGACACAACAACATTCCTGAACACTTCTTCTAGGGAAACTCCTGCCTGTAGAAAAACAAGGTCCAACCACAGACTGAAAGTACGGTGACAGATCAGAGTGATTTCCATGTGTACCCGGTTGTGAAGCCAGTGCTGAAGCGGTCTCGTATGAAGCAATCCGAGCGGCATTACTGCGGCTGCGGATGCAATATGTCCCTGGAGCCTCTTAAATTGTTTCAGTGGAACTGCTGTACTGCCCCTAAACAAATTCAAGCACTGACTGTGCTCGTTTGTGAGACGCGCTGTCATGTCAACCAAGCCCAACTTCAACTCCATACTAAGAAAAAAGATTCCCTGCATGGGGGAGAGTTTGATCTTTTCCCAGTTGATCCGGAGACCCAAGCGGATGAGGTGCCTGAGCACCAGGTCCCTGTGTTTGCATAAATGATCTCGCGACTTTGGCCAAAATGGCAAAAATTAACCCATCGCCTTTCTTGGGCACAATGAAGTACTGGTTGGAATGACCACCTCTATTTTTCTATTTCTATTTATCCTCTGTTAACTTCCTTCATCTCAGCCAGTTTCAGCTAGAGATAGCGTTCCTGGACCACTAGCATGGACATCTTCTTCCCAAGGGACCGCACAGTGACTTTCGTCGCCCTGAGGGCGAGGTCACTGTCCGCAGCTCCTGCATAAACCCTGGGTCAAATCTACCCTCATGCAGCTTTGGCCACGAGTGCAGCCGAGAATGCACCGCAACTGCACGCTCCACCTGGGGATCTCAATGTACCGCTATCGGTAGTGAGAGTGGAGGAGGCAGTGGAGCGGTTTCTGGCAGAAAAAGGTGCCTTCCACAAATATGTGACTTCCTCATGCTCTTCGAGGAAGAAATGGACCAGAGTGAGAAGGTGCTGTTCACCATGCGCTGCCCCAAGAAACATCATCCAGCCGCGAGCGTTTGGGACATGGTTGGAGTGTTCCACTCGAGCCCAATGCTTGCGGCGGCCTGGGAAATCATGGCAGTCAGGTCTGGGTCAGATTCGAACAAAGCTATACTGCGCAAAGAGGGCAGCACAGTCGAATCTTCATCCCCAGAGGGTTCAAGTCTGCCCTCCGATGCAGCGATCGATATCCAGTCTTCTGCAGGAGCCCTGAATGAGATGACGGGTTCCCCATGGGACCATGGGGATTCACCCGGCAGGAGAGTCACACCAACAAAGGAATGTAACGACTGAGACAAATCAGACAATAATCTTTAAAACTCACTTTGGGATCTATGGTCCCATCCTCCTAACAAGGGCAAGAAGGGTCTTGGTTACCATGACTATGATCAGATAAGTTGGTTTTATTGCTGTTAAAAATGTGGTCACATGGAGAAAGCAGAGGCCATAGAAAAGACCAACAGCCCTTAAAACAGATTTTGCATTAATTTACAGATGAACTGACCTATAAGTGAACATGCACCCCAGGACACTGTGTAAATGATTTATTGTCTTGTATACTATTATGTAGTATTTAATTATTCAACCAACGGTCGATGTAACCTCACCTGTATCGTGTCTCCTATCTAATTAATCCTCATTTAATGACACACAGTTTAGTGTACATTACCTTCTCTAAGAATGCAGTGTATGTTTGTTATATCTATCCGAGTATAAATGGACACAAACCCTAACCCATATGTCTACCACACTTGAGATAGCATCATAAATCCTCCCAACAGAGGATTCTTACGCATAGAAATTCCCTGAAAAGTGGGACCTTCCTCAGGCTTTAAATGGCCTCTACACAAGCCCTTCCCTCTCTTTTGCCTTCTCTTATACGTTCTCAGGACTCTCTCAACCACAACAGAATCAAGGACAACCTCAGGAGTTTGGCACAACACCTTCATTCAATGCATAAGAAGTCCATCGCAACTCCCACCATCAACTCTTCCAACTTCCTCCCTTCTCCTGCTTGCTTTGTGTGTCCTCTCCGGCCCAGGGCCGGCAGGCCACAATCTGCACTCCAGACAAGGCAACAGAGTCAAACCAACCACGCAAGTTCATCACCATATCTTCAGTCAACGCCGAAGAAATCGATTGAGACTCACGGGACCATCAAAAATTCAGGAACTTCACAAAAATGTTTCACTGCAAAGGCCATGCAAGTATATAAGGAGTGGCTCATTATGATAATATTATAATATGATGGTTCTTTTCATAGCTAAATGGATCTTTTCCATTGTTCAATTTCCTGCTTCCGGTTTCATTGTCACTCACCATTTTACCTATGTATGTCTGTGTGTTTAGTTTAGTTATGTTTGTGATTTAGTAAATAAAACTTGTGCACAATACGTATTTGGTTCTGATTCTCTGCTTGCAACAAAGTTTATTCTTTGTGCAGTACATAATAAGAAAGAATTTTTTTTTCTGTGGCCATGAAAGATACTCTCTTCTTTAGGGTGACCAAACGTCCTGTTTTCCCAGGACATGTCCTGTTTTCACGTCCTGTCCTGGCCGTCCTGTCTGTTTTTTAAAAAGTGATGAAAATGTCCTGGTTTTCATTATTTTTCATTGGGCCATTAAGCGTGTACTTTAAATACATGCTTGCCTTTGCACACAAAACATATGACTTTGGCTTCACCCCCTCTTGTTATAATCAGCGCGTTCCTCAATCCGCAGCGTCAAGCGCACGTCAGACTCAGAATCATCAGAATACAGAGGCCTGTGTGTGTGTGTGTGTGTGTGTGTGTGTGTGTGTGTGTGTGTGTGTGTGTGTGTGTGTGTGTGTGTGTGTGTGTGTGTGTGTGTGTGTGTGTGTGTGTGTGTGTGTGTGTGTGTGTGTGTGTTCATTGCAGCCTTATTGGTCTGTCACTGCTTGTCAATGTCAGAATATTTGAAATGACCAATCAAATCAAAGTAGGCGGACTTTACACGTTCACAGAGTTTTAGCAGCGTGACGCTTCAGATGCTTCAGTTTACGGTCAAGTGCGAGGTAAGATGTAAGTAGCTAACAGCGTAAAAAAAAAAAAAGTCCAAATGTTAATTCACAGATGATTTACAGAGAAAATTCCTGTGTTTTCGTTTCGGTCAGGATCCGTGTAAAGCAGAATGCATGAACTGCAAAGCTGGCACGTGTCAGTGTTAAGGTGCTAGCGACCTAGAAGCCCACATAAAGAACGTATAGGCTGAACATCAGGAGGATTCAAATTGTTTTTTTTTTTTACTGAAATAGTGTAGTAGATTTTTTATTTTATTTTAGTAGTAGATTTTTAACCTATGCTATGGCCATGAAAATAAATAGTGTCATGTAAAAGGTGTTAAAGGCTAAACTTTTTTTAAATAGTATTCTATTGTTGCGGGCCAAACATTGAATGGAAAGGATGTATTACTTTATGTATTAAAGTACAATAACATAGTTTCAAGGTTGTGAATGCATTTGTCAAGTGTTTTTTTTTATGCATTCTCCCCCAAACCACGCCCCCACCCCTTAACCACGCCTCCCCAAAAATCACACCACGCCCATCAACCACGCCCCCCGTCCTGTTTTCTGAAAACTAAAATATGGTCACCCTACTCTTCTTAGAATAAATTAATAATCAAAAGAGTTTGTTGGATGGACTGATTAATTGATTGAAATATTAATTTAGCTACATCAAGTTAATCCAATTAACTGACCCAAATATTCATAATTAATCATAACAAGTTATGAGTTATTATTAATATTTCCCCTTTGAGCTAACTCGTTACAGGAACAACTCACTCACTGAACGATGATTGAAGAGCAGAGTGAAACAACATCTGCTCTGCTCCGAAGCAAAAGCTTAATGTGTGAGTTTGCACACTGCCTTATATTACTGGAAGCGGGAAGTGGATTGGCTTGTTCTGTTACCACTCAATGGTGATTGTGCTCTCAGGCGAGATCCCTATTCCTCAGTTCAGTCTGATGTAACGTTGAACGTGACTGACTGATAGGGAACTGAATTTCATGGGGTGTTTAAAGTGCTTTGTTTGTAACTCTTGCCTTCTTCTCTCGACTCTCCTCCTTTATAGGAACAGTGTTGTGAGTCCTGTGTTCTCCTTCAGTGCAGGACAGACAAACACACGTCTGATCATCTCTACAGAACAGCTCTAGAGGTCTCTCGTGTTTCTGGCATATATAATCCTCCAGATTTTCCACAGCATTGATCAGTGTGTGTTTCTTTAGACCTGGGACTCTGCGATGAGGCTCCAGATGAGTCTCACAGTAAGAGCTTTGACACGTCAGGCAGGACTTCACAGCTTTCTGCTTTCTTTCATCACAGATGTCACAGAACACATCAGAGCACTGGAGCTCCTCATTTAGTGATGGGCCACTGGAGGATGCCATGCCTGAAAAGATAAGTAATGACAACAATATGTCATCTACGTTGATGAAGAGAGCAATTTTTATAATTATATGTACTGAGTAAGTTAAGCTATGGATGTTGCATGTTAAATACTATTATAACTTACAACAACAAATCATGTACCACTGTTTATTTCAAAGTCAAAAGATGTCTAACTCGACTCCAACACTAACCCTAACCACACTGAGTCTATATGCTCCGCTCTTAGCTTCTGGTCTGAGACTGCTGGTTTAGTTTTAGATGGGCTCTGTGACACTGCAGTTGGGTACTGTATTGAGTGATAGTAAAAACCTGAGGAAACTAAATACAGAAACTAGTAGCTACAGTACAGCAAATGTAACAGGTTATTACAACAACAATACAAGATCTTTTATAAAAGACCACACTGAAAATGAGTGGAACTTTTTTCAAACAAATCACTTACTAAATAAACATCTGTAAACACCAAGTGTCATTTATGTTTAATGGAGTTATGTTTTTTCACCGAACTTGTTTATTCTGTCTGCAGTTCAAGTACTTCCTGGGGGCTGTTCCATAAACCAGAATTTAGAGTATAAACCAGGCTTATTTCGGTTAGTCAAGCTTATTTTTGGTAGATTCGGTTTCATAAATCAAACTTAAAAAAGTTCAAACTCAGTTACCCTGGCAACTTATCAGAGAATTCTTTCTCTACACTGTCTCTTATATATATATATATATATATATATATATATAATATATATATATATATATATATATATATATATATATATATATATATAATATATATATATATATATATATATATATATATATATATATTATTATATATATATATATATATATATATATTTTTTTTTTTTTTTTTTTTTTTTTTTATGTACTTTATTATGTCTTTCAATTCAAACACATTTAACACAATTATACAAATGGACAGTTCCTTTAAAGACATCATATTTTCCCCCAATAAATTTTCCTTATTTTTCCTTCTACTTTTTTTTCTTTTGTGATAATACCAACACATACATATAAATAAAACAATAAATAAATATTAATAAAAATATAACATTCACATATATCAAACTCTTATAATGAATGACACATAATTCCTAATAGTTATTCAAGTAATATTATTTAAATATCAAATATTCAATATTAAATAAGTAAATAAATAAAATAACAAATAACTAGAAATAAAAGGGAAGGTTACATAAAAATGTAGTTAATGTAGGCCAATAATATATTCCTTTATTTTATGGAATATTCTTTGATTTTAGAGTTGCAAATATCTTTTCAAAATGTATACATTTGTTCTTAATTTAATGTTATCCTCTCCATAATGTACTTTAGAAACTAAATCTAACCACTCATTTAAAACTGGGGATTCTTGCTTTCTCAAAAAAAAAATGATTGCATTAAAAGCTGTAATTCTCAGCATTCTAAATAAGTATGCATCATCTTTATTACGTAGCATAGATCCTATACCCAAAACTATATTTTGTATCTTTATACATTTAGTTTCTTTAAAAAAATCGTCCCTGAATTAGGCTACTTCTGTTCAATTTCTTTTTTTTTATTAGAAGTATAAAATATATGAGTGTAATGAGCTAGAAGTTCACTGCAATTTATCCAATATCCTAAAGAGAAATTATTATAATTAGAAGATATTTCTAGTGTTATAAAATATCGCATATTAATTTTCCAAGCAAAATTTATATTTTAGTCAGAATTATTGCGCTCCTATTTGGCGCGCATGCGCGCAGCAGCGCTCGTTCAATATGAAGATTAGCAGCAAAATGGATACATTTGCACGACTTTCTAACATTTAAAGATGGAGAATATAACTGTAAAATGTCATTTTTGCACTGAGGGGGGGGGGGGGGGGGGGGCATGTCACAAACGCATAAAACAGCACAAAATATACGCTGTATGATGGTGGATCGATTTGATCCACGATCGACCTCTAGGGCTGCTTCAGAAACGCGTGCACACGCAATTATCTAGACTAGATAAACCTGGCTCAAATTGAGATTGCGTGAACTTCAATTACCTTTTATGGAACCACTTTAGCCCCAACTTATTTGTTAGGCTCATTCAAGTCCGGTTTTGGAGTTTAATCCCCGCTTCATTTCTAAGCTTTCTAAGCTTCATTTATGGAACAGCCCCCTGTTTCTGATATGTGACATGAACACAGACTTTAATTTTACAAACATTCTTATAGCCTACTGCGTCATGCTATTAAACTAGTGAACTTACATTTCCATCACTTAGCCTACCTGTGAGTGAATATCAGATTTGATCGTTAATTTCAGGGTTTCTGCAATGTTATTTTGAAGAAGCTTCCAGTTCATCTGTTCAGTTTCACTTTCACTGAAGTCTTTACACGCATGCAGTGATGTCATATAGCTCCGCCCATAATCATAAATATGAAACTGTTCCTAATCCATCCATCCATGCTGAGTGAGTGAACAGTGTAAGAAACACTGTGTAGTTTTTAGTTTCTTAATTTTTGAAGAAATATCAAGTTATCACAGTTTATACAGTTGAAGTTTGTTTGAAAAGGCACACACTAAACATATGATTCAGTGCAATTTGCCTTGATTTCCTGGATTGGTAAAACATATAGGGAATGTGGAGATGACGTCACGCCGTGTTGCATTATGGGTCCGCCGCCATATTTACAGGATCGCGCCCAATACCGCTGTATTTAAATGTATGTGTTGGAAGCTGTGTTTGGATTTACTTTTTATCATCATGATCAATGATGTCTTCACAAAGGTGCCAATGGATATAGGGAGGTCACTGTTTGCGGATGATGGGGCTTTGTGGAAAAGGGGACGGAATATGGAGTATGCAATTAGGAAAGTACAAGGAGCAATTGATGAGGTGGTGGAGTGGGGATATGATTGGGGGTTTAAGTTCTCAATAGAGAAAACGCAAACAGTCTTTTTCACCAGAAAACAAATTAAGGAAGGGATGAAGTTAAATATGTATGGGAAGGAATTAGAAAGAGTTGGAACATTCAAATTTTTGGGAGTCATTTTCGATTCTCGGTTAACATGGGCAGATCATATAAAGAAAATAGAAGGAAAATGCAAAAAAGTTATTAATGTGATGAGATGTTTGACAGGTAGGGAATGGGGAGCAAGTTGCTCTGCATTAAAAGCAATATATGTGGCATTGATAAGATCTGTGTTGGACTACGGCAGTGTAGCTTATGGGTCAGCAGCCAAATCTCTATTAAAGAAACTAGATGTGATTCAGGCACATGCATTAAGAGTGTGTAGTGGTGCTTTTAAAACTTCACCAGTACCTGCACTTCAGGTAGAAATGGGAGAAATGCCGTTAGCATTAAGGAGGAGGCAGCTGATGACAAACTATTGGGCTAATTTGCAGGGACATAATGATTTCCACCCCACTAAAGTAGTGTTGCAGGAGACATGGGAGAACGCAAGATTTAATGGAGATAATTTTAGTCGAGTAGGTAATGAGGTAGCAAAAGAGTTTGGAGTGTTTGATATGAAGTTGAGCCCTGCAGTTGTATATCCGATGGTGGCTCCATGGGTACTTGTTTGGCCAGATGTTGATTGGTATTTGTTAGAGTTAAAAAGGAAAGAAAAAGAGCAAATAGATTTGGTTAGAGCATTCAAATACCATATAATAAAAGATTATAAAGAATTCATACATGTATTTACAGATGGGTCAAAGAAACCTGAGACAGGAGTGACAGGATATGGGGTGGCAATACCTGCAAAAGGAACAGGAATTAATAGAAGAACATCAGATTTTTTAGGAGTATATACAGTGGAAATGGTGGCAGTGTTAGTTGCGTTAAGGTGGGTGGAAAAAACAAGGCAAGAAAAGGTGCTGATATGCTCCGATTCATCCTCAGTCCTTATGAGTTTAAGGTCTTTTCATTCTAAGAGCCGTCAGGATGTATTGTATGAAGTCCTTCAGTCGGTTACAAGGATAACAAATCAAGGAGGACAGGTACAATTTATGTGGGTTCCAGCACATGTAGGGGTGAAAGGGAATGAGCAGGTGGATGAATTGGCAAAGAGGGCTTTAAAGAAGGAACATATAGAAATGCAAATAAATATAAGTAAAGCGGAGGTCAAAAGTATTATTTGGGAAAAAACTAACCAAATGTGGCAAGAAAGGTGGGACAGAGAGAAGAAAGGAAGGCATTTATATCAAATTCAAAAGAGTGTAAAAATAAATAGGTTAGGTGGTGGGCACAGGAGAGAGGAAACTGTAATGACAAGGTTAAGGCTGGGGCACTGTGCTTTAAACAAATCACTGAAAATGATAGGAAAACACGAGACAGGCTTGTGTGAGTGGTGTCAGGAAGAGGAGTCAGTGGAGCACATAATTATAAGATGTAGGAGGTATGAGGTACAGAGAATACTAATGAGGAATAAACTGAGGGAATTAGGGGTGCAGGAATTAACATTAAAGGGATTGTTGAAGATAGGTGACAGAGCACAGGTTAGAATATTGTTAACTTTTTTAAGGGGAACTGGTTTGTATGATAGGTTATGAGGATAAATAGGGATATAGGAAAGTGTGTAGGGAAATTAATGAATGTGAGTGTGTGTTTATAAGGTTTTTTTTTTTTAATTTTTTTTTTTATTATGTGGAAACTAGATTGTAAGCCTAATGTCTGATTCACACTCCGGAGCAGAAGGTGGCGGTAATGCACCAAAAGCTGGTTGCCAACCGCCGTTAAAAACAAAAAAGAAGAAGAAGATGTGTTTGGATTTTCTGTCGAGATTTTAATAAACGTCGATATGGTTGTTCAGTTCAACTGCCATAGCAGGTCACACGATCGTTCAGGGAGGAAACTGAACTACGGAGTATGTTTTTTTCACCTTTCTTTCTCGGAAAAAACAACAAGGGAAGCAGGTCGAGGAGCTGACGAGAAGACGCCGGATCGCCGCAACCATGAGGAAAAACTTACTTACTGTCCTCCACTGCATACTACGTTTGTTAAAAGTTGTACAAAGCAAGAGGTTGTGTATTGTATATTCATCGATGACTAACATTTAGGAGGATTACTTAGTTGATGAATGATGTTGAATTTGCGGTTAATGTTTGTAGCAGATGATAAAGTCAGGACACATTGCATGAATCAAATTATATTTATTTTCAATTAACAATTTGCTTTGATGTTCTGTACATTTTTTTACATGCCTTTTTTTTAAATGTCTGTGAATCGTGATTTTATATATCTGCTTAATAAATACATTAAGTGACTTCTCTGTTTCTGTACTGATTGCAACCACAAAGACCCTTTAAGTACACATAACAATGGGCTAATATACATCAAACTTTTAAAATAAACGACCAAATACTCTCATTTTTAATGTTGACAATAAGGCACAGTTGTATTTAACAAGTTACCACATCTTGTGGCATTATAAAGTAATGTACAATTTTTTTTCTTGCACAACCTATGAAAACTTAACATATGCTGAAAATAGCAAGCTGACATTAACTATGAGAGCTGCTGTACAGGTAAAATAGCTTGAACTTCATGTACAATAGTAATCAATATCTTAGCATAGGCTTCGGACACCAAAACTAAATCGGATGTATTAACGTTTTTTATCGCGGATAGTTTGTCCAAATAGTTTTTTGACAGTGGCATTTAGTTTATCCCAGTAGTGTCCCTTCTCTTTTTCTTTAAACATCTCCATTTCTTCCGTTCTTCTTCAATTTTACCTCGTTTTAGCCAAACACCCACTATTATACCGAAGGTAAACAAGAGATCGTGCCTGTAAAGATGGCGGCCACGTCCCATAATGCAACACGGCGTGACGTACCTCCGCATTCCCTATAAAGGCTTTCGAGTAGCTAAAAATAAATGATGAAGGCATGGTAAAAAAAAAAAAAAAAAGATTGTTAGTTGTTTTTAAAATCAACCCCACACAGATAAAATGCTAACCGTTGTCTGGCCACTGTACGAGTGCACACGTCACGAATTACGATCCTGAAGCGCGAATCTGGGCCATTTAAATTTCAACCGATATTTTGCCCGTCTGAGGGAAATCTGATTTTACCCGCCGGTAAAAACCACTAAAGATAGCTCACTTGAGAATAAAATATCTATAAACATATTTCAAATATTATATAAAAAATAAAAAAATTTGCTGATAAAAAATTTTGCTATAAAAAAAAATCAAATTGCTCTGAAACTATGACTCTGCCAATAGGCGGCGCTAATGCACTGTTTAGTAGTTTAATATCCACTGTAAATGAAACGAAGCAGCAGCCGCTCACCTTTGAAAGGAGTTCACACAGTGCTCACAGATTCAGAAGAAACCAGTAGAAGTTTGAGAATAGCTTGTTTAAAATGTAAACCTGTTAAATAGAGAGAATATATTTCTGTCCATGCTGTATATTGATAGTTTAGGGGCGGAGTGGCAATCGAGAGAGTCGGGAGTTTCCCCGGTGGGCCGGTAGTGTTTCGAGGCCGCGAGGGCCGGTCTGATGATAGTTATACATTGCAAGTTCGCCATGCGCACTTTTTTTTACCCCATTGTGAGGTATGTTCTTACAGAGCCTGCCGGCCTCTTCAAATGTGGTAAATTGCAAGTTTCTGAGAAATCATTGGTCAGTGCTACGAGTCGTCAAAGTGTGTGGCAATGTTAAGTCTATGGGATTTTTTTTACCCAATTATTTGCCCCTGGGGCGAACACCGTACCTCCGATCGCTAAGAAAAGTCACAGCACACCTCTCCTCAATAATCCGCACAATTTGACGCCTCACTCAGGGGTCTGTGATGTCGGCGTGTATTTTTTAACAGATTATTACTATAGAGTTTTTAAAAGGAGTTTTTATAGAGTTATTTCTATGAAAGTTATTTTATAGAGTTATTTCCCCTCGTTAAAAAAGCGAGGGGGGGGGGGGAGTTTTTTTTACATTTTCGATAACGGAGCGTATATTTGCACTAAGTGCCTGTCTTTTTAGCAAAAAGACGCCTGTAACGAATTAGCTACAGTGGCGTGGGTCGTAGGGCGTGAAGTGCTAGAAAGCAGCTTTTGACGCGTTCGACCCGAGTTCGAAACCGCCTTTTGCCGAACTCTCTCTTCTCCCTTTTCCCAACACATATGAGATGTAATTATGTAAAATGTACCGCCACCTATACCATAAAGGTCTCTAGCGTTATATTTTGCCAACGAACTAATATCGAAACCATGATATGGTTTTGTGCCTTTATAAAACAGCACAATACTTTAATTAAGTATAGGCATTCTGTTTGTGCTGAGTGATTGAAAGAAAAGTGCGCTCTTTGCTCACGCGATCAGCATGGTTATCTGGGCCCGTATTCCTAAAGAATCTTAATGCAAAAAGTAGCTCCTAGTGACAAAATTCTAAGAAAATTCTTAGAAATGTGGGCGTTGACTCCTAAAATTAAAGAAAAAATCCTAGTAAAGAAAAAAGTAATTCAGAGAGTATCTTAACCCTTAAAAGAGGTCTTAAGGTCAAAATTGTTAGGAGCACGGACGAGGACTTTTAATAGGCTTAAGAGTTTCTTTAGCAGAGGAGAAAATGACAGAAAGACGAAGAGGGAGAAGAAATGTGTTGCAGACAATGGATGACAGTGAGTTAATAAGACGCTATAGATTAGATCGTGCAGGGATCATGTTTGTTACAGATCTTATTGAGACACGCTAACATCTCTGACAGCGCAGAAATGCCATAGCGCCATAAATTAAAGTAATCACTACTTTAAGATATTTGGCAACTGGGAAAATGCAACAATGCATCAGTGATGATTTGGGTCTGTCACAACCTTCTGTAAGCAGAGTGATCACACAAACATTACAGCACTTTCAGAACCTCTTATTGTGTCGCAGTTCATTTCCTTTCCACTGGGGGACTCTATACTTAAAATCTCTCTTTTTTTCCTTCTTGGACAACCAACCAATCACAGTCTTCAAAAGATTGTGTCATACATAGCATCACTAAGATAAAAGTTTTTGTCTTTTCCTTGCTCAGAGTTGCTCTCAGATTGGTCCCGAATCGCTCTTAAGCTAAAACTCCTATGTAGAAGTTTTTAAGCTAAATTAGGAGTTTTCTGAGAGGATTCTTAGAATCTTTAAGAATACGGGTCCAGGTGTTTTCTCCGAAATAAAAGCTCAAGGGTTTATTTTTCGCAAGTGAAGAAATTAGGACAAAAGTATTTTAATTTTCCTATACTATAGTGTAATGTAGGCTAAAATATACTTTTGAAATATTCATTTTCATTTATACAGTACATTTATAGGCTATATGGATTTTACGTCATATGAATAATTATATAAATTCAATTCAATTCAAGTTTATTTGTATAGCTTTTCACAATACATATTGTCTCAAAGCAGCTTTACAGAAAGTGCATTTCAGAAATGTACAAAGTAAAATACAGTTAGTTAATCATGTATAAATTTAGGCATAACATATCGCCGGTGTTTAGTCGTCTCTTCACAGGCGTTGAGTCGTCTCTCCACAGGCGTTGAGTCGTCTCTCCACAGGTGTTGGGGCATCTGAAGTCTCCGTGAGAGGCTGGATACAAACTGGAGCTGACGAACGCTATTTACCTCGGGACTAGCGTCCCGAGATAACAGCAGACTAGCGTCCCGAGATAACAGCAGAAAGACAGATGGGAAATAATTAGCATAGCTGATGTTCATAATATTAATGCATTCGAACTGATTCAGAAGTAGTATAAAAGGTAAGCATTAAGTGTATGCTTGGTTAAAGAGATGCGTCTTTAATCTAGTTTTAAACTGGGACAGCGAGTCTGAGTCTCGAACAATATCAGGAAGGCTATTCCAGAGTTTAGGAGATAAATGTGAGAACGCCCTCCCTCCTTTAGTAGACTTAGATATCCTAGGAATGACCAGAAGCCTCGAATTTTGTGATCTTAAAGAGCGTGATGGATTGTAGGGCGATAGAAGGTCTGTTAAATACACAGGAGCTAAACCATTTAGAGCTTTATAAGTCAATAGTAATACTTTGTAATTGATACGGAACTTAGTCTACTGATGTTATCTTTGATTTTTCCCCATTTAAACAGACGAAATGGTAGCTGTCAGATAAGTACGATCTAAACCAGCTTAATGCCTGTCCCTGAACACCAGTGTAGTTTTGTAGTCGATCTAAGAGTATTTCATGATCTATAGTGTCGAACGCAGCGCTAAGATCAAGTAGAACTAGTATTGAGATACAGCCTTGGTCAGAGGCTAAGAGTAAATCATTTGTAATTTTAACTAGCGCAGTTTCTGTGCTATGATGCGGTCTGAATCCCGACTGAAATTTTTCATAGATATCATTTTCTTGCAAGAAAGAGCACAATTGAGCGGACACAATTTTTTCTAGTATTTTAGACATAAATGGAAGATTTGAGATGGGTCTGTAATTTGCTAGGTTATTTGGATCTAATTGCGGTTTCTTAATGAGAGGTTTTATTACTGCCAGCTTGAATATTTTTGGAACATGACCTAAAAATAAAGACGAGTTAATAATATTGAGAAGAGGCTCTTCCACTACATGTAACACTTCTTTAAGTAGTTTAGTGGGTATTGGATCTAATAAACATGTTGTTGGTTTAGATGCAATGATAAGTTTATTTAGTTCTTCCTGTCCTATAGTTGTAAAGCGGTGTAGTTGTTCTAGAGGGGCCATAATTGAGGCCGAGTCATAAGACACCATAGAGGATTGTACATTTACAATAGTGTTTCGGATGCTTTCTATTTTCTCATTGAAGTAATTCATAAAATCATTACTACTATATTGTAACGGAATATTTTGCTCTGGAGATGTCTGATTATTTGTTAGTCTAGCCACGGTGTTAAATAAAAACCTTGGATTATTTTGGTTATTTTCAATTAGTTTGCAGATATGCTCAGCCCTGGCTGATTTTAGAGCCCTTTTATAACGTGACATACTGTCTTTCCACGCGATTCTGAAGACCTCTAAATTAGTTCCTTTCCATTTACGCTCTAAGTTACGAGTTTATCTCTTGATAGCATGCGTAGCACTGTTGTACCATGGTGCTTTAGTTTTCTCTCTAACCTTTTTTAATCTAATTGGTGCAACAATATCTAGTGTACTAGAGAAAATGTTGCTCATACTGCTAGTCATTTCCTCTAGTTCATCTGTTTGTTTGGGTTCACTGAGCAGCTGAGATAGATCAGGTAAGCTATTTGAGAATCTATCTATAGTGGTTGGAAGGATTGTTCTGCCTGGTCGATAACGTGGTGCAACATGACAAATTTCAGCAGTACGTATTATGCAAGTTACCATGTAATGATCAGTGAGATCGTCACTTTGCGGTATAATATCTATATCGGTTGGATCGGTTCCATATGATATAATTAAATCTAGTGTATGATTTAGACGATGAGTGGGACCACTGACGTTTTGCTTCACCCCAAAAGAGTTTAATAGATCTCTAAACGCAGCCCCTAACGCATCATTTGTATTATCTACGTGTATGTTAAAGTCGCCAATAATTATTGCTTTATCGACATTGACCAATAGGTCTGAGAGAAAGTCTGCAAAATCTTTTAGGAAATCAGTATATGGCCCTGGAGGTCTATATACGGTAGCCAATGCTAGAGATAATAAGGATTTCTTTCTTACATCTAAGAGCGTAACATTTAGCACAAGTACTTCAAACGAATTAAACCTATGACAAGTTTTCTGAGTAACATTAAGAATATCTCTATAGATTGTTGCAACACCGCCGCCACGACCGATCAGACGGGGCTCATGCTTATAACAGTATCCTGGCGGAGTAGACTCATTTAGACCGAAATAATCATTTGGTTTAAGCCAGGTTTCAGTAAGGCACAGAACATCGAAATTATTATCTGTGACCATTTCATTTACAATAACCGCCTTAGGTGTGAGCGATCTAATGTTTAGAAGACCTAGCTTTAGAAATTGTTTTTGTTCACTGATATTTAGATTTTCTGGTTTAATTACAATAATATTCTTGCTAGATCTTACAGTAGATTTGTTGTTTGGCTTCACTAAGCGAGGAATAGACACAGTTTCTATATAATGTTCTACATTGGTACTTATATCAATTAAGTTGGGACAGCAAAGACTATGATTTGGACTTTGACTTACTAGTCAGATGGTGTGTAGCGTCTTGGAGATGTTGTCCGACAGAACAGCCGCTCCGACTCTGCTGGGGTGCAGACCATCAGGACGGAAGAGCCTAGGTCGCTCCCAAAACAGATTCCAATTATTTACAAAGAGCAGTTTCTGTTCATTACACCATGACATTAACCATTCATTTAAAGCAAATAATCTACTGAACCTTTCTTGTCCAAGTCGGTACGTGGGAAGCGGTCCAGACACGACGATCGTTGCTCTAGGCGATGTGCTGCGTACCGTCTCGATCAGGCTCCTGTAGTCCTTCTTCAGAACCTCCGTCTGCCGCAGCCTGATGTCATTCGTCCCCGCGTGCAGCACGACAGCTCCGACGCGCTCGTCACCGTTCAGGATCTCGGGAACCTGCGCAGCGACATCAAGAACACGAGCACCAGGAAAGCAGTGAGTGCGCACCTTACCTTTACCCGAGGTAGCACGGACATGGCGGACCATGGAAGTGCCGATGATCAAGGCGTCGTCGCGTTCCGACTCGCGAAGAGGGGAGAAGCGGTTCCGGGTGGAGATCTCGAAGACCGGGAGGGGGGGAGAGGTTCTTGCTCTGGTCCTGGCTCGTGTCGTGACCCAGGGTGCAGGAGTGATTGAAGGCAGAGATGATCGCGTCCTCCTGGGCAGAGAAACGCACGGAGTAGACGAAGTCGGAGTCAAAGTCAAAAAGTTACTAACCACTGACTTGTGAGCATCGGCGCGTGATGTTTCAAGCGCTGATCGCCGATCTCGCAGCTCGGCTTGCTTCTCCAGCAGAACACGAATCTGCTTCTCCACCGACTCCAGCTCCAATCGTACCGAAATCAGCTCGAATGTGTCCTCACCTGCACTCAGAGGTAACGTTAGACACACATCCGATATGTTCGCCATTATAACAGATGAACAGTAAATTAGTAGTAACAGTAAACAGTAAAGCAATCCGATTGTTTTTTTATAAGGAATAGTATCGAGGATAAGTTCACATGATATAAAAATAGAAAGTGCCTGTTTACAATTGAGTGGTAACGTTAAAGAAGAAAATCAAGGATTAATGAATCAATTCGACGGAGCTCCAAACACAAACACAGACCGCACGCGCATGTGCTTATGCCCCGTTGATGCGGGCTCTAAGCACAATCAACGTGTGTCTGTACTTTCAGAGAAGCTTTCAGAGAAACGGGTGTAAAAGATGAGACGACGCTCGATAGGCGCGAGGCCACGCGTGAAATGCTAGCGGGCTAAAGACTAGTAGCCGAGATTCGGAAAGTTGGATCTAAGTAGCGATATCAAAGCAATCCGTTTTTTACAAGGAATATTATCGAGGATAAGTTCACACGATATAAAAATAGAAAGTGCCTGTTTATAATTGAGTGGTAAAGAAGAAAATCAAGGATTAATGAATCAATTCGACGGAGCTCCAAACACAAACACAGACCGCAGACCGTAAATCATTATTACATTATTATAATAATTGTTTGGCATCCTAAAACACCATTGATAATGTAATGTAGACTGAGACTCTCAAGATGTTTGAGCCCTCTTTAATGTCCTGGTACAAATCAATGCTTTTTCTTTGTTCAATGGGCAGTTCATGAGTTGAAGCTCTTAATTTTGATCTCTCAAAGAGCACCAGATTGATGCATTTAACCTTAAAATGTACTAAATTTTCTTGCGGGGAGCATGCCCCCGAACCCCCCTAGAGGCACAGAGGTCCACCCAACATAGTTTTACAAAATCCTATGTGAAAGAACAACCATTTATGAACTTTACTCCAGCATAGTACAACAAAGTTCCTTTTAAGTCAGTAAAACTGTAAATGACATATTAAAATGTCCTTGGACAAAATATACATTTGGCCTACCTAAGAGGGGACCTACAAGACATTGTGCCCAGGTGCCTCTGAACTCTTAATCCGGCCCTGCCGGCACAAAAAAATCGGCCCGGCATTTTGGGCCAGACTGGCACACTACATATGATCATAAACACAACTGAACTTTGCACGCCCTTGAATATGTATACCATTACCAACTCCTAACCACTAATGCCATAAGTGAATAAGAGTGAGTAAGAGTTAACAGATGAAATAACTACTAAGTTGAACTATTTTCAGTGATGAATCCTAAAACAAGCTAAGCTATATCCCGGGGGGTTCGGGGGCATGCTCCCCCATAAGAAAATTTTGTGCTTTTTAATGTTAAATTCATCAATCTGGTGCACTTTGAGAGTTCAAAATAAAGCTCCAACCCATATTGAACAAAGAAAAACTCAAAACTCTTTTAGTTGTGATATAGTGTCTGTCTACATTACACTACTATATAATAATAGTTATAATATTAATCCCATGGCAGTAATAGCCATATGTTGTAAAACAAATGCACTGAAAAATAAAAGCAACTTTCATAACTAGTTTCGTACTAATTTCTAGACTTGACTTTCTATAGGCTACTACACATGATCTTTTATTTTGACGGAAACGGCATTGAGCTTTTATTTTGGCATAAAACATGGTTTACAAACTCGTCTCATTACAATTCTAATAAAATGCGTAATCGTCAAATATGCAGATGTGGAAATAATGCGTAACTGGGTAGTGGGTTCCTATAGCCTAAGTGTTCTGAAAGTAGCCTAGTTCTGCTTACCACAGTTCTGCACTCACTCATTCCTCTCCTTATCCTCCTCACTATCCTCATCAGCCACTTGAAGGGCCTTTGAAGTTTCTTTTATTTCACGATATTTCTCTGCACATTCCTTGCGTTTCTTCTCCATCGCTCTGACTTTTTTTTTTTTTTTTTTTTTATTGCAACAAAAAATATACAAAGATTTGTACATGAATATATCTCACCACAAGTAGAAAATAACATACATAAGAATATATAAACAAACAAACAAAAAAGAAAATAGGTCAAGCCAGGGGTAAAGTTACAATAATTTAAAGTGACAAAAAGCATCGTAGGTCTTTCTTGCCTTTTTGTTCTTAATTTTATCTAATGCATTACCATATAGTTTAATCTCTTTTATAAAGTGTTCAAAACATGGCTTAGCTTTAGTCCATTTTTTCACATGAATGTGATATTTTCCAAGTAAAATAAAGAGATGAATAAGGAAGTAGGCTACATCGTACTTTTGGAATCAACATTGTCCTGCACAAAAAAAAATACTACATCATACAGATCAATCTGTAAACATGTTTCAAAATAACCTAGAAGTGAAATTTGAAACATCCAACCAAAACATTTTTGAATATATGCAATTAAAAAAGAGATGAGTCACAGATTCTTTCCATCGCTCTGACTATTTTGACAGATACACACTGGCACTGCTCGCTCACTCAGTGATCAAAGGGGGAGGTGTTTAAAGACGATTGGACCAGCCCAGTGTCAATCAAGAAAATAACCAATGGGCCGCTGATCTACGCATTTCATGCGCCGGTCAGTGAGATAAAAAAAAAAAAACTACGCTGACTTTTTTGTCCAATGCATTACACCGGCACAAAGATACCAGTGCCGCCAATTAAGCAAAACTAAACGCAACGGGCCGCCGATGTACGAGTTTTATGGGCCGTTCAGACAAATAAAAAAAAAGAAATTTAAAGTATGAGATGTATCGGCCCACAAAGCACGTCGGCCCACCGGGCAAATGCCATGCCCTATGGCCGGTCCAGCCCTGCCTGCCGGCGACGAGGGCCGGTGGTCTACGAAATTTCCCGGTAGATTTTTTGGTCCCACTCCGCCCCACTTTCATCACATAAATCTGTCAGCTGAAGAAAGAGAAGGCGTCAATGGAGGACGTAAAGATGATGGAGAGAGAAACTAAAGTGGTCGAGAGGTTTGTACAGGATAAAGATTCACTTCATCCTTAAATACCTGAATTACCTGAAACTCTGTTTGTTTGTCTTTCCCCCATTTTTCTTTTCTTTCTGCTGACTAATGAATTAATCAAATTGATTTATTGATTCGATTCTCAGAATTCAAACATCTTGATATGACTGCAGATTTTGAGTGCAATGTTTATGTATCCTAAACATGTGATTTAGTGTCAGTATTACCAGAACAACGAGAAGCTTCCAGCATTCCTGTCAGACATTAGTGTGACGAGAACGACTCTATGGTCTGTGCTGCTATTTTGACCAGTGGCGGCGCCAGGGGGAGCTAGGTGGTGCTGTAGCTCCCCCTATAATAGCCATAGCACCCGCCCAGCACCCCCAAGAAATGTCTGTGATTTTTTTATATTTTAATGTCATGTTTGATTTGAATAGTCTTTTTCGTGTTGTTAAAAAAGGGTATTAAAGAATAATAAAAAATATATATATTTAGTCTAAAAAAACATGAGGCCCAAACAGGCGATCTTCTTTGGCCAATGGACGCGGCGCCCGGTGAACGTTTGCAGACATCCCAAGTCTCACGTAGGCCTATATAGATAGCGGCTCCCTGATTGCCGCAAATTAGTTCAAATCTCCCGGAATCTAAGCTCCAAACGTGTAGCGCGCGCAAGACAGAGAGAGCGAGAGACCTTGCGTGTGTGTGTAAATGTGCGTCTTTGCGCATGAAGCGCATAAGCTCCAAACGTATAGCGCGCGCAAGACAGAGAGAGAGCGAGAGACCTTGGGTGTGTGTGTGTGTGTAAATATGTGTAAATATGCGTGTGTGCGCATGAAGCGCATGTAATTGGAATCAAGCTCCAAACGAGTAGCGCGCGCAAGACAGAGAGAGCGAGAGACCTTGCGTGTGTGTGTGTGTGTGTGTGTGTGTAAATATGTGTAAATATGCGTGTGTGCGCATGAAGCGCATGTAATTGGAATCAAGCTCCAAACGAGTAGCGCGCGCAAGACAGAGAGAGCGAGAGACCTTGTGTGTGTGTGTGTAAATGTGCGTCTTTGCGCATGTAATCGGAATCTACGCTCCAAACGTGTAACGCCCCCCCATGCCCCCCCCCCCCCCCCCCGAAACAAAATCGAACAATAGGTCCAAAATTCAAAGCACCGTCTATTAAGTGTTGAGTCTATTAAATGTTACATCCAGTCTGCCAACAGTTTATTATTCTTTAAAATAGTGTCCTTCAGAGGAACAGTTGTGTAAAGTCGCTGTGATTCTGTGTTCCTCAGGAGCTGGAAGAGGTTTGAGTGTGTGTGACTGATGGACAGGATTCAGTGGAGCGTCAGAGATCAACTCTCTGAACACACACAGATCCAGAGACACACAGGACTCACTTTACTGACGCTCAGGAGAGTGTGTGTGTGTGTGTTTGTGTGTGTGTGTGTGTGTGTGTGTGTGTGTGTGTGGTGTGTGTGTGTGTGTGTGTGTGTGTGTGTGTGTGTGTGTGTGTGTGTGTGTGTGTGTGTGTGTGTGACAGTCATGGATCCACCGATCAAACCTGCACAGAGTCTCTGGGTTCAGACTGTAACGCTGGAGAACAGCAGATGCTGCAGACGTCACTGAAGATGATGAAGATGAGGAGAGAAACTACAGTGAGGAAGAACAGAGCGATGATGATGATGATTTTATTCCATCAGGTGTTTCTTCCTTTTATTACCTTTTCATAATATTTTACATTTGTAATTTCAGAACCTGAAACAAGAAAGATGGTTTCACTTGAGTCAAAGACAAAAATGTAAAAAAGCCTAAAACAAGTTATTTTTATAGTAGCTTCAAAAGTTCTCAGTCCCCTTTTAACATGTGCACTTTTTATTTGCGATAATTATTGTAAGCTACAGCAGTTCTGCAAGGGAACTGACTCTGGGTTATGAAGCGCAGACATTTAACAACACATAACTTCCCAGAGACATTTGTGGTGCTCAATTAATGCACTCACACACTGTAAAACGAGACGTAAAAACACAATTCATGGCATCTCTATTTTTGTTCAAGATTCCCTTATTGGGTGACAGTAAAGTGCAACGTTCTTCGGCGACTTTGTCCTCTCGAAGTGGCTGTTCGACCAATACCAGTCTCGAGAGGCTGGTCCCCTTAGTAGATTTTCTGGGTGCGTGGAATACATCTCATTGGGTCCAGCTCACGATAGAAAAGGGTTACAGAATTCAGTTCGATTCTCATCCACCCAGGGCCGCATTAAGAGCTCACTGGACCCCAGGGCTATGAGTTACTGCAGCCCCCCCCCCCCCCCCCCCCCACCACCACTTTAGGTCACCAACTACAGAGAGAGAGAGAAAAAAACCCCACATTTTTCTACACTAAAATTTCATAATTCTTGTGACCAATTTCAATATCACAAAAAATAATAGTAATAACTCAGTAATAAAATAAAATAATAAAGGCACATAAGAAATCGACCTACTTGAAAAACTTAAAGCACTGAATAATATTATATTGTATAAAGTAGGGATGTGCATCTCCATAGCTGAGGCCGATGCGATACGCATCTCGATGTATAGCCAACGATACGATACATTAAAGATACATATAAGCAGCTACCGATGCGTTGCAAAACGATTCACTACTATTGCGATCCGATTTCGATTCGATTCAAAGCGATGCAATTCAATGTAATACGATGCAATGGAGAAAAATATGATGCTATGCAATTCAATATTGTATAGATAGTTAACTTTTATTTATTTTGTTCAGACATAGGCTACAGCAAATCATAAAGTAGCTTAAGTGCCATCTGGGCCCGTATCCCTAAAGAATGTTTGTGCAAAAAGTGGCTCCTAGCGGCCAAATTCTCAGAAAATTCTCAGAGTCATGACGTTTTCTTAGAATTTCCCCTAAAAGTGACACGAAAATCCCAGTTAATATAAAAGCTATTCCTCAAGATTCCTAGCACTTAAAAGGGCTCCTAAGGCGAGATCTGCTAAGAGCAGGGAAGAGGACTTTTAGTGGCTTAGGAGTTCCCCTAAGCAGCGGCACAAAATGGTCCAGTTCGGCTTGCGATTCCTTTTTTTCTCCATTTTCTGTGTTTGTAGGATATTTGTTAACAAGCCTTCATAAATAGACCAGCCAGCAATCACAGACATTGATAAAAGCTGAGCCGTGTTACCCTCGTTAAGACCACACTGAGTTGTAACGTTGCAATTTCTACTTCATTAAGGACAGCCCCTTGAGATAGGCCATCTTGTTTTCAATGGGGTCCATATGGGAGTGAAAGTACAAAATATACCAGCTAGGATATTAATATGAGCAAATAAGACACGAATCATTATTTGAACAGGGTGTAATGAGCTTAAGTTTTCACATATTTTAGATTCTAATGTTAGGCTATAACCCCTACAGCTTACTATTCATTTTCCAGATATTTTCTTGAATGTGAAATATTATTTACAATTACAGTCTGTATAAGATTAGAGTGTATAATTATATTTATTGATTTGAGGGTACATCCTTTGCTCATGTTATAGAAAAATTAATATTTTAGTTTTCTCTTTGATATTGTATGGGTTTTCTGTATTTCAATCATGTATTTTCTCTCTTGGATTATTTTGTATACCTGGGGGAAACTGAGACACACACACCCACAGCAACTGGTCAGACAGCCTCTAAATTCTTTAGCATGGATAATCAGGAAAGACAAGTGGGACTATTCAGCCTTTTGGCCTCACAGGTGGGGAGATAGTATAAGTCCAGGAAGGGGGCTAGGAAAGACCATTGTACTTCTAACAAACCTGCTTTATCTGTTTTCTCTAACGAAACTAGAACTGGTTTAACTGAGATGAGTGGAAATATCGGCTAGAACTGGTTAGTTTGGGTAAATGGAAAACTACAGAGAAAGGACTCTGAGGAAGGGGTATAAAGTCTGTCTGTTTGCATTGTGTGTCAGGTCTGTTCCGATCGTGAGGTAGCTGTCACGGTGTTGTTGTGAACAGGCCTCCTTTAAAAGAATAAACCTCTTTTGAAGTACAATTCGAATCCTTGTCTCTTACGCTGTGATGCTGTTTGTTTAAATATTGTTTTTGCCACAACACTCATTATCACCAAAAGTTCATTTTCATCAAACTTGTAGGATCAACCAATCACGGCTTTTGAAATGATGACTCATACCTAGCAACGGGGTCAACCACACCTCCTCACTAAGATAGGATTTTCCATCCATTCCTTGCTCAGAGTTCACTGAAAATGTTCTGGAATCACTTCTAAGGTAAAACTCCTGGCAAGGAATTTTTAGGTTAAGTTAGGAGCTCTCTGAGAGGATTCTCAGATTCTTTAGGGATACGGGCCCATGACACATGGCTCTTTCACAAACAAAAGATTTGGTTTTCACAAAACCACAAGATTAGGCTAAATAAAAACAGACATTCTTTTCCTGCCCTGTCTCCAGTTACACTTTTAACAGCTCACACATTTAACAGTGAAACAATCTAAGGATGCTCAGGGATAAACAATAAAGAAATGTTCCGTAACTTGCCAGCAGGCTAATGTGATTTCAGCAGGGTTAGTTAGTTAGAATTTTTTGAAGCATCGAAAATACATTTTGGTCCAAAAATAACAAAAACTACGACTTTATTCATCATTGTATTCTCTTCCGGTTTTGTTGTCATTTTCTCTTCACGGGTCCGCGGTGACGCTGTTGACGTAAGACGCTGATCACGTGTTATCTGGTGTATCAGATAATTGGTTACCAGATAACACGCGGACTCGTGAAGAGAAAATGACAACAAAACCGGAAGAGAATACAATGATGAATAAAGCCGTAGTTTTTGTTATTTTTGGACCAAAATGTATTTTCGATGCTTCAAAAAATTCTAACTAACCCACTGATGTCACATGGACTACTTTGATGATGTTTTTCTAACCTTTCTGGACAAGGACAGTATACCGTACATACATTGTCAATGGAGGGGGAGAGAGCTGTTGGACTAATTATCAAATATCTTAAACTGTGTTCCGAAGATGAACGGAGGTCTTACGGGCTTGGAACGACATGAGGGTGAGTCATTAATGACATAATTTTCATTTTTGGGTGAACTAACCATTTAACATGGAAATCACCCGCTACAGACGCTCTATCCGCGTTCGGTGTGAACGCAGCAGTTACATAGGCTAATAAACTATTGGTCACAAATGATTGGTCCCTTTCTAAATAGTAAAAGTATAATGCATCTACTAATAATTATATATGAATAAATCGTTTTTTACCAATGCAGACATGTTAGAAGCGATGCATCGCGATACAAATGCCAACTTGTATCCGATGCACACTTATTTAAATCGATGCATCGCATCGTTAGCTTTTATGCCGATGCACCGATGCGAATCGGTGAATCTTACCATCCAAGTAATCAAGTATACAATAGCCTACATAGTTTTCACTATAAATTCAACATCCATTCTTATTTATTTTACAAAAGTGATTTAGTCAAGGGCAGTAACATTATTGACACAAATGGCGACAGCAGCTTTATTAGCAGCTTCTGTCACTTTAAGACCTCAGGGTCGTAACTCAAGTGCACTGCCGCTGTGCAAAACCATCTCACGTTCACCATGGTCTCAAAACGAGCATTTACAAAATGAATTCTCTCCCGCTGCTTACTGTGCCTGAGCAGTTTAAAATAATTTGTATCTAAACCACAATGCTTAAAAACGCATTTAAATGATAAACTTACATCATGATGGCGCAGCAAAATTTACATATTTCTACCGGATATATTATCGCCAGCCCTTTAGGCGAATATAGAGTTTGATCAAACACAAAAAGCAATATCATACATCCATCAAGTTAATAATCAATCTTACCGAAAATTGGTTCATGTTTTGCTCATGTTTCCTCTGCTGTTTAGCTTTTAAAAAATTCCTTTTTTGAGCCCAACTCGCACATGTTTTTTTAAAAAGATGACATTTTTATCTATGCTATCTTAGACGAAGATAATGCGTGACAATTTTAAGAATAGTCTAGAATGAAGTGAAGAGCGGAGGCGAATGATTGCGTAGGCTATATTCTAATAAGGCGCAGGCAGCCATCATCTGATAGGCCTATACGTGCAGCAGCAGGTCGGTCGTTCACAAGTTAAATATAGAATAAATGTATTTGAATGGTATATCAAATTAAAACGTGATGTTTCAATTCACCATGCCCTGCTGCCCACGGGGGTTTGATTGACAAGCGACCTGACCAATCATAACGCCGAATACGCGATTTTATCCGACAACAAAACTGTCAGTAGATTAACGTCGGTGGACTTGAACTTGAAAAACAGTATTGTTTAAATTACTTAAATGACAATATTTGAAAGTTGAGACTTTGTTTCATATCAACAGTAAGCTGCTCTGAGCTCTCTCTTGTATGTCGGCGCGTAGTCACTCAGTGTAGTCTTTGCCCCGCGATGTATTTTTCACTGCGTGAGTGAGAACATGATGTGCGTGACTCGTGAGAGCCGCCTGGCTTGTCACACAGTAGCTAACTAAAAAAGGCGGGTCTTTGCGAACGGTCACTATAATATTAATGATAATGATTCCATGATAATGCATGGAATATACGGCAAAGCGCCACTGAATAACAGGGCTAATTTGTGGGGGGCGTGGGTGGTAAGGCAAGTAGTCAATCTGCTCCACAGCCAATCACGGGCCCCCTCCTTGCTCGGGCCCCGGGGCTTTAGTCCCGCCTAGCCCTATTGTTAATGCGGCCGTGCATCCACCCAAGGTCTAGGGGTCCTCCCTACGGTGTTGGACCCCGAGCAGGCTCTGGTCATGGAGCAAGAAGTTCAGACTCTTCTATGAAAGGAGGCTATATAAGGAGTTCCTCCTCCTAACATGGAGTCAGGGTTTTACAGCCGATATTTCATTGTTCCAAAGAAGGATGGAGGGTTGTGTCCTATTCTAGACCTGCGCCAACTAAATCGCACAGTTCTAAAGCTCAAGTTCAAAATGCTTTCACACCTGGATCGTTTTGTTTTGTTCCGGAACAGATCCGAAACAGAATACTTTGTTCCGAATCAATTTAATACGTCACTCTGTTCACACCACACTGTTGTAAAGCAGTCCAAATCGCGCACCCTTCCAGGGCTTTCCTTACGCCATTACGTCTCTACCTCATGCGTGCAGGTCGCGCATTCCATTGTGGGACATCGCCATGACAACAGTAGCCTAACACAAAATGAATGGCGGGTTGACTTGGTGCTACGAAGAGGTGAAATGCCTCATAGATATTTGGTCGGAAGAACACATCTCCCGGATTTTGGACACTACACACAAGAACACCGAAGTGTACAAGAAGATCAGCTATAAAATGAAAGAGAGGGGTTATGAACGGTCCGTCGAGCAGTGCCGCGCAAAGGCGAAAAAACTCAGACAGCAGTAACAGTTACATAAAGGTACGAGACCACCTTAACCACAACAACATACCGCAAAAAATCAGCAAAATACGCTGCCGAAGCTCCATGTTGACAAGCGATCTATTGGCGTCTGTTTGCCAGGCAACACATTGATTTGTTCCGGTTCGTGGGTCGGTTGTGTTCTCACTACAAACGAACCGCTCCAGGGTTCGTATGGAATCGAGCCGCTCGGTTGTTTTGTTCCGATTCAGAGTGCGATTGTTGTGTTCACATACGACCAAACGAACCGGGCCAAAAGGGAAACGCCCCTTTGTTTCAGAACAACGTCTCCAATCGATCCAGGTATGAAAGCCAGTGGCGCAGATAGGATTTTTTAACTGGGGGGGACCAAGCTGTTGCAAATTATTTAAACTCAATTCGTTATTTTGCGTAATTTGGGCTTTAACTACTGCTCAAGTAGTTACTTTGTGTAATTTGGGCTAATGATTTGCACTAAAAAGCCATTGGGGGATTCTTATTTGAAGTCATGGATAAACAACAATGAACAAAGGTAAACAAATGCCTACCTGATCACCACTAGCAATGCATGATCAGTCTGTTATTTGACTAGTATGCCAATCACCCACCAAAACTTAATGTCTTCAGCAAAGTATGTTTTATTTAAACATTTGCTTATCTCAGCATGCAAAGTCATTATGAACAAAAAAGCAAAGAACCTATGTGCAAATAATAATAATAAAATAAAATAACAACAACATATTTACATAAATAAAAATAAGTAGGCTATACGGAGTATGAGAAATTTGGTCTAGTGCAGCCAAACAAATTTGTGACCGAACACGGAACCCAGGGACGCAAGTCGGCAGCACAACTTGTGAGGAAAATGAGAAAGAAGCGTTTTTTTCCAAAATTTGTGATTTCCGCTTTTTTGCAGAATCTGTTAGTTGAGATCATGAAGAAGCCTCTCCATGTTTGAGATAACAGTATTGGTATATTTAAAAGCGTACATTTTGAGGTTGAAATCGGCTTGTTTTCGTAGATTCTAGCACGCAGTAGGGGCGTGGTGTGTTATTGTCTGTGTGTACTTCCATACTGAATATAGCGCTTTTGTCCCCGCCCTCCAAGTGAACCGCATGGCTACTTATTATGCTGTGCTCTGCTCGGCTCTATCTGATATCAAAATTCAATGAAGATGGACGCCGCAAAGATTGTGGCAGAAGAGCTGAACCGTGGCAGTTACAGTACACTGAAAACGTTTTCGCCGCACTTTGTGGGCTCGGGAAACTGAAGCCGCGCGCGCGTGCTTGAATACGGCGGCTCGGCTCGCTGACAACGGTAGCTGGCTGTTTCATATGTGACATCCCTTTTGCTTTGAATGGGGAACGTTTTGTGAACAGGGAACAGACTTAATGGAGACTTAATGGACTGGCAACAATCTCAATAGAACATGAACTGGCACAGAGAATCGAAATGGAGGATGCAGTTAAGACCTTTGCTGCGATGAAGGCCTGAAACGTAAGTTAAGCTTCATTTGATCTTTAGTCGTTATTTAAGATGAACCTGCTGATGATATAATGTGCTTGCGGACATTTCATTTGCGTGTGTATACGCACATAAGTGATGTAAAGAGATTTGCAACAGTAATTTGAGGAGTTGAAATGATTATTTGGAAAATCCCTGTCATGACTGCTTAAAGAAAAATGGCAGCAGGCATTTGCCTCCTGCATAAACTTTAATATTGTTGACATTTTGGGCACACACGCGCGTTGCGCACTATTTGCGTTGTATGCCTTTGGCATATTGGCCTTTGTGTGTTGTTGCTGGTTTTGCGTTATATCATGGCATATTGGTATTTGTGTGTTGTTGCTGGTTTTGCGTTATATCTATTTTCGCCTAGAGCGGCAAAAGTGCATTCACCGTCCTGGAGGTGAGTTTCCGTAAACATTAAAGTTTGTCGTTTTGTGCTCATTCTAAGAACATGTACACGTTATCTCATGTTTAGTCTGTTTAGACCTTCCCAACACCTACCTATTGTTATTAGCTAGCAGGAAAGAAAAAAAAGCTGTAAAGCTTTACAGGGGGTATGGCTTATCTAAATGAGATGTAAATGAGCGCTATTTTCACTCCCAGCAGCAGAGAGAGGTGAGAACTGCAGATCTTTACAGGCTGTTTTCTCCGCTTTTAGTTATTTTGAGTGGCTACCTTCAAATGGCCACAACTTCTCCAAATATTCAGATTTCCATGTGTTACGCATCGTTGGAAAGCTTGGAGACTACACTTTCAGAATCTATGAATAACTCAAAATGCCCCAGAACCGACTTGTGTCCCTACTTTCCGTGTCTGGTCACATTTACTCAATGAAGGACCCAAAAACATCTCTCCTCCTTTCATTACCCTGAACATACTGCTGGGCAATTTCTTGTCTGTCCAGTCTGTCAAGCCTCTCTTGGTGAATATGGCACACAGCAATGCCATTGAGTCTTTTTTGTGTCATGGTTGATCGCAACCAATTTTTCAACCTGCGTAACCCACTTAAACTGCGCTCTGCCTCAGCAGATGATATGGGCACCACCATCAACAATCTTACTAATGTCTCTACCTGATCAAATAGGCCCCTGACTTCAGGGGGCATTTCTCTCAAAACATGCGCAGCATCTGCAGTTGTGCTGACCTTGTACTTGTTTTTAAACATGGCTAATTGGACTTTCAAATCTTCCTTGTTCAGTTCAGGATATTGACAAACTGCTGCATTATTTGTAATGGGAGTCAGGAGTGAGTTTTCCAGTTCTTTTAAAATTTGAATGCCTGGTTGCATAAACTTCTCAGTAGTTTGTGCATCTACTGTGTCAAGGACACGGTAGAACTCTACTCTGTAAAAATCCACAGCTGATCCAGGTGTGTATGCAGGAGCCTGCCCAGAATATCTCTTAGGGGGCCTATGTGTGCGTGGTGGAACAATGGTCTCTAGAGACAGATTGTCACACATGTCTCCTGCCTCCTTAAAGACTGCCTCAAAGTGTTCAGTGTTTCTTTTGGATTTCAAGCTTTCTTGGACAAGAGAGACTGCAGAGAGCATGCCCTCCACTGTCTGAGTCTTTTTCTGGAGAGATGCATTTAGAACCTCTAGTTCACTGATCACATCTAAAGCAAGCAGAAGTCCCAGTACAACATTACCCTGTTGCAGTCGAACACGTAAGCCCTCTGCCCGGCTTGCAGATCCAGAATTACTTGCAGCCATCTCATCCAGTGCATTTAGTACCATCCCATATTGGCTGAGAACAGCACGGATAGCAGGTGAGCGTACGGTCCACCTAGTGGGACATAAAGGCCTGATGGACAGGGCTGGCCCTTCCCCTTCAGTTGCAACAATGGCTTTAAACTTGTCTTTCAGCTTACCAGACTGCCCAAAAAATGTGCCAAGTTCATGTATCCAGTCAAGTGCATTTCACACGACACTGGAGGCTGAGCAAGCCTGTTGTGAAATTAAATTAACACAGTGTGCTGCACAATGTATATATGGCGCTAGTGACTGTGCTCGCTGAATAACAGCCTGGGCACCTGAGTACTTTCCAGACATATTTGAAGCCCCATCATATGCTTGACCTCTGAGGCCAGATATTGGCAAATTCAGTCTCAACAGAACATCCAAAATGATTCTGGCAAGGTTTTCACCTGTTGTAGAAGTTGTTTCATACAACCCTATAAAGTCTTCGTGCACCAGCAAATCAGTGTCAACATAACGTAGGCACAGCGCCTCCTGCTCAACACCAGAGATATCCCTTGTCCCATCCATAATTATCGAATACTGCAACACTGGAAGGGACCGGATCTCATCTGCAATTGTCCTGATAATCGATGAACTCATCAAATTGATACGCTCATTTTGACAATCCCAGGATGTGTGCACCCCCCTCTTTGCAGATAACCACCTAGTGAATGATTGATCATCTTCAGCTTTGTATTTTAAAAGCTGGTCAAGGTTACCTTTATGATGTTCATGCCCCCTAAAGGCCAATCCCTGCCTCGCCAGAAACATCTCACCCCCTATTATTTTTAACAGGCTAGCTCTGTTTTCTGCCTGCTGTGTACTGACTCCACTGCTCAACTGTGTAGTAACTGGCCTGTTTTCATAGGCAGCAGTTGTAACAGCAATGTTGTGACCCTCTGATTTCTCATGCATGGAAAATTTTTAAATCCAGTACTGACAAAAGCTGGGTCTATACTCTTGGCTTGTGCTGGTTTCCCTGTCTTGAAGTACTTAGAGCAACGAAAACATAGAACACCATCTGTACTCATACTAACATGCAGCCAAGGATACTTCTCATACCATGATTTTTGGAATGTCAGTGTCCGGTCTTTCATCACACTGTCAGAAAAAAGGGTACGGTTGGGGTACATTTGTGAACACTTAGGGTACAAATGGTGAAGTTGTACCCTCAATGGGTCATAATTACACCTTAGGGTACTAATATGTACCATTTAGTGGTAAAAAAGGTACAAATATGTTTTCAACTGTCAGAGGGTCCATGTTTGGACCATTTAATCCCCAAACAAAGGTACAATCTGTGAAATAGGAAGCCAAAGTGTATGAAATATTAGTAATAGCATAGGCTCTGCATCCACAGTGATCTCAACAATTCAGTGAACAGAACACATAATTGTCAATCACCCAAAATAGATTAAACATAGAGCAAGATATTCATGAGTTGTTGGTTATTTAGAAGAGATGCGCAAAATAAACAAATATATTTAATGGTCCTTATTGGCAGTCACTGGTTCTGAACAGTGCAAGCACATGACTTTTATTGATTATGCAGAGCATCAAGAAGTTTTAATTTAGAGTTAAAATAAATATACATGTACTAATCTTTTTTAGCAAAAGCAAATTTTAAAAGCAATGTAGAAGAAAACTATTCAACGTTTATTTAAAATTATATGGGGTACTTTCACTTTGTCTCAAAGTACAAGTACACGCATTTGCCCAGCCAATGGGATTGTAGCCCGCGCAGTGCACGACTATGGGCGCGCGGCAGGGACCGCGCACAGAAAACGACAGTTATTCCACCAAAATGGCCGTCTCACTCCTGACGCCGTCGACGGAGGATCTTCTTCAGAAATTGAAAGAAGCCAGAAGAAATATCACCGAAGACGAAGCACAACAATTCAGAGGTATGTTTAGTTTTAAGTATTACCAGTTTTTGCTAGAATTATCTTACAACTCTAACCTAACGTTACCCCGTGTTCACCCTGGGCGCGAGCGAACGCGTGGCCTGCTTTTATTTTAACGGTTCTCCTAGTCAGTCTGGAATTAAACAATTTACGAATATCATCCGTGTGAGTTGATTTATATCCGTTTTATTTAGTAACGTTACATATTAAATGACGTTCTAAACGTTAGTCCATAAGAGTAATCATTTAGTCCTGTCAGTCATCATGAGCAAACTATGTAACGTTAAGCAGCAGTCAACTGAGAGGCTCGGAGATCGAGACGTGTGTCAGCATCGACGTTTGTTTGCCATTTATCAAAACTGGTAAACTCGTGAAAAAGTTTCTAGTCTTTGAGCTGCTAATTTAAATAAGTTCTTCTAAATATACACTCAGAAAAAAGGTACGTTGACCGTTACTCCCTGTCCATTAACTTAGGCCTATTAACGTTACTTCAAGTCGTTCAAGTGTACATATTGGTACCTTTTAGCTTTTGTACCTTAGGATACTGCCCCAGTGACAGCTTTGTACCTTTTTTCTGAGAGTGTATATGTACAGAGTTATTATATTGTATTTTTCTAAATTAAAGTAATATTGTATACTGATTAATTTCCATTGTAAGTTTAAAAGTTATTTAAAAAGACATTGATTTTATTGTTACTGTTAAAACCTCTAGCTCATATTGATAATTCTTTCTTTTTTTTCTTCAGAAAAATAGGTTGATGGGAAAACAACAGACTGTGGCCTCACAGAGAACATGATCTCATATTTATTTCAAGGCTCCTTTAAAAAACAGTCCAAGTTCAACAAATTTGCCAGTGCCAGCAGAATCCCACCAACAGACTTTGACTACAGAAATGCAAGTATAACATTGACTATTTTGTATTTTATTTGTCCTATGCTTAGTAGTCGACCGATATAGATTTTTTTCGATATAGATGCTGATATCTTATATTTTACTTAAAAGTAATACAAATAAAATATAATTATTATTTTTTATAATAGGAGTTATCAAGGGGCCAATAGGTTTTAATTGAATCTTTCAGGTATCCTGGTATGTCCTTCATATCCAGTACAGCAAGATGCGACCAGACACCTTGGTGGTCAAAGACCGAATGCAGCGAACTTTTGCATGGCGAAGAAGGAAGATAAGAGATCATCTGAATGATTAACTTTTTCTTTCTGTCTATTTTCAGTTGTGCGATGAAGTTGACCGAATGCATTCATCAGCTGTCAGCTTAAGCCAGCGCTTCAAGGACGTCTTTACCAGTATTGTGCCAAAGGTACTTGAGCTTTTCAAAGAAATGCTCCATTAGCCAAAATCTACAAAGAAGCAAGAGAAGAGATGCTTGCAGAAGATATATCAGGTATTGACATAAAACATAGCGGTTTTGTGATAATGTATTTCCAAACTTTAAGGACTGATAGTTTTGTTAATTAAAAGTATAGGTGCTCAACAAATACATTTGTTGAAAATGTGTGCTTAGTTTCCATACAGTATATACTTGAGAAACTGTGATCTAGCACTGAGCGATATGACAAAATTTATATTATGATATTATGAGTAATTTTATTTCACGATAATGAAAATAATATATATTACAATATAAATAAATTATAAAAAAAGAAAATACTAGTGTAATGTAGAGTAAAACATTCTCAAACTTATTAAAGTAAACGGTTATCAAATAAGAACAAAGAATGTAATTACAAGCTATAGGAAAAAAAATACAACAGGAAGAAAGATAAATTAAATGTAAAAAATAAATTAAAATTTAGGTGTGGATTATTATTCTCCTGTCACGTTAAAGGCTTAGTTCACAAAAAATGTCATCAATTACTCGCATTATTCCAAACCGCAAGACTATTGTTCATCTTTGAAAACACAATTGAAGATATTTTAAATTAAATCTAAAATCTGAGAGGTTTCTGTCCCTCCATTGACAATACCATTGTTTATTTTGACAGCAAATTTTTATTTAGTTTTAGTCAGTCTTTTGAATAAAATTCCATTTAGTTTGTCATATTTTAGTCATCTGAATTGTTTTAGTTTTAGCCTAGTATTCGGGCCAATCACAATGCACTGGATCGCTGGCCAATCAGAGCCCACTGCGCTTTTCTGAACGATTGGCTCTGTAAAAATCGATGTGTTTCAGAAAGGAGGGGCATAGAGGAGCAACAATAATGTACAGTATGTGTAAAATAATGACTTTTTTTTATCTAAAACCGCGTAAACATTGCATTAAACCAAATACACAAAATGTTATTTTAGAACCACCATATGACCCCTTGACCTCATTTTCTTTTCTTCTCACAGTTTGATGCTGATACTCCATACCCAACCATACAATTGGTAGAAACTGACTGGAAAATGTCTTTCGCCAAGAGGCTTCAAGTCCTTGTCAAAGTGGATGTTGTGGAGCTATGCAGGGGAATAGGAGTTGAAGAAGGGATAATTGCAGCCTTCAGAGCTTACTATGTTTTCAACTTGTCTTATCCACCCTACATAAAAGAATACATTGACCTTCCTGCAGCATGCCATAGCAAAGACTACTGAGGTGGGTGGCAAGCCCCTTCCAATAACTTTTAATCCAAAGTTGACTTTGAATGGACTATTATGAAACCAGGGCAAGAGATGGACTTTCAGGCCCTTGACACATACTCTGCTGATGATGATATTGTTTGTGATCCTCAAAAATGTTTAAAAAGTTAAAATTAAATGTGTAGGACTGTGTTTGGTGAATTGTGTTTTGCTGATCAAATGTTTTAAGGGTAAAAAAATTCAATTTATAAAATGTGTACTGCTAGAAAGATGGCTTTGTCATTCTTGATGTTCAAAACTGTTTTAAAAGTATAAAAAATTCTTAAAATGACTATGAGATTAGTACTGATTTGGAAAAATATATATATATTTCTTTGTGATTCTTGATGTTAACATGTTTTATTGCATGATAGAAAAAGGTAAATGTATTGTACTAATTTTGAAAAAATCTTAATATAATTAATTAAGCTTTATATTCTTACTGTGTACAATTTATTTATTTATTTAAAAAGTTGTGATAGTGCTTAAAACAGTCATCCTGTGAAAATGTGAGTGTCATAATTTTGAATGTTTAATAAATGATAAAGAGCATTCTGGCCTTTTTAATGTGTTGCATGGAGTACAAATTTGCCATCATAAGGTACAAAGCGCTTGTCACTGGGGCAGTACCCTCAAGGGTACACCCGTTGTACCCTTTCACATGGGTACATATCAGTACCCTTGCAGTATGTACCTTTCAAGGACAAAAATGCACCTTATATGGTACAATTTAGTCACCAGAGGTACATATTTGTCTTTGAAAGGTACATACTGCAAGGGTACTGATATGTACCCATGTGAAAGGGTACAACGGGTGTACCCTTGAGGGTACTGCCCCAGTGACAAGCCATTGTACCCCTAAAGGTACAAATTTTGCACATTTTTTCTGACAGTGCACTTGTTTTTGCAAAACTTTAGGGTCAGGTTGATTTGGCTTTGTATAAGTCATTATCATGTCAACATCCTCTCCCTCTGTGTTGTCTCCTGTCCCTCCTTGTTGTTCTGTCCCTGCTTCTTCTGTCTGTAATTCTACGGTCTCTCCTTCCTCATGCTGTCTTTTTCTACTGTGTCTGCCCTCCTGCAGATCCTCACTTGACTGACTAGGGCCTGCCTTACTGTCATCAGAAATTGCCTGCAGGCCAGGAGGACAACATTTTAAATCGTATCATTTCAATTAACCCTCTATACAGGGACGTGCACAGGAATTTTGAGGGGCAGTTGCTCTGACCTGAAAAAAGGGCACCCCCCCCCCCCCCCCCACTTCTAATAATAATGATAAAAAAACGCTTAGATTTCGGGAAAAAATACAATCCTTTTTTAACCTTTTGGCTTCCCGTACATTCAGTTCTGATGGAGCGTATGGTAACTGGGCAACTACGCATGATTTATAGCTACACCGGTCGCGTGCAGCGCTGCAGCCACTTAAACAGAGTTTGCGCTTCCCATACTGACTTTCACTTTCGGTGCCCGAATGGAAGTGAATGAGGCTTTGCGAAATTTTTTTTTTTTATCTTGGCCTACGTGAAATTCTGCATCCATTGTACGATTTATTTATTTCCCCCTGGAAGGGCAACGTGAGTCGAGAAGGGCATATGGGCAGTTGCCCGGGCAACCTGAGCAACCCCTCTGTGCACGTCCCTGCCTCTATACCACTATAGCCCCTTTCACACAGAGATTCCGGAAAATACACGGATAATGTGACCCGGCATTTGTCCCGGGATTGTTTGATTTCGGTTCATTCACACTGCCAGGGATTTGCCGGGATCTGTGAGTGCGTTCACACACAACCCGTTAATGTCCCGGAAAGCCGCGTGACGTCAGCATAAGACGTGTAACGTACGCGTCGAAAACATGTGCACGCGCGCACCTTTCCACAGAGCCCGGGTCGTGTTTGCGTTCACACAGAAGGCACTCTGGCAATTTGCCGGCAATTTGCCGGGTTCAAAGTGCTGTGTGAAAGGGGCTTATATAATTTCACAACAAGGTGAAATACAACATATTCCTAAGAATTAATGGCTAAAACTACTATTTCAAAAATGTCTAAGAATAACTAAAAAAATTAAATTTAAGTGTTAATTACAAGTTTGTTGCAATTTATAGATAAGAAATCTTTCAAATGATGTATGAAATATTAAGAAATGTTTTTCATAGCCATTAATTTTTATTATTTTTATAGTGGCTTACACGACAGTGAACATACCTCAGTCAATTTATACAGTACAATGGGTTAAATGATAAGATAAAACATTATTTCCTGATGACGATAAATTGTTTGCTTTATCCAACCATTCTTTTTGTGTTCATTCATTATTTGCCTCTGTCCACTCACCTAAATGTATAGTTATGGTCTCCACATTTTTCTGTGTTTACTAAGTGCAAAAGCCTTATTGTCAGACTAGCTATTCCCTAACAAATCTAATCTGCCACATCTGGGAAAGTCAACAGGCAGATCGGGTCACTATAAATCTGGGGGGGTCATGTCCCCCCCGTCCCCAGTGCCATCTGCGCCCTTGGTGAAAGCAGATCGTGTCACAGATCCTGTTTGAGGACTGGTTTGTCACGATAGACTGAAAGGATGCTTACTTTCATGTAGCCATCCATCCTTACCACAGGAAGTTTGAGTTCTTCCTTTCGGCCTAGGTTTATCACCCCGCACTGGATAGAGCTCTGGCTCCTCTGAGACTCCAGGGCATTCGCGTGTTAAATTATATCAACGATTGGTTGATTCTAGCTCAATCCGAGCAGATGGTCGTTCGGCATCGACATGTCGTTCTTGCTCACATGAGAAAGTTTGGGTTGAGGCTCAACGCCAAAAAGAGTGTGCTCCTTCCAGCTCAAAGGACCGCTTTACAGGCGTAATTTGGGATTCGACTACAATGCAGGCACGACTATCCCCTGCTCATATAGCATCGATTCTCTCAGCCGTAAATGGGGTAAAACCAGGCCAGGCACTCACTGTGAAACAGTTTCAGAGTCTATTGGGTCTTATGGTTTAAGGTCAGCCGGAACCGGGGACACTTCCCAAAACAGCCGATGTACTCGTTACATCTTAAGAAGAATGGCATCTACGCTAATGTCAGTCTTTCCATTTATTCCGAGGTTTACTGAAGTCAGCCGGATCCGGGCCGTATCCAGATCAGATGGTGAACCTGCGCCTGGACACGTCCACAACGCATCCCTGAAGTGCCAGCCTCATCAGCCCTGTGAAGGCCTCATGGACACCTCTACAAACTCCATACTGGCGTGATGACTCCGACCTCCAACCAGATGGAACTGGATAATATTGTGAATGTTCAGATCCAATTTGACTTCTGACCTGTAATGTTGCCTGAATCATAATCATACACTGTTCGCTCATTGGCCAGAGGAGAACTGGCCCCCGACTGAGTCTGGGTTCTCCCGAGGTTTTTTTCTTCATCCTATCACCTGATGGAGTTTTGGTTCCTTGCCACTGTTGCCTTGGCTTTTGGCTTGCTTAGTTGGGGACATTTAATAATTCAACAATATTTTTGATCGGCCTTACTTCAGGTGGACGATGACGCAATTTTATTCTATAAACAAACTTCTTGTAATTATTTTCATGTTATCACTCTGAAGCTGCTTTGATCTGTATTGTAAAAAGCGATATATAGGCAAGGCAAGGCAAGGCAAGTTTATTTATATAGCACATTTCATACACAATGGTAATTCAAAGTGCTTTACATAGGAGAAAATAAAATAATCAAAACAAATAAGAATAATTAAAACATTTTAGAATAAGAAATAAAATAAAGTACAGTAAAAACAGTCGGACGAACAGTGGCACAGTGCTCATTCAGTAAAAGCATAGCTAAACAGATGTGTTTTGAGTCTGGATTTGAATGCGACTACTGTAGGAGCACATCTGATCTCTTCTGGAAGCTGGTTCCAGCTGCGGCTGGCATAGTAGCTAAAAGCGGACTCTCCTTGCTTAGAGTGAACCCTTGGTATTTCTAACTGATGTGATCCTAATGATCTGAGTGATCTGTTGGGTTTATATTCAGTGAGCATATCTGCAATATATTGAGGTCCTAGCCCATTGAATGATTTATATACCAGTAATAATACTTTAAAATCAATCCTAAATGTAACTGGGAGCCAGTGTAAAGACCTGAGGACTGGTGTGATATGTTCATATTTTCTGGTTCTGCTCAGGATCCTGGCAGCAGCGTTCTGTATGAGCTGCAACTGTCTTATGGTCTTTTTAGGAAGGCCAGTGAGGAGTCCATTACAATAATCCACCCTGCTGGTGATGAAAGCATGCACAAGTTTCTCTAAGTCTTGACTGGAAACAAAGCATCTAATTCTTGCAATATTTTTCAAATGATAGTATGCTGATTTAGTTATTGCTTTGACATGACTACTGAAACTAAGGTCTGACTCTAGAGACACACCAAGATTCCTGACTTGATTTTTAGTTGTTAGACCTCTAGAGTGAAGGTATGCATTCACCTTGAGAACTTCATCTTTGTTTCCAAACGCAATGACTTCAGTTTTGTCTTTGTTTAACTGAAGATAGTTTTGGCACATCCAACCATTTACTTCATCAATGCATTGGCACAGGGAGTCAAT
The DNA here is from genome assembly GCA_036326025.1 of Chrosomus eos. NCBI lineage: Eukaryota > Metazoa > Chordata > Actinopteri > Cypriniformes > Leuciscidae > Chrosomus > Chrosomus eos. The sequence goes on from CM070837.1 coordinate 34,080,024, forward strand.
GGGGCTGTAATCGTTAGGCGATAGGGCTAAGTAGAGCTGTGTGTCGTCTGCATAGCTGTGGTAAGAGATTCGGTTCTTTCTCATTATTTGGCTCATTGGGAGCATATACAGGTTGAATAGGAGTGGCGCAAGAATTGAGCCTTGAGGGACTCCGCATGTCATGGATGTCCACTCAGACTTATGGTCTCCTATACTCACATAATAACCTCTCCCTTCTAAGTAAGACCTGAACCATTTTAGGACTATCCCAGAAAGCCCCACCCAGTTTTCAAGCCTGTCAATAAGTATGTTGTGATCGACAGTGTCAAATGCAGCACTGAGGTCGAGTAGTACCAGCACTGATAATTTGCCTGTATCAGTATTTAAGCGAATATCATTTATTATCTTTATGAGGGCTGTCTCTGTGCTGTGATGCGATCGGAAACCAGATTGAAAATTGTCAAAGTACCATTTAAGCTTAAGAATTTGTTCAGCTGATTGAAGACAACTTTTTCAATGATCTTGCCTATGAAGGGAAGATTTGAGATCGGTCTATAATTGCTTAATATGGTCTTATCTAGATTGCTCTTTTTCGGGAGGGGCTTGACAACTGCAGTTTTTAGGGAGTTTGGAAAACTCCCAGAGAGAAGTGAGGCATTTACCACTTCTAGGAGATCTGCTTCTAAGCTGTTTAACACACTTTTGAAAAAAGATGTGGGAAGTGTGTCAAGGGCGCAGGTTGATGTTTTAAGGTGCTGTACGGTTTCTTCCAAAATTTTGCCATCAATTTCTTCGAAAACAGACATAGTAACTACTTTCTCAGGTAGTGGTCGGATCTGTTTGACCCCAGCACAACTCAAGGATGAGCTGATCACCTTTCTGATATTATTGATTTTCTCAGAGAAGAAAGAAGCAAACTCACTGCACTTGCTGTCTGAGAGCATTTCACTGGGAATCTGGCTTGGGGGGTTTGTCAGTCTCTCTACAGTAGCAAAAAGAGTGCGTGTGTTGTTTAAGTTGCTGTTTATAATATTTGAGAAGAAAGTCTGTCTAGCTTTGCCTAGTTCCATATTAAAAGCATGGATGCTGTCTTTGTAGATGTTATAATGGACTACAAGTTTTGTCTTCCGCCACCTGCGCTCTGCTCTTCTGCATTGTCTTTTCATATTTTGCACTGCTGTTGAGTTTCTCCAAGGTGCTTTTTGTCTACCACTATTCTTCCTGACTTTCGCAGGAGCAATATCATCAATTACACTTTTAATTTTTGAGTTAAAAGATTCAAGGAGAAAATCAACAGAGTCAGCAGATATGCTTGGTTTTAATGATATAGCCTTCATAAATAGCACACTAGTGTTCTCATTTAAGCATCTCTTCTTGACAGACACAGATCTAGCTTCAATGGCAGGAGAGATCAAAATATCAAAGAAAATACAGAAATGATCAGACAGTGCTACATCCTTAATAACAATCGATGAGATGTTTAGACCCGTACTGATAAGTAGATCTAGAGATTATCTATGATTATCTATGATCATTCATTATCTATCTAGATCTGCATTATCTATGTGAATGTTAAAATCTCCAGCAATGGCAAAACAGTTAAACTCAGAGGAAATTGTTGATAACAGTTCTGTAAAGTCCTCAGCAAAGGCTGGAGAGTATTTTGGAGGCCTGTAAACAATGATAAGTAAAATACGTGGAGCACCTTTTAACACAATACCCAGATATTCAAAAGATGGGTAATTCCCAAGTGATATTTGCTTACATTGATAGACATCTTTAAAAAGAGCAGCTAAGCCCCCGCCTCTCTTACCCGCTCTGCAAGCACTCATAAAAGTAAAGTTAGGAGGGGATGTTTCATTGAGGACTGTTGCACTGCAGCTGTCTTCTAGCCAAGTTTCATTTAGAAGCATAAAGTCCAGGTTGTATGTGGTTATTAAGTCGTTGACTAGAAGTGATTTATTTTTAAGTGAGCGGATGTTTAAAAGTGCTAACTTAACAGTCTTACTTTTTGTCCCCACAGCGATCTTAGTTTGGCGTGTAATAGGCACCAGATTAGATGGGTTTGCTGTACGGCTTTTGAAGGCCTTAGATTTTCTATCATGTAGTTGAACAGCAATAGGGAAAGATTCAGGCACACTGGGTTCCCGCTTGTTTTGTAAACATTTAAGAAAGTTACTGTTATCATAGCGGGGACCCGACACATATCACTGAGAGCTGGTATCAGTTGTTTTTGGTACACAGCGAGCCGCTGGAGGAGGGTGCGGGCCCTGGCGCTGTGGCAGAGGCCGAAGAGCTCTCACAGGAGGAGGGGGAGGGCGAGCTGGGCCCGCAGGCTTTGGTGGTTGTGGGGCCTGCCGTTTTTTGGTTGACATCTGGGGGCTTGCAAAAGAGTGGGATAGTCTGGTTCCAGCATACACCAGTTGTTCCATTTTCTCTGAGAAGCACAGAAGTGGAGTTGCTGGAGAGAGGGATAACGTGTCTGGTGTTTGCTGTTGCTCTGGTGTTATCGGAGGCTGTAATATACTGTCCTGGATTTCCTGGCTGTTTTCCAGAAAGTCGTCCTTGGGTGCTGAATCTTCTAGCAGTTCTAGTATGTCACAGTCTGTCTGTGGTGAGCTCTGTGGGCAGGACTCAGCTGAGATTGTGTCCGTCAGCAGAGGTTGTTGTGGCTGAGTGGTGTTATCATTGTCCTTGTGTGATGTGTCAGCCGCATGTCCATTCAGGTGCAGAAGTGAAGTCCTGTGGTCATTAATACTGTGTCCAGGTGTGTGTGTGCCATTCAGGTTGAGTGGATTGGCACATACTGCAGAAGGATGATGGATTGAAAAGAAGATATTGTCCTTTAGCACTCTTGAACCAAGTTTGTTTGGGTGGAGCCCATCCTGTTGAAACAGTTGCCTCTGATTCCAGAAAAGATTGAAGTTGTCAATGAAGTTCAGTCCTTTTATATTGCAGGTTTTTGCAGCCATGTGTTAAGCCCAAGCAACCGTGAAAACCTGTTTGTTCCTCTTGCTGGGAGTGGTCCACTGATGAATGTCTGAACTTTCAGTCTTTTAAGTGTTTCAAAAAGTTCATTGAAATCCTTCTTAAGGAGTTCTGACTGCCCTTTATGAATATCATTCTTCCCCACATGAACAATGAGTCGATTTGCAGTCTTATGTTTCATCAGAATGTTCTGAAGTTCCCTGTTTACATCAGAAGTTGTTGCTTGTGGAAGGCAGCATGTTGTTGTGTCCCTGCTACTAATGTTTCTGATTATAGAGTCACCCACTATCAGAGTCCTGGGCTCGGCTGCGCTCTGAGCTGAGTGCCGCTGTCTGCTCGACCTTGAGCGCCTGTTAGCAGTGTTAGCTACTGGCTGATTCAGTCTGTGTTCGATCACATTCATCACATTCAGGGATTCCTCATTCATTAATACTGCAAATCTGTTCTCAAGATGTATAGGCGGTGGTAGGAGACCAGTGTTTGCAATCCTTGTCAGAGCCGTATCTGGGGTAGAGGATGCTACTGCGGCAATGTGTGATGCTCGTGACAATCTGATGTCTCGAGTGCCTTTGGGTCTCGCTCCCTGTTTGTGCCATCGATTTGTAAGTCGATCGGCTTGTTTCTCTACACTTAGTATGGCCTGTATTGGAGCACTAGATTCATGGGACTCACCGGCTGTATGCTGAGGGCGTCCATGATGAAGCTCTGTTGTGTGTTCTGTCTGGTTTGGAGGTCCCATAAGTAACTTTGTTTCAAGAACTGCAATCCTTTGTAAAAGTCTCTGGCAGTTAGTGCAGCAAGTAGATTCCAGAAGAGGCATTTTCTCTTATCCTTATGAATGTAGGCAGTTGTGTTTCTCTTCCCCGGAATGTAAGCTTTCAGTGGGAGGCTGGTCGAAGAAAAGTATTCCGCTTTTTTCTAGTAATCAAGCGTTTGAGCACTGTGCTGATTTGCTGAAGTTAAAATTAGGTGATAAAAGGAAATAAAATATGAAAATATAAACACGATAAGCAATAAAAAAATAAAAGCGATAGAGCAAAGCGCGGAGCAGTAAGCAAGAACGTCCGAACAGTAGCTGAGCAGGAAGTGATATTTATATAAATAAAGATGACTTGACTTGACTTGACTTATGGCAGCTGCGTCCAACGTAATAACTTTTGGCCTTCTGTACATGAGACCCCTGCAGTGGTGGCTCGAAACCAAGGGGTTCTCCCCGAGGAAAAAATCCACTTCGCATGATCAAGGTCATGCGGCGATGCCTACACGCCTTAGTCAAGTGGAAAAAAAACTTGGTTTCTCGCCCATGACCCAATGCTGGGAGCTTCTTGTCGTCGTGTAACGCTAACGACTGATGGTTCCCTCACAGGTTGAGGGCGGATCATGAGTGGTCGCTCGGCGCAAGGTCTATGGCAGAACCATCTACGTTCCTGGTGCAAAATCGTCTGGAAATAATGGCGTCTAAATGATTAATCACTAAAAGACTTCCTTCCAAACCTGAGGGGCCATCATGTACTTGTCCGCCATACAACACAGCCGTGGTCTCTTATATCAACCATCAGGGGGGTCTGAGGTCGCGTCACCTATGCTAACGGGCACACCAGATCCTCCAGTGGGCCCAAGGGAAACTGCTGTCTCTCAGTATATATCCCTGAGCATCAAAACCAGGGAGCGACATCGAGGCAGGAGCCGAGGCCCGGGAAATGGAGAGTCCACCCCGAGGTGGTGGAGCTCCTGTGGGAGACGTTCGGTCAAGCAGAAGGAGACCTATTTGCATCTCTAGAGAGAACTCACTGTCCTATGTGGTTCTACCAGAAAGACTCGGGAGAATAATACTGAGACAATAACATTTATTTACGAGCTCAGCAAGCAATCAAATTCTTTGGCGTAGGCCCCGTCCGTAATTCGCATTCCGAGGGTACGGAATCTGCGCATCCCGCCTGAGATGAAGGCGGGGGCGCAGCCCACCCCCGCGAAGGAAGGAAGGGTGCCATCTGGTGGTGGTGGGGTGGAAGGAGGAGAGGACATCCTGGCATCTTCAGGGTAGAAGGGAGAGCCCGTCTGGAGGTGATGGGAAGGATGGAGGGGAGGACCCAGCGTAGAATGGTAGGGAGATGAAGGAAGGTCCTGTCTGGTGGGGAGGACCCGGCGTAGAATGGTAGGGAGATGAAGGAAGGTCCCGTCTGGTGGTGGATGGGGAGGATGGAGGTGGTTGAAGCGACAGCATCTGAGAACTCAGACATGAGTAAGTACCACCCTTTTATACTGGCTATTAGGATGTGATTGGATAGTGAGAAGGTAATACATGACGTGAACGATTGAGTCTTCCTGGCAGAACCAGCGCTTAGCTTCATTTCTCCATCACGAATCCAGTTCACATGGGGCTGGATGCAATGGTAGGCCGAGGCTACACCTTACGCTTTTCCTCTGAACTTTTTATTCTATAGACCTAATGCACCAGAGAAACAAGGGCGCCGCCATCTGTAGAAAATTGTCTTTGAACTTCCGTTTCTGCGGTCACTCTGTATATCTCTATGGCATTGCTGTCCAGGAGTGATTAGCTGGTGAAGTGGATTTACTTAATGTAAAGTTAACAAAAGTTATCATGAGGATTGTAATGTTTAAAGCAGATGTCTTAACAAATGTCAGTCGACTGGGAAGATTTTAAAACGAGCCGTTCATTCATAAATACGCAAGATCGCTGTGAAAATACAGACCGGAAGACAAAAGAAGTGTTTTCACCATCTGAGTGTTTGCTCATCAGTAAAACTTCTCTAAGACTTTTCCTGTCAGATGCGATATAGACATTTAGAAGATGTCTTTAAGATGTTTAGGATTTAGAATGTATGTAAAATTGCTTTTTAAAAGATTTTCAGATGAAGCGCTCTTTAAAAGACTGCATGTACTATCTGGGTATATAAATAAGGGGCATATTACAGACTCCTACTGTTTCTAATAACGACTATAAAACTACATAAAAGAGCTTGGGCCCGGTTCCCCGATAACGCTCACTCTTAGCGCGCTAAGAAGACTCGAAAGATATATCTTACCAAAGTTGTTTAAGTTCCTAAGTGTGTTCCCCGAAGTGTCCCTTAGGAAGCTTCTTAACACGCTCCTCTTACGTACGACGTTACAGAGGCACTGTCCCGAGTGAAGGTGCTGAATTAGCTGGCATCGATTGCTCAGGAATCGATTTTCCACTTCGCGCAAAGGTGTATTACGGCGTTAAGAAAGACAACACGTTATATGCAAATGAAATATTCCTCAAATTATTCCAGTAATATTTATTTTAACATAGTTTAAGTTATCAGTAAAATATATTAATTAAATTATCAAATTGTGATATGTCAAAATGTTTGAGGTGACCGATCAAAGCAGGATTTATGTTCACAGAAGCGCGCGAATCCCAACGCAATGCAAGTGGCAAAACTACAGCTGTTTTACGATAGAAGTTTTAAACGACCGACATAAATAATCAGTTTGCAAAGACTGTATCAATCAAAGCTCAGCTTTGGGAAGGGGATGTTTACAGGTAAAGATAAAGAGACTGAGAGAAGAAGAACGAGAGAAGGAGATGGAGATGAGAGAGGAGAGCAGGTAAAGCAATACTGTGCCCAGAATGAGAATAACTTTATTGTAGGGGTGTAACGAGACGCTTATCTCACGAGACGAGACAGACACGAGATTGGGTTCACGAGAACAAGACGAGACGAGATTTTTGCACAATTTTACAGAAATCCTCAATGACACAATTCATGACTGGAAAAGTATGCAGGTGCATTTTTCAATGTTTAACTAATAATCTTATTAAGTAGACCTGAAATGACATGCATTAGGAGTATGAATTATCAAATGCATTGAAAGAAAACAATATACAACAATATAACCTTTTAATAATAAAAGGTTTATATTGACTGGCTTTTCTCCTGTATGATTTCACATTAGTCTCTTCAGACCTTACTGTACATTTAAGAGCTTTCAGAACTTCTGATTGAGGCTGTGTGTGACCTCCTAACTGAACTCTAGAAGTCTTATTAAGTGCAAACAATAAGTGCAAGTGCAACCATAATCAAAGTTAGCGCACAGACTCTTTATAATTGTTTTGAAATTGCTGTTTTATTTTGCACCGGCAGTTATAGGGTTAATGCGGTGAGTTCGGGAAAGAACGGTAGAGAAACGAGCCTGGTGTGTTTGTCTCCACAGTTGTTCTTGCGTTCCGATTATAAGTTCAGAAACAGAGCCTCCGTTGTCTGTTGTCTTTAAGACATTACAGTACTCTCTCAATATTCGAAGTGCAAACTGAGATGATAGCCGCAAATAAACAGTCAAGTGATGGTTATTGGGAGACGGACGATTGTATGTTCGCGGCCTAATTTGTGCGCAATGCACATCAGCGAGCTTGTGTTTTACTTTCACTATCGTGACCGCGCGTACTCTGTGTATAGCAGCGGTGCTGAGCGTGCATTATACAACATAAGATCAGACGTTTAGTCTATGTTGCGCAACGAATCCTCCGCCATCCTCACGCGATCAGTGAACTGTGATTCGTGCTGCACTGATTGCAACGGCAACTCGTGCTGGATGAGCAGAGCAGACTTTTACATTAGTTTATAATGGTTTTTAATTATTTTTATAAAAACAGCAAAACGATATTTTAGGCGAATGTGAGTGTAGCGGTGGAATATTCTATGGTAATAGAAATCGCGAGACAGCTTTTCACTCGACGGGAAATCTCGTCATGTTTTAGTCTCGCTAGATCTCGTGGCACGAGATCTCGTTACACCCCTACTTTATTGCAATGGATTCCTATTTAACACAGATATACATAGCCTAAGTTCTTTGACAATGACAGTGGAAAAATAATGTGCCCCCGGGCAAGATCACTTTTGGGACCTCTGTATTTATAAAACCCTGTGTACGGCTTTTGCACTGAATAGAAAATTATATTTTTGAAAAATACAATGAATTACAAGGCTGTACAGAAGAGTGCACAATTGCAGACTTATACTGAGGTTTTAATTAAATCATTTTAATTTAGACAGTCGGGAACTTAAGTGGGCCGGTCTAAGGCATGAAACGCTCCAGGGCTGAAAATGAGTCCCACTCCGGCCCTGAAACCTCTCACTCAAAGTGCAAACCTACACACCAAATCTACAAAACCATAAGCTATTTCTCAGCCTTTGACTCAGTGTTCAATTGCATAAAACACTTTTTCAAAACACTACATACAATTCTCTACCTAAAAATCTAGCAGGAATTTACTTGCTTTCCTTTTCCTAACACAACCAATCGAAATGCTACACTTATTCACCAGGTCACACACACACTCCTCATATGTGCAAACACTAATTGCTTTACTGGTCACTAACCAATCACTGATTTACTGTAGTATAAGCCTATAATAGGTCAAAGGTCAGATTACCTGTTTGAACAATGGATGCCAACACAGAGACTCCCCCACACTCAATTGTGTTCTTTACTGTATTCTAAAGAATATACTTTTGGTTTACATATGTTTATGGTTTTGTTGTATGCTACTGTATACAACAGTAATGTTTGGCCTAATAAATATTTTCTGTTTCTACATTGCATTGGTGATTACAGTGTACTTGTTACCCCTCTCAGAAAATTACTTTCACTGTAGAACATTGTATTGAAATGTAGATATAAGTGTAAGAATGACCAAAGAGCTTTAGATTGAGAAAAACAATGTTTACAAGGTATATCCAAAAATGCACTATTATGAAATAAATGTTTGCCATTTGATGCAAATGTTTCATTCTTACATGTGTTTATGACATTTTTGAAGGAGATGTGAGGCATTTTGCATTTTGTGTGTGAAGTTTTGGGAATTGTGTGTAGAGTTTTGAAAAAATGTGACATAGTTGGTCAGTTACTAGACACCACCATGCTTACCCATTTATAGATCTTAGCCATTTAGAGCCAAATTGTCTGCCAGATTTTAATTAGCCTATCAAAAGTGATTGCCAATTTAAACTCTTTAATGACATTACGAAATAGCCTCGGCTAATTACCACCATATTAGTTCTGATACCAAATAAAGTCAACTTCATAAATAGGCCTGTATCCATTGCAAATATATTTTATTATTAGTCTTAAAATGTCCATAAAATATCAAATCATTGTTGAGACACAACATTGTCAACATACCATAGTTTGACTTAGTTTGACTATAGTACTGCGCTGCGCTGATGTCTAAAGACTGCTGCACAGTGGCGGCGACTAGCGTCTTGAGCTCAAACAACGCTAAGAGAGAGCTTACGAATGGTCCAGACCAACCTTACGAAAGTGTGACTTACAGAAGATATACTTAGCGTACGAACGTGTCGGGAATCGAGCCATAAGGTTAAAGTGTAAATTGCAGGTTAACCACCACAAACGATTAATGTGTACATTAAAGTGCACAATATGGATATATTTAAAAATTTCTGTCTTAAAATGCGTTAAAATAGCATTTATTGGGATTTCTTCAAAGGTAGCGTGTTTTTTACCGTAACTGGGTGATGATGTCATAACAGGGAGCTGCGGGCAGTAATGCACTCACTCTGTGTGTGCTGTTTGAGGGAGAATAAAACGATTTGCGGAACTCCCGCAAACTAGAAATATCTGAATAAAACGTAAAAACTAATACATTTTTATTCATCTGTTGCAGAAAATCAATAAGAACATCTAAAACAAAATAGAAACGGTTTACAGGCAGAGTTTCTATTTCTAACATGTCAGCAGCGAGGAGCGATGTAGCCAATCACAGACATATGTGTTGATTTCTTGAACGCAATAATGGCCAATCAGAAGCATTTACGATAGATTCCCCTCACCGCTCAAAACAGACTTTTTGTTCAGTGCTGAATTCTGTATGCTGGCAAATCCTCTAATTATAACAAACATAGTGTAACGTTATATATGATGGAAGCTTCATTGATAATAACAGAGATGTGCGAGATCTCTGTGAACTGATGTCAGCTTTAGGAATTATTATGGGATCGCACTTTGCGCGCAGTCATGCCAAACCATGCACGCAGTAGCCCGCTTGCTTTTATGTTATAACAGTGGTTTGTGTGTTAATGCAACAAACAATCGATCAGGAGCATGTATGCTGATGTGTATGGTGGGCTAACACGTAGGCTAACTTGAGGTACAGAAAAAAAGTATTTTTGCGGGCGGGAGCGGGACAAAACATGAATGTTGCGGTCGGGAGAAAGTAATATAAGAAAGTAGTTGAGCACGTCAGTTATAACGACCCACGTATTCAAAAATAGCCGGGTTTAAACCGGGCTTGGGCTCATAATTACAGTTTATGTGTCGGGCCGGACTCGGACACAGCGGGCTCGGGTAACGTTAGGGTCTTGCTTGATGTTTTGGGCCGATCTAAGCTCTACCTCGGGTAAGTTATGCGAACACTTACAGGCACGAATCAGCCGTTTGTCCTTGGGGAACTTGTGGAGCCTCTCCCCCGTTTTTGATGTATTCATACATCCCGCACAAGCACAATAGTTAACCATTTTCGCTAGCTAGGACTCCAATATAACGTAACTCTAGGCTTGTTGCATAGACCGTAAAAGCTTGGAGTCCCTGTTATGACATCACGCCCAGCCTAGTGGAAGGAGGGGGCGTGGTTAAAAGCACTGTAAAACGAACCAACTTTTCATTATATTCAGCATTTGGTATAAAAAATATAAAAAAAAAACAATGGTGGGCGGTTTTTTTATGCAACAAATTTTTACATGCAATTTACACTTTAAGAGAGAGGTTAAGGAATAGGTTAAGAACTACTTAGCGATAAGAACGTTTTGGGGAACCGGGCCCTGGTCTTTATTTATGAATCATTTGTGCCCCAGAAGGAAAGTTTTGTCAGATTAAGTTTAGTTTTGTCCCTTTAAATATAGCTAAACAAACACCCAGCTCTCATATTTATTTATGAATAAATAAATACATATTTATTTATATATTTATTTCACCATGTGATTGTACTCAACTTTGGTGT